>LS532022.1:1196939-1283503 GCA_900490775.1 Pristionchus maxplancki | reverse complement strand
CGGACCGGCTTGACGAGTGGATTCCAAATATATAATATAAGCCAAAACAACCTCCGCGTTTTTGAGATTGGAGTGGAATAGTGAGTTGAAATTGTCTGAAAAGTGAGGGATCAGCCCTTTCCCTGTCTCTCGCTTCCTTTCTCTCTCTGCGCTCTCTCGTTTCCCCGTACTCTCTCGCCATGCCACAGGGTATGATGTGCGAGGAAGCGCCTAGAGAGACAGGGAAAGGGCTGATCCCTCACTTTTCAGACAATTTCAATTCACTATTCGACTCCAATCTCAAAAACGCGGAGGTTGTTTTGGCTTACATTATATATTTGGAATCCACTCGTCAAGCCGGTCCGATCTGTGTAGGTTGCGGAGCCCACTTTCCACTCAGTAAAAAGTTCGATTTTTAAAAATTATTTTAATAATTCATGAAAAATGAATTAGACAGGCGTGATCAGCATCAAATTCTGCCCAGGAAAACATTTTTGCTTAATTTTAGCGACCTCGTGGACGGAGATATTCCACAAAAACCGTTTTCGACGTGACGTCATCTGGAGCCAACGAAGGCTCAACATGAAAAATGAGTATGTCCATCGTCTTCAGCACCCTTGAGAACCCCAAAACCCGAAGTTTCAGAGAAATGGACTTTTTGAGCAGTGCCAAGCCTTGCTCGACTCTCTCGCGAACGGCTTCATATTCATGCCTCCATTACAACTACCCCGTCATTTCAGCATTGAATAAGGGTACCTCGGTTGTGGACTGGCAGCGACTGCACTTGCATGAGCATGACAACGATGAGAAGAATGCGGAGAATGACTGATTTCATCAACTGCGGGTACCCTGAATCTATACATGAAAAATATCTACCATGTTTGCTACTAGATTTCGAAATACGGGAAATCGTCTCTTCATTTTGCACACTCTCTCGCCGGTCAGACAGACGACAGAGTGTGCAAAGTAAGGCGACGATTACCCGTTTGTCGAACTCTACGTGCTACAACAACTGAGGATAGCTGAACTTTTGAAGCGTGTCTTATAAGAAGAGCAGTGGACACAGTGATGTTATGATGCTATGTGTGCGGCGCGGAATTTTGCGTCAGAGAACATGTCGTCATAAAAAGTTGCAAGGTAGAGCCGACGCCGGAGGTTAGAGAGCACTTTCGTCACCCACGTTGTGTGTGTGCAAAGTGTGATAGAGAATGTGAAATGGAAGAATGCCTCGTTGTTCAACGAAAAACACGTAGACAATTTTGCAAATAGTGCTTCGACATTTCTAAAATCACATTCCTGTTGACCACTCTCGTGTTGAAACCCGTAATCCGGAAATTGGAAGGATCTCGAAAGGAAATATCTGCTAAGTGCCAAAATATGTGTCCATATTATGCCCACTTTGCACTCAATTGTCTGCTGGAATACGGGTGTCGGCGAAATAGTGTTGTTCATAGTACGCTTTGTTAATCCGCGACAGGTCGAAATGAATCACGTTCAAGTGTACCCAAAAATCTGCCGGTCAACAGTTGGATATATATAAAATGCCCAAGGTTGCCAAGGCAGTTGTGCTCATGTATACCTCTGTAGTCATCGTCTTACTCATATTTGAAGGGATCAGCGGTGCAAAAGTAACGCAGCAGCTGCGTGAGTTTAAAAGAATTTAGCGACCAATATTGTGGTGATAATATCGTGCTTTGCAGTCAAATGCGCGGCTCAGGCTGAGGAGCGAGTTATGGACGAACCCGATGCCGGCCTGAAAGATGCAGTTGAGCGAACAACCGCCTTCACGAAGGTAAATGTCTGATATAAATTCAACGCAGATAAATCTGATGTGTGTCTGCGAAATGTTGGCAATGAGTGAAACGTGTGAAATCGTGAGTGCGGGTTATTCGTAGACGCTTCTTTCAGGTAGGAAACTTCAAGGCAGCGCAGACTGTGCTCCGTGAGCGCACTGAAGAGCAGAGAAGAGTGCATATCAACAAGTGAGACATTCTTTATTGTCCACGTAGACCATTCAAGAGTAGAACTCGAAATACGAGTCGCCGTCTTTTCATTCTGTACACTCTTTCGCCCGATCTACTGACGAGAGAGCACGAAGAATGAAGTTACGGTGACTCGTATTTCGAGCTCTATTCAAGAGGCGTGTCCAAGAGGTAACATTGATTCAGGTACATGGTGGACGAGTGTGCGCCCTACAAGAGCTGCTTCGAGTGCCCACTCGAGATGGCGGCGTAGCTTTCGGACGACCGGCTGTCGCGCTCCATTTTTCGACCAGTACAGTGCTACTACGAAACACGAACATTTTTTTTATTTTATTATTCCGATGATTTTAGTCTGAAAGGATTGTTTGTGAAGGATGAAACATTTATCAAAGCATCGTAGTATCAAGACCACTTATAAATACTTACGAAACCCCAAGCCGGACGCAGCAGTATATTAATAATAGGCTTATCACGATACACGCAAAATATATATAATATATAATATATATAAATACGGCATGATGTACTGAGCGTCAAATATGAGCTGGGACTAAAGATCAAACACCGATGCTGCGACCTCAACAGAGTTTTGCGATAGTGAAATTATTATTCAAATACTTACCATAATCGAGTACAGAAGTCTCGCATATTCTCTGGAAATGCTTGGAGTAAATCGGACTATGATAAGAGCAATAACTGATACGATAAAAGAGATGGATGTGAGACATAATCTGACGCTAATCTTGTTCACTAGAAGAGTTGTACAAAAACATTTCATCTCTATAAAACTTAGTTAATCTCAAATGAGATTTAGTAGGAAGCTAACACATTTCACAGGCAGGTGTCGACACATGGACGATTTCAATGATCTCGTGACTCATTTTCGGTTAGATCTTTGACCGGAACATTCGTGCAATAACTATGTGGACAGTCATTTCGCCTCCATGTCCTGTTCTCAAGACGTGAAAAACAATCAAATCCGCAGGGACCTGCGAATCTGACAAGACAAACAACGATTCGAATTGAACAGAGAACGGCAAGAGGCGTTCATTACTACCGTATAGATCTTCCGGTAGAACTTCCCGTATCTTGTGAATAGGCATCATCACACGAATTCCTTGCCATCTCGCATAAATCTTCGTGAATAATGAGAAGTGCCTGGATCTCTATTGCTCGCGTGCTCATTCCGCTTGAGGGTAAGTTTATTGAATTTTAATATTAATTATTATATTCGATCAGGCCTGGGTGGAATGGCTTTGAATCTCGTTCTCATCGTCCACTTGGCACAAACTTACATGGGTCGCTCGGCGCGGCTCTACTACATTTCCTGCATTATCTCGGCGCTAATCTCGTTCTGCACGGCCTTCTGGATCACCGTCACTGTTGATGTTCGTTTGTGTGTCCAAGATGCATATCAAAGACAACGATGCATTCAGACAGTCCTCATCGTTGACGGTAATCTGATGGGAGTATTGTACGGCCCGCTACTGTTCTACTTCCCGCCCTGGGCGAACGACCTTGTATGTCTGCTGTTCTTCAGTCAAGTTCAGACGATGTGGCAGGTACGATCTATCGTTCTTATTTTTTATTGATCCGTTTATTTTCAGATGATCCCTGCGCCTTCAATTCTGCAGTGGCTGTCATTGGCTAGGTAAGTTTTCATATTTTGGACCGGCAGAATGCTTACATTTGAGGAGAGAAATGAGCAGTTCATGGAAAATGGCATTTGCCTATTCCTTGCCGCTTTCTTCATATCTGATAGGATTGGTAAGTGGAAGATGATTTTGCTGAAGAAAGCCGCTTTTAGTACTTTATGCGCTTTTTCCTGCCTTCCGACGAGCTTCGAGCGAAAATGGCAGTTAGTGTCAATCGACCACGAATCTCAGCGAATTTCACGTTTTCGGCATGCCGATTCTTCACGAAGTGAGCCTTCATTCTCAATTTGAGGTTTCAGATCTATAATTTTTCGCATTCAGAACACTTTCGATGCCATTCACCTCACATTATACAATGTCATCCCCTCGTTCGCTGCCAGTTATGCGCTATTCGCTATGAGCGCTTCTAAGGTTTGATCTTCTATTGATGGAAATCAATAGCTTTTAATCGAGATTAACATTGAGATACGCTCCATGCTCATTTCAATCGGAACTACGTTCAGTGCCAAAACGGCTCAGATGCAGCGCCGCTTTTTCAGTGTGCAACTAATTCAGGTAGAGGGATTTTTTTATTCGAAAATCATAAAATCTCAGGTTTTCCTGCCCCTCATGTTGTCCTCCATTCCGATTGGAATTCTCTGCGGCGCCGCAGTGCTTGGGCAGGATCTGCACAATTTGCCGGCTCTGTTCGCCTTTGTGATGTGGCCTCTACCAGGATTTTCGGTGAGTGCTTATCAGAGACTATCTGAGAGAATTTAGGTAGGGCCGTACAACGATTTTTTAACCTATGCTCAAAAATAGTCCCTAGGGGTACTTTTTAACGTAGAGTTCGAAAATCGACCTTAGGAAGCCGTATCTCTAACCCCCCATTCCCTGTGGCACACTCTACCCTGCCAGGGGGTAAATGCAATTTTACGAAGGGAGCTCCAAACCCCTACAAATTATATATCATCTTTTAGATCTCGACGAGACAAACATTTTTTGTGTTGGAAGTGAAAGGCTATCTCTTCTGTGAAAAAATTATTGCGGTTGAAATTTTTATTTTTTCCACCGTGAAAAATTTTTTGTCGGCCCGTGCAAATTAAACGTTTTCATTTTGTTCGCCGTCCTTTTTTACCCCTGTGTACATTTTTTCAAGAAGATATCTTTTGGGGCAAGTTGTTTCGTGGCTCGTCGAAAGAGCGCAACCTCGCTTTTTTCAGCTTTTTGGGATTTTTGAACTAGAATAACTTTTGAATTTGCGTCTACCTAGTGCAATTTTTCACTGAAAACAACTAATATGGGCCCTAACAATATTTTCTGAGAGTTGGAGGTGAATCCAAGCGAAAAAATTTCGACGAAAAATTTCTCAAAATATGCCAAAAAATCAAAATTCTTCAAAAAACATTTTTCGCTTGGATTCACGTCCAACTCTCAGAAATTATTGTTACGACCCATATTAGTTGTTTTCAGTGAAAAACTGCACTGGGTTGATGCAAATTCAAAAGTTATTCGAGTTCAAAAATCCCAAAAAGCTGAAAAAAGCGAGGTTACGCTCTTTCGACGAGCCACGAAACAACTTGCCCCAAAAGATATCCTCTTGAAAAAATGTACACAGGGGTAAAAAAGGACCGCGAACAAAATGAAAAAGTTTAATTTGCACGGGCCGACAAAAAAATTTTCACGGTGGAAAAAATAAAACTTTCAACCGCAATAATTTGTTTCACAGAAGAGTTAGCCTTTCACTTCCAACACAAAAAATGTTTGTCTCGTCGAGATCTACAAGATGATATATAATTTGTAGGGGTTTGGAGCTCCCTTCGCAAAATTGCATTTACCCCCTGGCAGGGTGGAGTGTGCCACAGGGAATGGGGGGTTAGAGATACGGCTTCCTAAGGTCGATTTTCGAACTCTACGGTAAAAAGTACCCCTAGGGACATTTTTTTAGCATAGGTTAAAAATCGTTGTACGGACCCTGAAGGAAGTTTCTCAATTCTCTCAGATAGTCTCTGTTATTGTTGCTGGCATAGAACGTGCAGAAAAACTCTTTTGTTGCTGCTTTTTGTCTTGGGAAAATGGCTAGAAAATTAACAAGCATTGTGAGAAAAAACATGATAGAGGAAAGATTGTTTTAGGCCTTGCTACTGCTGGGATTTGTGAGAAAAACAGCGATCACGAAGGCTCCGCGTCTGCATAAGATTTCACAGGTCTGGCACAGCAATTCCGCGTGAGAAAAGTGAAAAAATGCTTCCAGGTGAGCCTTCAAGACAAATCGAGTGCACGGAAGCAGTCAGAAACCAACAAGACACTTCATCTCACTTAATTTTACCCGAAAAATCATATTTTGCTAATACTCGTAGCGTACGGAAGAGGGAGCAACAGAATTTGAGCATGTCGAGTGAGAGCAAAATATCTGAAGATGGAGCTTGTCGTATTGTCCCTACGTTTAAGCTTACCTTGATAAACAATTTCCGAAAGACTGGCGTGGTTATAATGAGCACAAGCGAGTGGATGACGGAGTGAAAGGCGAACAGGACATTAGCAATGTCCATTACGGAAACTGAATTCATCCTTAGAATTTAGCTTTGCCTTGGTGGCGCCACCTTTGGTTTCATAGACTTTAAAAAGGAATAGGTAGTAGAACAAGGCTGCAGATAGTGGCGCCACGATGAAGAGCATTGGTACTACAGCCTGAATATTCGGCGTATAATTATGCAAGGATTAGAATAACTTACCACCGATATCAGCGAAAACATCAGCATCCTATGAAATGATTTGGTCGTTGTGCTGAGAGTTCTCGTTTGACCAATGAGATGGAATGTGTGCAAGGAAATCTGCAATTTATTTTCTTTTTCTTGGTGAATTCGAAGAAAGATCTTACAGCAGTAGCAATGAGTAGGCAGAGTAAGAATAGGGAAGCGCCCCAAATGCTGGAAAAATTGAAATCAAGGAACTTATTGTTATGGTTCGCATACTTTCTTATTTCTGCGTATTGAAACATGCACTCCATACGTGTAGAGATCGACGGATCCCATTCATCCGAGAGACGCTGCAATCACAACATTGAATCAAAAAGATAGAGAAAAAAGATGCTAGTACTCGAATGATCCATCCATCGTGAGTGTCCCATGCGATCTGAAATGTCCGGCTGATTTTTTTTGCAAGTTTAAAATTTTACATAGTAGGCGTATCCGTAGCTCAGAGATGGTAGCGCAATTAGCGCTAAAGCGGAAACATGTGCGCATTTGCGCAGCTTTAGTGATGATTCGGGTGATACGATGACCAGAAAAAATCATTTGAGTCTCTTTCCACTTCGAATGCTCGTGCATTTTCTCTTCACCTGATGTCGATGAATAAAAGCAGCTGAATACAGCGGAATATTCAACGAAAACAACGTGACCCAGATAATCTGAAATATCAACGAATATAATCAGTTAGAAGAAAGTTGAAAACCACTTACAAATCCCCAAGCGGGATTCAATGGGAGATTGAAGAGAGGAGCATCGCGATACACGCACAAATATGGCATAATGTACTGTGGGTCGAAGATAAATTGTGAATATACGTCGAAAAATGCTGCGAGAATCTTAATAAAATACTTTTGAATCCTTTCGCTCAAAGCAAGATTGCATACAATAATAATATAGAGGAGCCGGGCATATTCTTTGGAGATTGTTTGCGACATTCGGATGATGACAATTGTGACAATCGCCATAATAATGGACATGAACGTTAAAGTGATTTTTGCAACACGTAAGATATGATGAATAGAAGGGTCCGGCGGTCGAAAACAGTCCATTTTCTGAATTATACAAAATCGACTGGCGACGACAGACACGAATGCCGAACTCGACTTCGAAATCGGTGAACGCATGAGCAATTAGCATGTGGTACCACGAATCTCACGTGCTAAATCATAGATTTGAGGTAAATTACTAGTTTCAAGGAGCCTAAGACAGCACAACACTCTCACACACGCGAAGACTAGGAGAGTAGACGGGGCAGCTTCCAATACAATCTGGTTTTTCACTCGCGGCGCCAATTAATTCGGCGAATCAAATGTGGCTGCGAGCAAATACAATTCACACCTGCCCTAGCGAGACGCCGAAAGCATGTTATTTTTGCGCTCTCGGGGATACGAAAGCTCGACTTTACAATTTTCTGTGATATTGTGAAAATCAGTGAGGATTGACGTGGGTTATGTGGAAAAACTTGGCTAACTCTGGAACTGAATTCCATCACGTCAAGAAAATCGAAATCATCACTTCCCGGGGAGATCAGTTGCGTTGCGGAACCAAAACACGGTGACTAGGCCGCGGTTGCAACAGCGGCAACAACAACAGGAATATTGTAGCTGATGCTATCAGCGACCCAACTCTGTTGCTTTCCCTTGCTATGCCGGCCATTCTGACCTGCAGGTTCCTCCCGTAGAACAACAAGGAAGGATCATGTGAAACACGAAATGATGAATCATATGTTCTGGAATTCGAATATTCGGCACAGTTCCTGTTGACTGCATATACTGCGTAGGTGATACGGATGTTGGCCGTGCGATAAACAATGACGGCATAAAAGCATATCGGGCAGCTTGTTTCCATCCACATTCTGCTTCCTCCTCAGCTAGCTACCCCTCATCTCCTCAATACATTTGCAGGATCATGTCCCTAATCATCATTATTGTCCTATCACTGCTCTTCACACCCGTGTTCTCATCCAACGTCCATGAAATTATATCGTCCGTTGAAGCAACTATTCGTCACGCTGAGAGTTAGTTTACACGATTAATTTCAAATACCAATTTTTAAAGATGAAATGGAAGCTGACGCGCACAGAAGCCGCTCGCGATGCGCATTTGAGGTTTATTTTTGTTTATTTTTGTTGTTATTTTGACATTCACAAACAAAAATAAAATGTACATTTGCAGTTGCTGGAGGACCCTAATATGCTGAATGCCGTCTTCAATCGGATTAAGGTCACCCTTTGCATTTTCTTTTTAAAATCGAGATAAGATTGTTCTTGTTGAAGTATCTATCAATTTCCTTGCAGGAAGCGCCTAGTGACGAAATGAAGCTTGAACTCGATGCGGTACTCGTCCAAAGTAAATTTCCTTTTTTTATATTTTTATTTGTTTTTCAAGGTTACTAATAATGCTAATAGCAGATGTGATCGGCAGATACAATCATATCATTGAGACCAAAGGCCATTGCTTGACTGAAAAGGTGAGAGATTTCCATAGCGAAAAGAAATATTGAGTTGAAAAACTGCGATATTTGCAGGCTAAACGCGTTGCAATAACCACAATTGAGAAACTGGAGATTGAAAAACGGGTGAAATAATGATATTAATTCATTCACGTTGCTACATTTTTGCAACCCTGCCATTACGATTATTTATTTCAGAGAATACATTGGACTCTGAAACACATCATTGGATCTTCTACTACTGCTTCACCACCAACGACTGGACCAGACAATACTAATGGATCCACAACCACGGCACCTACTACCGGCCCTGGTAGCAATAGTGTCACTACTGGTGTCCCAGCCGAACCTAGTACCACTACTGGTGTCCCAACTGAGCCTATTACCACTACTGGTGTACCAATCATTGGCACTATACCCACTGTTCCTACTGTACCAACTGTTTCTACTGCACCAACCACACCTACTGTACCATCCAGTCCTACTGTACCAACTACGCCTAGTGTACCAATAACCACAACTGAACCCAGCGCTACTGCTGAACCGATGACCGCATCTGAAGCTAGTGCTTCAACTGAGCCTAGTATCACAACTGAACCGACTACTAATGAGCCTATCTCCAACGAAGCTAGCACTACCGAACCTGACACTAACCCTGAGACTACCACTGCTTCTGCACCTACTACAGCACCTGCAATTCCTGCTGCACCTGCAACAATTACTAGCACTGTGTCTCCCATAGTTTCTGTCACAACTGCCCTGTGATCTCCAATTAATGCACATCAACCCCGATTGACATACATTCTATCATCTCTTGAAATTAAAACGCGTTCTCTGTAAGAACGCAGTGAAATGGGTAGTAGAGTGTACAATTTTTTCAAAAACGTCGCCCAGGGCTCATACTTGGTGGGCATGACCCCTAGCGGTGGTACACCCTTCGATTATAGTTTGGACCCAAAATATTGATCTTTGATCTTTGAACTCGCGATTTTCAAACTTCAGATTTGGGTATATATAACGGCGGTGAAAATATGTCCTGGAAACTTTTTTATCTATTTTATCAATAAAAACTACATAATATATCAGAAAATAGGGATGTAGAAATGACATCATAGTGGGTAGCCATATCCAAAAATATCGATTTCGAAAAAAAAAAGCACCAAATTGAAAATCCTTCTAGCTGGAAACATAACTTTTCATGCTCTTTCGAATGAGCTATTACTCGATACCCAAATCTGAAGTTTGAAATTTTCGATTTTTTGAGTGGGCCCGGTTGGATGAAGATTTCGGTAAAACGGCGGTGAAAATATGCCCCTGAAAGTTTTTCATATTTTTACTCTTTACTAATTACATATAATATCAAAAAAATTAGGACGTAGAAATGACTATATAGTCACTAGCCAAATTAAAAAATACCGTTTTTGTCGAAAAGTAGCATGCGCCGAGGCATAACTTTTGACACAATGCATCAAATTGATAATCCTTTTAATTGGAAACATAACTTTTCATCCTCTTTCGAATGAGCTACTACTCGATACCCAAATCTGAAGTTTGAAAATCGCGAGTTCAAAGATCAAAGATCAATATTTTGGGTCCAAACTATAAGCGAAGGGTGTACCACCGCTAGGGGTCATGCCCACCAAGTATGAGCCCTGGGCGACGTTTTTGAAAATTTTGTGCACTCTCACCTGCGTTCTTACAGATAACGCGTTTTAATGTCTCTAGAAGTGTTTCTTTGTTCCTTGGGATTTTTCAAACTTATAAATAATATTGGACGTGTTATCACAGGCCGTTTACCCGGAAGTATTACGCAAACAGTATATCTGGTCTAGTCACAGCAACGTTTGCATTGAGTGCACTGACGCTCGCTATCCTTGTCGGTGCTCGTGGCGTTATTTTCGCTACGTTCTACTCTGCAAAATATAATTTTAAAATAGGCAAATGTATCGACCTGCTATCGACAGGTTGAGCAAATTCTCAGCGTAGGCAATGTCGGAGAAGTACTCCTTCCGCACATCAACTATCGTGAGAATGAGCACACAAATTATCGATGCCTGCGTGTCGCTTATCACGCGTCTTCTGAGAGATTGCAGGAAAACAACCCCCGTGAGGCACTAGTGGCAAAAGTTTGCACTATGGTGATGAGATATTTATGGCAGAGTATAGTGGAGAAGAGAAAACTTTTAGCGTTTTCATTTTGTCCAAAAACCGGCTTTTAGGCATTTTCCGGCTCTGTGCCCGGGCCTACCGTATCTCAGCTCGCAGATGAGCTAGAAGGGTCTACGCGGACTTAAAAAACCCGGAAAAATATTCTAAGAAACTTTCATGTTGACAACTTTGACCGAGGACGACGTCTTCAATGAGAAAAATTTGAAAAACTGACTAAATTTTCATTTAAAAAATTCTCCTGAAAAGGGGACCCCCCATTTACCACTTTTTCTCTGCAGATTCTGAATTTCCAAGGTCATATTAGTTCTAAAAAAAATGAGCTGGGACCCTCAAGGGGTGAAAATCGGGTCTTAGATGCCCGAAAAGGTAGAAAAACGGCGATTTTTCGGAAAAACTCAAAGTTCGAGGCTTGATATCTTTCCAATGTCAGCTACACAGTGGGTCTAATCAACTAGAAACTACTCAAACATAAGTAAATAACATAAATTTAAAGTTTGAAAAGTATCGATTTTTTGGTCCAAAAATCGAAAAAAAAAATTAAAATGAAAATTAAGTCAGTTTTTCAAATTTTGCTCATTGAAGACGTCGTCCTCGGTCAAAGTTTCTTAGAATATTTTTCCAACATGAAAGTTTCTTAGAATATTTTTCCGGATTTTTTAAGCCCGGGTAGAACCTTCCAGCTCATCTGGGAGCTGAGATACGGTAGGGCCGGGCACAGAGCCGGAAAATACCTAAAAGCCGGTTTTTGGACAAAAGGAAAATGCTAAAAGTTTTCTCTTCTCCACTATACTCTGCCATAATTATCTCATCGTCATAGCGTAAACTTTTGCCACTGGTGCCTCAGGGTCCTGCAATCTCTCAGAAGACACGTGTTATACGTTGTTTTTGGATATGTTTCTACCGCGTACAAGACGAATATTACGGCGCTCTGCTTGAGCATTTCTGTGTGAATACTGACTAGGCGAGGCGAGATTGTAGTATCCGATTGTTGATTTTTAGACTTCTGAACAATATGGAAATGGGTATCAGTAGAGTAGAGTGTGAGCTTACTTCAGCAATAGGAGGATGCGTGCATACACAGCGAAGATGACAAGCGCGATTGCGTAGCTCAAATAAGTCAAGCCGAGCACGCAAATTTCTGCCCAAGAAGAGATGTTCAGGCGGTAGTACAATTCGACCTGGAAAGATGCAAATTTGTAGGTTACTGTTTCTGCATATTTACGGCGGAATCGTAAATGAATTGGCATTCACAGAAGAACAGAATAGTCGGAATAATGGCAGTACAAATTCATAAAAGTGCACAAGTAAGCAGCGTCTTTCCACTGCAAAAAACGATTAAATTAAAAAAATTTCATTAAATTAAATCAAACAATTAAACAAACATTGATCTGTTCAGAGTACGTTCTTTCGATTCGGACTTCTCTTTGAAATCATAGTATCGATCGACGGCAATTTGAAATGAGAAGAAAAGAGCACCTGTGAATGTTAGAGCGAAATTAAAAGAAGTGAGCACCGTAATCCGCTAGAACGGAGAGGTTGAAGATGAATAGCTCGTATTGTTGAGAGAAGTGGCCAAACACATGGAATTAAAACAATTCATCATTATTTTTATAAATCGGCTCACTCTTGGTTTCCCATCGCGCTGCCTTACATAAAAGGGCAAGATGAATGCCATTTCAATGAACGTTTTCAGCGACGTAAACACGATCAAATTTGCCACAACAATGTAGAAGTGGTGCTGAAAGCATCGTTTCAAAGATTTAATGTCGATCAGATAGCACAACCTTGAAGAGTTTCTTGCGACCGGCAATAAAGATCGCGATAATCAGAATGTTCGAAATAGCAACGATCGCGGCGACGAGTGATTCGATGACGAGAAACCCCAACTTGCTCCCCTTATTTCTCACCCCAACAACGGATGCGTAGTTGGAATAAATTTCAACCCAATTGCAAACCTTTGAAGGTGAGTACCATAGTGATACTGGCCAAGAAATGTCCTCCCGGGAGCCCAGTCTCGAAGTCGGGATGCACCTTTACCTTTACCTTTTTACCATCATGAGTGCGTGAACTGGCGCAAGGCGGTGACTGTGCTCGAGGTAGCACAAGCGGCAGACGTAGGAATCGTCTAACTCTCTCATTCTCCCATGCGTTCCTCTGACTGACGAGAGAGCATGGCGAAATGTGAGACTCAGACGATTGGCAGATGGATTTCTTGACTTGCAAGCACCTGCGCGTACGCAAGTTTGATCGAAACAGCACAAACATGGCAATGTCTAACCATGACTCACAGCAAAAGAGACTCACAGCAGCGTTGCTGCACTGCAAAATCAGAAGTTTTAAATTAAAAAAGTAAAATTTTTCATAACTGCATCGCTTTTTCCTTTGTTCACGAGAAAATACAGTATCCTTGTGATGGCAATGTGTTATATCGTCCCAACCAGGTTGGCAATCCGGAAAAAAAACAAAAAAAGAGAATCGTGACTGGATTGATTACATTGATCAGCCGGCGTAGCACCTGACTCTGTCGATACTGCCCGCTATTTCGCCCTGTCTCTGCCTTCCATGTTTTGCCGCAGCGGCCAACAATATTCAAATGCGCCCGCTCCGGCTGTACACAGTATATATTCCGGCGTAATCTCCCAGCATTCATTCTGTGTCAAATTTTGTTTCCAGCCGTGTTTCAACCAGATTTCAGGGTGATCATGACTCGTTTCATGTACGTCTTTCTCATTACAACCTTAGGGTTGTCCTGCTACGCCGATGAAATTCCATCGTCCGTTGAAGAATTGTTCGAGGAAATTCTGGGTACGTTCATCAGGGATGGGGGATGCATTAGCTATCATTAACAAATAGCTGTGTTAAACCAAGAAATCGCAGGTGAAGCACTCGCTGTCGGAGACTCTAATCCAAATGCGTGCACTACAGAGGTATGCTCTTGTCAGTTATGATAATCAACGAAATTAAATTTCAGTTGCTGGAAACGACAGGCTCCATGAATCTTTTTTTCGAGGATGCCGTGGTATTAAATTATCCCAAAATGTGCGAAATAAGAATCTTTGAGGAAAAAGCTGAGCCGGAACAACACATCGCGGTCGCCGCTAAAGCTCTACAAGGTGCTAGTTACCGATATATTCGCATGAGCATTCGAGAAAGAGTAGCCAGAGAGTGCGTGACGTGAAGAGACCAGAGTTTCAAGCGATACGTTATTGTATCTTTGACAAATCCCTAACGTAATAAATTGAGTGCTGTATTTTTCAGTCGTAAAGTTATATGTTCAGCTATCATCAGCTCTTTCAATGAAACTCTGCACGACAACCCAGATTGCTCTGTGGTGAGTATTCCCTTTCTAGCGTATGTACACGAACTTATATACAGGAGTATAATGTACACGACCGTGATCGTGCAACCTCGTGGATGACTGCCCTGGACAAGGAACATAAGGTTATCTTAATTAGCATAATTAGCATAATTTCGAATTCAATGCAGAAAAAAATAATAAATACCGCCATTCAGAACCTCATGAACATGATTGGACAGCCATCGAAATAAGGCGATAAGGAAGAGGGTGTCAAAGATTCCTCGAACCCTGTTCAACGTCTCTATTTCCCTTGATAAACCTCAATGCTCAGATTCGAATGATATCCAGAAAATCCAGAAAACTTTATATTGAGCTGAACAGTACAAATGATTTTCAGGATATATGAAACACGACAGTTACCTTTACAAAATAAACAAAAAATCTCCATTATTTCAAACTCGTTCAATCCGCAGCTTCTGCGGTTTCGGCAGCAGCATCACTCCCGGGCCGGGAACGAGATCTATTTCTTCCCCAGGACGAGGGAAGACTTTGAAGTGCTGGAAGGTAGCAGTCAGGCTGAGGAAGAGCTCGACCGAGGCGATGCCTGATTGTTTTTTATTTGTTGTTTTTGTTCATGTCTTTCCTAACTTACCCTTGCCAGCGCAGGCCCTCTTGCCCATGGAGAAGGGAATCGTGCGCTCAATGAGGTCCTGAAATAGGATATTTCTTCGAATTTAGATATTTTTTTCACCTTTCTCAGCGTCTTGCCGCCCTCGGCAATGTATCTGTCCGGATTGAACTCCTCGGGATTCTCGAAGAGCGGATCATTAGCCATCACGTAGTGAATGTCTCCATTAACCCATGTTCCCTCGGGGATCAGCTGGCCCTGAATAGCAAATATTTTTCAGTTCTCACTGTCAAAAATCTTACTCTTATCTCGACATTCCTCACGGTCACTCTAGTTATATTCGTGACGAGAATGTTGGTGAATCGCTGCAGTTCCAGTGCGCACGCGCGAGCGAATGGCAACTAGATAGCATTTCGTGCAATTCATGGTGTGAAGTCCGGTACATACGTTGATCTGATCCGCAATCGTCGGTATTCTATCCGTTCCAACCACAGCGTGCACCTCAGCGCGCAGTTTGTCCTGAAGGCATTCATTATTTGTTTTTTTTTCAGCATTTGATTATGAGCCCGTTCGTGTAATAACCGGACAACGGTTGGCACAGTGAAAAAACGTCGAGTTTCTCAAACTCTGGGTTCGGGGGTTCTCGAGGGTGCTGAAGACTATGAGCACTATCATTCTGCATATTGAGCCTCTGTTGGCTTCAGACGACGTCACGTCGAAAACGGTTTTCAATTTATTGCGCCTTCTCTGACCGCTCTATATTTACGGGAAAATGGCTCCTAGGTCAGAATTTAATGGCGGCCACGCCTGTATTTTTTATTTTTCATAAATAACAAAATAAAAATTATTAGAAAATGTATCTTTTTAATAACTTATTTGTGAAAGAAGAGAGCTGTATAGAAAAATCCGGCACGAAAAATGGATTGATATATTTTTTTTTGAGATTTTTAAAAGACACGGTTTTTGAATGCAAAAATAAAAAAGATCCGAAAAAGTCGTTCCTCCCCTTGTTTTCGCCCTTCCGTGACTCCGCCGGCCTTTGATCTACCCTCTTCCTCTACCTCTGCCTGTCTGCGCTCTCTCAAGCATACACACTCTCTCACCCTAGACAGGAGTAGATCATTGGGAATCGAGTCACGGAAGGGCGAAAACAAGGGGAGGAACGACTTTTTTGGATCTTTTTTATTTTTGCATTCAAAAACCGTGTCTTTTAAAAATCTCAAAAAAATATATGTCAATCCATTTTTCGTGCCGGATTTTTCTATACAGCTCTCTTCTTTCACAAATAAGTTATTAAAAAGATACATTTTCTAATTAATTTATTTTTGTAATGTATAAAAAATAAAAAATACTGGCGTGACCGCCATCAAATTCTGGCTTAAGAGCCATTTTCCCGTAAATATAGAGCAGTCACAGAAGGCGCAATAAATTGAAAACCGTTTTCGACGTGACGTCGTCTGAAGCCAACGGAGGCTCAATATGAAAAATGATTGTGCCCATAGTCTTCAGGACCCTCGAGAACCCCCGAATCCAGAGTTTGAGAAAATCGACATTTTTAAACTGTGCCAGAAGCCTGAAGATTTGTCCGATTCTTACGCGAACGGGCTCTTATGGTTGCAGAAAATTATGCACTTGAAGGTCCTGGTGCTTCGCGAACAGCAGCATCGCCCATCTCAACGTCGTCGTCGTCGTTTCCTGCCCGCCCATGAAGAAGTCCGCGCACGTCGCCATCAGATTCGTCTTGCTCCAATTTTTCCGTTTCATTAACAATTTTGATTTACAGCCCCCCCCCCATCCATCACAGATGCCTACACATTAGACATAAAAAGCGGTGCTCACTCCAGCTTCTCATTATCCCTCATCTTCTGCGCGTACGCATGCACGAAGCAGGCGGGCTCGTCCTCGACGTCGTAGTCCGCCAGAAGCCGCTCGACGTTGGCGACGATGTACCGGTTGACCTGATAGCTTTTTCGAGGTCATGAAATGCAAGGCACACCAGATTTTTTACAATAAAATGCGAACCTGCTCCATGCCGTGCTTGAACTTGCCGAATACGTGCCAGCCGATCCAGGGAAGATGCGCGAGAAAGGGAAAGCCCATGCCCAGCATGATGCCCATCGAGTTCGTAACGAGGTCGAGGTACTGAATTACGGAATTACATCAGCACTAAAGTAACCATATGAAAGCGAAAGTGAAAAGTGAGGAGGTGGGTATGCGCTGCCAATGTGCTACAATAAACGCGCCTGCGTACAATAAATCATAACCCTTACATACCTGCATATTTTACGGTCCTGAGACATGCTCTTCAAAAATCGTACCTTATTGAGATCCCCGACATAGTCCATGAGCGGCGCGCACTCATTGTGCGTGTACCGCTGCCCGAAGAGCACGTCGTTGATGACGTTCGAGACCATGACCTGAAAACCGTCCTACTTCTCCTTGTTTGACCCTGCCAAAGCCATATAGATACCCTAATTCCTTATAATCTCTCATTACCGTACAACCGAGAGAAATGCAGTAGTTAAATCAGAGCGATTTCGCAAATGTTCGTGATCTATCACCAATTGTGAACGCGCGCTGAGAGAGGGGTACTCGACGTATAGAGAACGCGCACATGGCGAAATATTGTCCCTGCGTGCAGTGACAAAAATGAACAGTGTCCATCTCTATCGGAGTCTGTCGTCCAAGGTAGGAATATCAGGAAAGTATAACCCTAGCTCTCGCCTGAATCGGCCACCGCATGTCCACGTTGTCCTTGTCTTCGATGCTCTTCAGATGCTCGATGTAGTCTTCGACGGAGGAGCGGACCTGTGACATTTTTTGGGTTTTCGAATCAAAATGTTTTTTCTCATGAAATACGCAAGCGAGTACCTGTTCCTCCAGCAGATTCTTGCCCATTCCGAAGTCGCGCAGAATCGCGATCGCCACACGTCTCTGCTCCTTCCAATTCTCGCCATTCGCGTTGGTTACACCTGCAAGATTTCGAAAAACGGTATTATTGTCTCGGGGTTTTCTCCAACCTTATACGCCTCGAGAGTGCGGCGGAGAATAAACGGAACCTGTATTCGGCGCGAACGCAACGGCATCCTGTATGATCTTGTTGTTCGGGCGGCCGGTGAACGCGTCGCCTGAAACACCATCTCTGCCACCCATCAGTCCAATAAACACCGCACTCCAGAACATTTCCAGGTAGAGTGGATAAAGGAATAGTGAAAGTCAGGGTCTTTCTCTCTGCGAAGCTCGGAAAGGAAAAGGAAGGCTATAACAGACCTACCACCAACACATGCCAATTCTAGCTGGTGTCCATACAGGAGCTCCGCAAAAACAAAGCACAAGAAACCCTCACCATTATCCACGAACGCCTCTCTTATCGTCTCGAAGTCGGTTATCTGCACGAATGGCATGGGAGAGAAGAGTGTGTAAATCGATGGGAACTCCTTTCCGAATCGTTGGAACGTCTTGTGCTGCGCCTTGAAGTCGAACTGCAATGCAATTCGTTTTTGAATGCGAAAATTCGACCTATTATTCAGCGTACCTCATGTAAATTGCCAATGAACGGCAGCGGCCTTGGCCCTTTCGGGTACTTGCCGACATACTGGTAGTAGCGGTAGATGGAGTAGGCAAGAACGGCGAGACATCCCAAGAGAACGAGAAGAAACATCTCACAACGTCTCGGTTTGTGTCCCAGGCGATCTGAAAGTGGAGTAGAGAAAAAAAACAAAAGGGGAAAACGCAACCGGCGCACCTTCAAAGATCGCCCTTTCCCCTCTATTTATCGCGATAGAGAGGAGAGGGTATTTCACAACCCCGTGCATTGCGATCTATGGGTATTTCGCGCTGTTTCATCAGACTGACTGGTGAAACTAGAGAGTGACCTTCCGGAAAGGTACACGGCACGCCTAGTTTGCGCGCCTGCGACCGTTATTCCTTGGGCTTTTCTAGGGCCGACTCTGGTACCTCGCAAGACGCCGAAACGCATTGCGCGCCTCATGTTACTCTACAAGCATACATCTTTTTCACAACTACGAACTGCAGTAACGTAACTCCATAGCGTGCACAGCTTCTGCAGCAAAGCATGCCGTTTGCGTACCTATGCTATGATTCAACCACTTTGCGTGAGATCAGAAAAACACGCAGCGCTTTCGCCACTTTGTTTGCATGGTCTCTCGTTCTCTGCCCCTCCCTCCTCACGCTATATATCTCTAGTTTCCCTCCCTCAGATAACATTTCGCATTGCGTTGTTTCTAACTGGAGCGCGATGTTTCTCTACCTCCTGCTCGCCCTTCTGACAGCGCTGGCCTACGGAATCTTCCGGTACTATCAGTGGGTGGCCAAGTTCCCGAAAGGCCCGTTCCCTCTGCCGTTCCTTGGCAACGCTTTTGAGGTTGATTTTCTGTTAATTTTATTCACGAATTGTCCGAAAATTAAAAAAAACGATTTTTTTAGTTCGACTTCAAGCACCAGTACAAGTCCCTACAACGTATGGGCAAGGAGCAAAATGGACTGTACACGCTGTTCTCGCCCATTCCCTTCGTGCAAATCACCGACTTCAACATTGTCAAGGAGGCCTTTGTTGATAAAGGTTAGTTCGATGTGACGAAACATAGAAGTCCGGGAGCTCTATGTCCAACGGACTAGAGGATTTTGATAATTACAGGAGAAGACTTCATCGGGCGCCCTGACAACGAAATCATCCAGGAGGTGTTCGCGTTCGCGCCCAATGCAGGTGATTTTCCCGATAATTTCAAGTTAAAAGCGAAAAAATGCACTGTTTCGTTTCTGATTGCTTTTACATGCTGGATCATCATAGGTGTCATCAACTCGAACGGCGAGGGGTGGCGAGAGAATCGACGTGCTGCCATCTCGATCATGCGCGATTTCGGAATGGGCAAGAATCTGATGGAGGAACAGGTAGAATTTCCTAAAATTGCAACAAAAAAGCGCTAAAAGAGCGGAGAAAGAGAAAGTGTGCATGGTATGTGCGCACTACGGTTCTGCGTCTAGCCACCACTACGGTTCTATCTGTGCTTGTTGAGGGAATCTCTCTTTTTATCGTTGAAAGATCTATAAAAACGTAAAACTACGTTTCTGCTTGTGCTTGTTTGAAACCAAAATTGTCTACGAACTACAACATTCACAAGCTATTCTCGGGTTCGCTCATCGGTCGCTGACTACATTGCCCATCTAGACACGATTGCGGACAAGGATCATGCGGATCTGAGATGGCCCATCCAGGTTTCTAATAGAGACTTTCAGAAGTAATCTTACGGACTCCTAGGTCATGGTCTCCAACGTCATCAACGACGTGCTCTTCGGCTTCCGCTACAAGTACGACGACTGCCAACCGCTGATGGACTATGTGAATGGTTTCAGCAAGGCACGCATCTGGCATCTAGTCTTCCCTTCTAGAACTAAAAGCTCTAACGTAGAGCGTCGTTGCAGTTGATGGAAGTGATGACTGAATCATTCGGGCTCATGCTCGCTCTCGTTTATCCTGGCATTCGCCACTGGCCAATCATCGGGTGGTACTCGGTCGGCAGGATTATGGAAGTGCAGGCTAAGGTGAATCCTAGAGGCCGAAATACGGGAAATCGTCACTTGATTCCGCGTGCTCACTCACCGCACAGAGAGGCGAGAGAGTGTGAAAAATGAAGAGATGATTACCCGAATTTTGAACTCTAATTCCAAGACTCCTGTTTGACGGGTATCAGTATTCTCCCAATTCGATGCAATGCACGGACATCCTCTCAGCTCAACGAGTACATCATCGACAACGTCGACAAATGTCTGAAGGACTACAACGTCGAGGACGAACCGACGTGCTTCGCGCACGCCTACAAGCAGCGAATGGGCCAGAACGACTACCTCGAGTGAGATTATGTTCAGAATTGAAAGAGAACACGGCCAATTCCTTACTTTTAAAAATCAAGAAGTTGGGTATGCGAATCGTTCCTATCAAAATCAGCGAATTGACGTTCTCAGCCACGTGAACCTCCTCGCGACGTGCAATGATTTCTTCGTTGCTGGAATGGAAACGACGACGACGACGTTGAGATGGGCCATGCTGCTGTTCGCTCACAACCAGGAAGCGCAGGTACATCAAGGGGACTGAAATTGATCTTTGGAGTAGTACTAGGGAAGTTGGGATGTCATCAAGAGATTGAAATCACAGGACAAACTGCGTAAAGAAATTCTCGACGTTGTCGGCAGAGACAGACTTCCCGAGATGGTGGACCAGACCAGGGTAAAATCTGAAAATCATCTCAGGTTGACAAAGGTAGTTCAGATGCCCTACACCCGTGCCTGCGTGCTGGAGGTTCAGAGACGTGCCAACATCCTGCAGACTAACGTCCAGCGGGTCACAGTTAGGGATGTGAAGATCAGAGTGAGTTGATCTATCTGGTCTGGATTCAATCAAAGAACTGCAGGGCCAAACCATTCCCAAAGGCACGTGGGTCAACGGCGACATCCACTATCTGATGGCCAACGATCCTTTATTTGAGAACCCAGAGGAGTTCCGGCCTGAAAGATACCTTAACGAGGATGGAGTGACGCTCAGAAAGGTGATCACTTCATCATCTACTGTCTCTACTTCTTATTCGCTCTTGTGCCTTCGAAATAGTCGAGTCAGCTGAATTATGTTATATCATTTCTGCATTGAAGGACCTCGTGGAGCACACGATCCCTTTCTCGATCGGCAAGAGGGTCTGCGCTGGTGAAGGTAAGCTCATACTACCAGTCCCTCACAAATACCTCCGTCTCTCCAGGAATCGCGCGGGTAGAGCTCTTCCTCGGCCTCACAGCAACATTCCAGCACTACAAAATCTCCGCTTGCGAGGGAGAAACGATCGATCTCGAGTACCCACCCAGCGCCATTCTTGTGCCAAAAGACCAGAATGTGCGCATCCAGAAAGTTTGAAAAGTTGAAATCTGCAGCTCAGGACATTTGTATACTCTTCGCCAATCAAATAAATATTTTTCACAATCGACGATTTTTTTATAATCGCACATTCACTTTTACCATTAAGCTGTTTCGCTGAGCTCTCTCTTGTGTTTACTATTTTATTGTATGCTCCTCTATAGTCTCCATCGCCTCTCGCGATAACGATTCAGTGTCTTTGCGGTATTTGGTGATGTTACTCTACATTCTTCTCGGAGTTCTTACTCTATTCGTCTACGGGTGCTTCAAGTACTATCAATTCGTGGCGACATTTCCGAAGGGACCCTTTCCTCTGCCGTTCATTGGAAATATTCATCAGGTTGTAGTTTCGGCTAATCATTTTTACGACAGTTTCGCAGTTCGATTTCAAAGCCCTGCACAAGTCCAATCAGCTGATAGGCAAGGCGCAGAATGGGCTCTACACTATCTTCCTGCCACTTCCTTTCGTGCAAATAACCGATTTTGACGTACTGAGGGAGGCGTTCATCGAAAAAGGTTATATACCTCTAAATACTAGAACGATGGGTGAATTTAGGAGAAGACTTCGCCGATCGCCCTCATAATGAAATCGTGCAGGAGTTACGAGCGTTCGCGCCGAATACAGGTTTCCATCGAATTTAATATGTTTTTGTTGTATTTTCAATACGCAATTCGAGCCTTTCCCAGGTGTCTTCAACTCGAACGGTGAAAGTTGGCGTGAGAACAGACGGGCTGCCATCTCGATCATGCGAGACTTCGGAATGGGCAAGAATCTGATGGAGGAACAGGTGGAATTGCAGAACTTTAACGATAAGATAGCGAACGAAGAGCTGTAAAGAACCGTTCTTCAGTTCTCTGTCTACCCTGCGCAACATCAGCACCAGAATTCCGGATCAGAATCCTTATCACTTGTCTGCATTTTGTATAGCTAACAATTTTGTTTGCGCATGCGCTCTAATGTGATTGTGAATGTGAACGGAATGTGAAGGGGATTCGCTTATTACAGGTGCGCTCTTCCGTCGCTGATTTCATCGCTCACTTGGATAGTATAGAGGATAAAGAGCACGCGAATCTGCGATGGCCTATCCAAGTATGAAAACAACCCTGTATTCTTGATAGAATGGATCAAATAACTAGAACACTAAATGAATCCAGGTCATGGTGTCCAACATTATCAACGACTTGCTCTTCGGATTTCGCTACAAGTACGACGACTGCCAACCATTGATGGATTATGTGAACGGGTTTTGCCAGGTGAGTTAATGTGCTAGCACACCATTTTGATGTCATTTTGATATCATTTTAATATTAAATTTGAATTAGATATCGATTTCAGCTGCTCAAAACGATGACTGAGTCGGTGGGTCTGATCCTGGCCGTTGTCTTCCCTCCCATTCGACACTGGCCGATCGTGGGATGGCACTGCGCCGGTAAGATCCAGGCTGCGCAGGCCAAGGTAAATATCGACTCGACGTCTGATGGATTCAGAAAATTGAAAGTTTTGCAGCTCAACGAGTACATCATCGACAACGTCGACAAGTGTCTGAAGGACTACGACGTCGAGGACGAACCGACCTGCTTCGTGCAAGCGTACAAGCAGAGGATCGGACAAAGCGAGCATCTGAGGTGAGGGATTCGCATCGTTGATTTGTTTCGAAATGAAGAAACTTTATTGTTGCAGCCACGACAATCTGCTCGCGACGTGCTCCGACTTCTTCGTCGCCGGCATGGAAACGACGACGACGACGTTGAGATGGGCCATGCTGTTGTTTGCCGATAATCAAGAGGCCCAGGAGAATTTGCGAAGAGAAATTATCGACGTCGTAGGAAGGGACAGACTGCCTGAGATGGCGGATCAGATCAATGTAGGCGTTGTTTTGGTTACTTTGGGCAAGCAGTGTTCAAGCCGTGCAAGGTGGTAGCTAATTGAGTATGTCATCACATCTCTGCATGTGTGAATTGCAGATGCCCTATGCCCGCGCTTGCGTGCTCGAAGTTCAGAGGAGAGCGAACATTCTGGAAACGAACATCCAGAGAGTCGCAGTGAGAGATGTCACGATTCGAGTGAGTTTTTGATCTCAAATGAAAGTTCTCAAACGTTAAATGTGTTTCTTTCAGGGCCAAACGATCCCGAAAGGCACGTGGGTTAACGGCGACATTCACTATCTGATGGCCAACGACCCTATCTTTGAGGATCCGGAACAGTTTCGGCCCGAGCGATACTTGCATGAGGATGGGAAGACGCTCAGAAAGGTTTTTTTTGCACCACTCCTCCCCAGTAACCCCTGTTCATCGCCTGCCAACTAATGAACTTTCGACTGAAAAAAAAAACAAATAAATAGGATGATCGATGCTTTAACATTGCAGGAGCTCATCGATCGTACGCTTCCCTTCTCGATCGGCAAACGCGCCTGTGCCGGTGAAGGTGCGATACCAACCATCTTTCTCTCATCATTTTTTTCCATTTTTCCCTCTTCAGGCATCGCCCGCGTCGAGCTTTTCCTAGGGCTCACAGCCACCTTCCAGCACTACAAAATTACTGTTTGTGATGGTCAAAAGATCGATCTCGAGTACACACAAAGCGCCATTCTGGTGCCTAAAGAGCAGAATGTACGAATTCAGAAAGTTTTATAAGAATTATGACAATGATATATATATTCACGATTTCCTGCAATATCATGTTGTTTGTCACGTGAAAGTCTCACGCTGAGCTCACACCCATGTGTGTGTTTTCATCTCTAACTTTCTCTGCCATTCTCATCCCTCTTCTGCTTCTCTCTGCTCCTCTCTAGTCTCTCCTGTCCCTCTCGATTACGATTCACTGCCTTGGCGATATTTGTTGATCGCTCCGCGCGCTCTGGAAATGATTCTCTACTTTCTTCTTGGAGTTCTAACTCTTTCCGTCTATGCGTGCTTCAAGTACTACCGATTCGTTGCGACATTCCCGAAGGGACCCACCCCACTACCGTTCCTTGGCAATTTCTTAGAGGTGATGACGTCTTTCAACCTTTGTCAAGTTTGAAAAGGTTTAGTTCGACTTCAAAAAGCAGTACGAAACGCTCCAACGCCTAGGAAGGGAGCATGGTGGAATCTATACCGTTTTCTTGCCGATCCCCTTCGTACAAATCACTGACTTCGACATTATCAAAGAGGCGTTCGTTGATAAAGGTACCTTTAACCTAATTGTAAGACCAAAGCAATGAAATCCACTCTCTAGGCGAAGATTTCGTCGGTCGACCGGACAACGAAGTCATGCAAGAGGCATTCGCTTTCGCGCCAAATGCAGGTTGTTTGCAGTACCATTTTAAAAAAAAGTGCCATATCTCTGACATTTTAGGCGTGATCAATTCCAACGGCGAGGTTTGGCGTGAGAATAGGCGAGCTGCTATATCGATCATGCGAGATTTTGGAATGGGCAAGAATCTGATGGAGGAACAGGTAGATTTGTAGAATTTAAAGGGAAAGTGTGCTTGCTATGTGCGCACTACGGTTCTGCGTCTAGTCGCCACTATGGTTCTATCAATGCTTGACGATTGAGTAATCTCACTTCTCATCTATGAATGATCTGAGTGATGTCCCTCTTGTTTCTGCGTGTAGTCAATGCACCCTGACGAAATAGCCAACTGTTTGGTAGGATTACTGAAACCTATCTGTGAGCTGTACTCGCTTCAAGATCTAGGGATTAGAAAAATAAGGGCGAATGCGTCCTTTTTCGTCGTTGTGCGTAGTTTCTTATCGGAATGCTAACACTCTGGCCTAATTATCTTTGTGAAGTTGTCAGATCGAGTCAGAGAACGAACAAAAGTTAGAGGAATGGGAAGGCATTTTTGTATTTGATACGCTGCCTCGACGAGCGAGAAATGAATAAGCAAGATTCTTTCAGGTCCGATCCTCGGTAGTGGATTATATCGCACACTTGGACAGCGTAGAGGACAAGGAGCACGTGAATTTGCGATGGCCAATCCAGGCACAAATTCTAAAACAAACAACGCGAAACGTACTTCCGAATTGCTCAGGTCATGGTCGCCAACATCATCAACGACGTGCTCTTCGGATTCCGATACAAGTACGACGACTGCCAGCCGCTGATGGACTACGTTAACGGATTCAACAAGGTAAAGTTAAGGCCGAAAAATTTCGATCGCAGATTCATGTTTGAACATATGTTCTTAGACATGCATGGCTTAATCTCATATCTGAGCATATCACCGCTGGCAGTATCACCCAAGTAACATGAAAAAGTCGCCGATTCAGTCATATTGTTCAGCTCATGGAAGACATGACCGACAACAAGGGACTGCTGCTTGCGCTAGCTTTTCCCTCGATCAGAAACTGGCCGATCATCGGACACCTCACAGTCGGCAAGCAGAGAGAAGCGTTCCAGAAGGTGCGTTTTCGAAACCCTAAAGAGTGACGTCATCCAAATCTCTCAGCTAAGTCAGTACATTGTCCGCAACGTTGACAAGTGCCTGAAAGACTTCAGCGTCGACGACGAACCGACCTGCTTCGTGCACGCATACAAGCAGAAAATCGGGCAGAACGAGTACCTAGAGTACGTGATCTTTGATCCTTTTGAATCAAAAGTGGTTATCCTTGCAGCCAAACGAACCTCATGGCGACGTGTGCCGACTTCTTCCTCGCCGGCATGGAAACGACGACGACGACGTTGAGATGGGCCATGCTGTTCTTCGCAATTAATCAGGAGGCGCAGGTGCGAGTTGAGTGAGCACAGAGCACAAGTGCCACAACTGAAAAAAATCCATAATTTGCTCTTGCAGGAAAAACTACGCAAGGAGATTCACGAAGTCGTGGGCAGAGACAGACTACCGCAGATGGCCGATCAGATAAAGGTTGGTTTGAATTCATATTTTCGAAAAAATAACATCTTGAAATATTTCAGATGCCCTACGCTCGCGCTTGCGTGCTCGAACTACAGAGGAGAGCCAACATACTGCAAACGAACGTGCAGCGAGTGACAGTCAGGGATGTGGAGATCAGGGTATGGCATTTCCAAAAATACTCGAAAGACAAATAGATATTCTCAGGGCAAAATGATTCCCAAGGGGACTTGGGTCAACGGTGACATTCACTACCTCATGGCTAACGATAAGCTATTCGAAAATCCGGAAGAGTTCCGACCGGAGAGATACTTGCAAGAGGATGGAAAGACCATGAGAAAGGTGAAGTTTCACTTTTTTTACTTCTTTCGAACCGCGGCAATCGTAGGATCTCGTGGAGCACACTCTACCATTCTCCATCGGCAAGCGTGTCTGTGCGGGAGAAGGTATGATCAGCTCCCAGTTGCCCCATTATCGATCATTTTATTTAGGAATCGCCCGCGTTGAGTTATTCCTCGGGCTGACATCAACCTTCCAAAACTATCGCGTTTCGCCGTGTGACGGAGCAGAAATTGACCTGATCCCGCCTCCGAACACGATTCTGCTTCCCAGAGATCAATCCCTATGCCTGCAGAAAGTCTGAGCAGAATGCCACTCATACGCTTGTATTGCTTATTTGCACAACATTGTATTTTCACAAATTAATAAATATTCATGCGAATTGCCTCTAATGGTACCTGGCCTGCATAGCTCCGTGAATAAATCTCTCGCTATGCTCTTTCGTGCATGTTTGTGTTTTCATCTATAATATTTTGTGCTATTCTCTACTATTCTCTGCTACTCTCTAGCCTCCCCTCCTCTCGACCTCTGGATAACGATTCACTGCCTTTGCGTTATTTGCTGACCGCGCGCCCTTGAAATGTTGCTCTACTTTCTCCTTGGAGTTCTAACTCTATTCGTCTATGCGTGCATCAAATACTATCGATTCGTTGCTACATTCCCGAAAGGGCCGTTTCCTCTACCGTTCATTGGGAATTTCCTTGAGGTAATCGATCTCGATTTCGCTTTCGCTACAAAAAAACGTTTCAGTTCGACTGGAAAGCCCAGCACAAGTCATTCCAACGCCTAGGCAAGCTACACAATGGAATCTATACTATTTTCTCGCCTATTCCGTTCGTACAAATCACCGATTTCGACATTATCAAGGAAGCGTTCGTCGATAAAGGTACATTTCTTCCGTTGAAGTACAGCAGAAACGTGATTTCCAGGAGAAGACTTCGTTGGCCGTCCGGATAACGAAGTGATACAAGAGGCATTCACATTCGCGCCCAATGCAGGTTAGGAAATCATGTTTCTTTCCAAGTTCAGCCCCTCTTTCGTAATGAAACTGAGATGCAACTACTGCTTGTTCAGGAGTGATCAACTCCAATGGCGAAATTTGGCGTGAGAACCGACGAGCGGCAATCTCGATCATGCGAGATTTCGGAATGGGCAAGAATCTGATGGAGGAGCAGGTAACTTTCTTTCATCCAATGGTTCACTACAATAGAGCCAACTAATTCTCTAGCTCACTGAAATGGATGCCTGTTTGCCAACGCTTAGAGATCTGAGGATAAGGAAGAGTAGGAATGCGTCGTTTTCGTGCTTTCGCGTAGTTTCTTATCAGAAGCTTTCTCTCGCATCCCCTTATCTTTGATGGCGAAGCAGACAGATAATCTCCGCGCTTTACCTGATCTCTCATCAGTCAAAGAACTGATTGCGCGGAGATGCGCATTTTCTCAGGCTCAGCTATTTCATAATGACAGAAAAAAAGAGTTTGTGAAATAAGAACATAACTATGGTAAATCTTCTCAGGTCCGCTCATCCGTCGCAGATTACGTCGCACACTTGGACGGCATGAAAGACAAAGATCGCACCAATTTGCGATGGCCGATTCAAGTTGGAATTGCGTGATTATTTTGTAAAAATTGTCAACAAAGCATCTCTTCTGATACACATTCCATGGTTGGAGCATCACTGCCAAAAATGGTTACATTTCGCAGGTCATGGTGGCCAACATCATTAACGACGTCCTCTTCGGGTATCGGTACAAGTACGAAGACTGCCAACCGCTGATGGACTATGTGAACGGATTCAACAAGGTTCGTGCCATAATTTTGCTCTCTTTTTCTGAACATTTACTTCACGGAGCCGTAATGTGAAATAAGAGAGAAACAATTTTGTAGATGATGGAGGAGATGACGGACAACATAGGACTACTCTTTGCACTCGCAGTGCCAGCAATTAGGAACTGGCCGATCATAGGCTGGTACACGGTCGGCAGACAGAGGGCACAGTTCCAGAAAGTACATCACCTTAAAATAAACGAAATTGAAAATTTTCATTTTTCAGTTGAGCCAATACATTGTGGAGAACGTCGACAAGTGTCTGGAGAACTTCAACGTCGACGACGAACCGACCTGTTTCGTACACGCGTACAAGCAGAAAATCGGGCAGAACGAGTACCTAGAGTGAGTGTGATCTTTCTGAGCGAATTATCATCAATCTGATATGAGTTTCAGTCAAACAAATCTGATGGCGACTTGCGCCGATTTCTTCCTGGCTGGCATGGAAACGACGACGACGACGTTGAGATGGGGCATGCTATTCTTCGCTGTCAACCAAGAAGCTCAAGTGCGTATTTTCTTGACAATTTCGAAACTAAAAAGCATCTGAATACAGTCGCTTTTAGAACAAGCTGCGCGCAGAAGTCCTCGCTGTCGTGGGTAACGATCGCCTACCTCAGATGGCTGATCAGCCCAAGGCGAGCATTTGCAATTATCAAAGACATGTGCATTCATTCTGACAACCCAACTTCAGATGCCGTACGCTCGCGCGTGCGTGCTCGAGCTGCAGCGACGCGCCAACATCCTGCAAACGAACGTGCAGCGAGTGGCCGTGCGAGACGTCGAGATCAGAGTAAGCGGGTTTTTTTGAGGTATCGCTACACTGTTGGCTCTGGCATATCAGTGGCTCTCCGCAGTACTCACGTGCTTAGAATATTCGCATCAACTTCACCTTCACAATAGAGCTGACCCCCCCCCCCCTAACTAGATGCTCTCAGGGCCAGAACATTCCGAAAGGCGCCTGGGTCAACGGTGATATTCACTATCTGATGGCCAACGATCCGCTTTTCGTGGATCCTGAGGCGTTCCGTCCCGAGAGATACTTGATGGAGGACGGAAAGACGATGAGAAAGGTGCCTTTCTCGAATAAAAAACCTAATTTGAATTGGAAGTTTAGGACCTCGTTGAGCACACGCTTCCCTTCTCGATTGGAAAGAGAGTCTGCGCCGGAGAAGGTTCGAATTACCCAATTATTTCACTATTTATGATGTTTTTCTTGAAGGAATCGCCCGCGTCGAGCTCTTCCTCGGACTGACGTCGACCTTCCAAAACTTCCGAGTTTCCGCTTGTGAAGGTGCAGAGATCGACCTGATCCCGCCCCCAGGGCAGATTCTGCTGCCCAAAGAACAGCATCTGCGCATCCAGAAAGTGTGAAGAGCTTCATTTCGCATTGGATAATTCCATAGAATATTACTTGCTCCGATAAATTATCCGCCTTTTCTGATAGTCAAACCTGCAAAATGTACAGTACCATCACAACAAGAAAGACTATGAGGTGAAAATACAGAGATCAATGGCAGCTTTTTGCATCTCTATCCCCACCACAACAACATTTCCGCATCTCTCTGTTTGTTGGCCACTCTGTAAGAAGGCACGGGGCGGAAAGGGAATTTTCGCCCCGTTTCTCTGCTACTCTCTAGGCAGCCCTCTCCCTCTCTCGGTTCAGTTCCCGTGCGTTATTCGTTGATCGCGCGCCATGCTGCTGTACGTTCTTCTCGGAGTGCTTACACTACTCGTCTACGCCTTGATAAAGTACTATCTATTCGTAGCAAGATATCCGAATGGCCCGTTCCCGCTGCCGTTCATTGGCAATGCTCATGAGGTAATGCGTGTTAGGGATGGCTTCGCAAGAAATTGTCTCTTCGTTTCGCGTGCTCTCTCTCCGGTCAGAGAGGCGAGAGAGCGTGCAGAATAAAGAGAGTCATTTCTTGCCAAGCCATCCCTAATCCGTGTTTCTTCTCATTCCTGAAAGTCTGTTCCAGTTCGACCTGAAAGCGCAGCATGAATCCTTCCAACGTCTAGGAGAGAAACAGCCGGGAATCTACACGATATTCGCGCCGTTTCCCTACGTGCAAATAACCGATTTCGATATTATCAAGGAAGCATTCGTCGATAAAAGTTTGTTCCGTTAAGAAAACTATTAAATAACCAAGCTGCAGGTGACGATTTCGTCGGAAGAGTTCAGAACGAAACGCTACAAGAATGCTTCACGTTCTCGCCTAATTCAGGTAGAATTATGGTGATTAGGTGAATGTGTTTCGAATAGCGTCATGTGGATAACCATCTTTTCACGTGGAAACTGCAGTAGCGACATCTTCATGAAGAATATAAATTTTGTTCAGGAGTAATCTTCTCTGTCGGCGAGGTTTGGCGTGAAAATCGACGAGCGGCCATCTCTATCATGCGAGATTTTGGAATGGGCAAGAATCTGATGGAGGAACAGGTTCGCTTCGTTTTTTGAAGTGAAGATAATAAAGAGTGGGCTCTTCTTCTGCGTCGTTTTCGGCGGTTGTCAGTTCATGTTAGTGTTTGCGATAGATCACGACCGGGAAATTGTAGTGTTGTACGCGCTAGCTCTAGTCCTTGTGGTGCTGTGGTGTGCCTGTGGTGGGCCTCTTTTCTTTTCACGATTTTTAGTAAGGGATGGTACGCTTGCGGAAACCGATCTCTGTTTACCGACGCTTACAAAACGAAAGCTCTCTCGATAAATCAGTGCTACGCTGTACCCCCTCGTTAATAAAAAAATTGAGCGGAGCCCTTGTGACAAACAATATTGCAAAATATCCATTGACTTCTTTCATCAAATGTTTTAGATTCGATCGTCGGTCGCGGATTACATAGCGAATCTGGATAGCATCGCGGACAAAGATCACGCGGATTTGCGATGGCCGATTCAGGTGATAGATAAACTTTGAGACATTCGGTATTGAACATAGTCACTAAGAACTTGAAATATGTCTCGAAATCACAGGTGATGGTGTCCAACATCATCAACGAGGTTCTGTTCGGATTTCGCTACAAGCACGAAGAGTGCCAACCGCTGATGGACTACGTCAACGGATTCAAAGAAGTGAGCAGGGCATATATTTTCGGAAAAAAAACTAGATACATGTTTTCAATTCAGATTATGGCCACTACCGACTCGGCGCTCATGCTCGCTATCGCATTTCCGGCAATTCGAAACTGGCCGGTCATTGGTCCGTACTGCATCGGCAAGCAGAAGGAAATGTTTCAAAAAGTGAGATTCGCAAACTCTCAAATTGACCCCCAAACATTCTTGCAGCTCAACCAGTTCATCATCGACAACGTCGACAAGTGCCTGGAGAAGTACAACGTCGAGGACGAACCGACCTGCTTCGTGCACGCGTACAAGCAGAAGATGGGATCGAGCCAGTATCTAGAGTCAGTTGTGATTTGTTGTCTCATCTGTAGATCAGCATAGGTTCCAAGATTCGTATTAATTGCAGCAAGACGAATCTGATGGCGTGCTGCGCTGACTTCTTCTTTGCCGGCATGGAAACGACGACGACGACGTTGAGATGGGGCATGCTGTTCCTAGCGATGAACCAGGAGGCACAGGTGAACATTTAAAACCAATAAAAATCAAAATCGTAATTGCTCAAAGGAGAAACTGCGTGCTGAGATTCTGGAGGTCGTGGGCTGTGAGCGAGCGCCGGAAATGGCAGATCAGATGAAGGTGTGTTCGCAGCGACTTGTCCCTTCACAGTGTATCCGAAAGCTCTATTATGAATCCCAGATGCCGTACGCCAGAGCTTGCGTGCTCGAGATGCAGCGGCGAGCCAACGTCTTCCAAACCAACGTGCAACGAGTGACAGTGAGGGACGTGGAGGTCAGGGTAAGCAAATCTGGATGGATAGATCAACTCGCCAGCATCTTGAGTGGAAAATCGTAATATTTAGGGACAGACGATACCGAAAGACACGTGGGTCAACGGCGACATTCACTACCTGATGAACAACGACCCGCTGTTCGAAAATCCGGAAGATTTCCGTCCTGAGAGATATCTGCTTGAGGATGGAAAAACGATGAGAAAGGTATGTTCGTCTAATTTTTCTTATTTGCTCTTACTAACAAGATTTGAGGACCTCGCCGAGCACACGATTCCCTTCTCTATCGGCAAGCGCGTCTGCGCGGGTGAAGGTGCGTTTTTTTTTTATTTTTTTCCTGAATTTGCAAAATTTTAAGGCCTTGCCCGCGTCGAGCTGTTTCTCGGACTGACATCGACCTTCCAAAAATACCGCATTTCGCCCTGCGATGGAGCCGAAATTGATCTGATCCCTCTGCCCGGAACGTTCCTTCAGCCCAAAGACCAACCTCTGCGCATCCAGAGAGTTTTATAGACGAGTCATTCGGGAATTGGACGATACTTTTACATCAATACCCAAGCTATTTTTTATTTCGATTTTCTCAGCTTTTTTTTATACACAGAGCTAATTCATGTATTTCACAGCCAAAATTTTATTATGTTTTATCGAAATTCAGTGATTAAAGATACTCAATTAACTAGAAATTAACATACAATTGTGAAGGATATACGAAATGGAGTCGTCTTTTTTGAAGCACTCAAGGTCGGGCTTCGATCCGTCATCGTTGTGCCTCGCAATGCCCACGTCGTCCCAATTGCCTCCACGGCTGTGTCCATCGCCGAATACGATGCGGCCGTAGGTCGTGATCACCATGTTCTTGCCAATAAGAAAGAAGATTTTCGTCGCAAAGTAACGCAGTGATTGGACGTAAATCTGCAATTTTTAACAAAATAACTCGATTGCAAAGTCACCGTCTCTTCATTTCACACGCTCTCTCGCCCGGTCGACTGTTGCGTGTTGCGTGTCGACTGTTGAATCCTTTACTCACCAAGAAAAGCCTCCGGCAGACTCTCGCTCTCAATCTATCGACGATGTGCAACTGTTCGAAAATGATTACGAGAATCTCATTGGGAAGATCCAGGAGATCAAACAAAGTCCCGTTTTCTTTGCATTCCTCACGCTTAATTGTTGAATCCGCAAAGCCTGAATAAGGTAAATTCATTGCGTTAAAACAATTTTTAAAATGTTACTGAAATAGGCGGTTTCCTTCACAATCTGGCGTTCTTCTTCCGGAAACAAATCATTGACGATACCAAAGGTCTTCCGAATGTCTTCCGGTGATTTACCCTGAGAGTGGAGGTTGCAAGTTTCACTTCAAGTGTTATTCACCTTGAACATCGCAGCAACTGCCTTACAGCAACGAGCCAAGAGGCTGGCAATATCCAGATAATTTGCGGCAACAATCACCTCGGCGAGGTCCTCATTCCCGATCTAGCATTAATACAGTGAATTAGATGGTCTGTATCCTAGGGTTGTGAAAATGAAGACTCCTATTCATTGCACTCTCGTCGCACGAACCAGTGAGAGAGCACGCGCAATGGAAAGACGGAATCTTCGCTTTGACAACCCTGCGCGCACCTCGAACTTGCCATTCCCGTTGTGTTGATCCGTACACCAATCAATGACGTGCTCGAGAGCCCTCGACGAGATGTTGGGGAGCGGGATCGGTGTGCTATCGTAGGGTTCTTCGCCCTCCTCGCTTGCGAGGACCTGAGAACGTTAGTTATTATGAAAACATTAAATGAATAAGGCCCATACTGTTTGTAAATACCCATTTGATATTAGAATGTTACTGTAGCGTGTATCAGACGACTCGCAACCATTTTATATGTTTGTATTGTTCCTGAGGGAAGGGGGATGCAAGGGAAACGCAGAATGTAAAGAAATAACTTACTTCCAATAATCGGTTGAGAGTTAGTGAGTGCTTCGCTATTGAAATGTCCACGACGAAAAGCTGTCCGTCGGACGAAACGAGTGACACATCCGGCATTTTGTGGAACTGAGAAATGCAGTGAAAAAATGTGTGAAGAAACATTGGTGCAAAATCACGGTTTGCGATAGAGAAGTTGCGCGGTTTCGAAATAGGGCACGTTAGGAACATTGTTGTCAATATGTCCGACCAGGGAAGACTAGCAGGAATAATAAGACGCGCGTCAAATTGCCAATCGCAGATTAATTTCGAGTGCTGGGAAGACGGAACAGAGCGCATTGAGAGAGTGAGGAACCATATCAATTCGGGGTGCCTTTTATTGCGCCTCGTTACTAATCATCTACGAAAACAATGGCAGACGTTAGTTTGAGAGTGAATGCGAAAGCCGTTCCGCCCTTGAAAGTTGCCCGAGTGGGCAGAGAAAGATCGAGTCTCTCCAATCGCTTTGATCTCTCGGTTTTTTTTTCTGAGCGCGCTTGAGAAGATAGTAAATGAGGAAAGGAGTTGACCCATCCACTTTCTGTGACAATGTTGACAAATTCTCATTTGAGCTGGCAATAAGAAATCAATTCCGCTCGAACAGACTAGATACATCTAGGTTACTAAGCATTGAACGATCGGTTTGAATCAGGGTTAGCGAGCGTTTGTTAGTAACAATGAACGGCGTACTCGATAAAAGGATGCTCGATAGCTATTAGTTCATTCCCTCTTCCACCTTCTCCCTCTTCTACTCTACAATGCAACTTCTCCTTCTCTTCACTGTTGCGGCACTGGTTTACAGAGAGACCGACTTTTACGCGGCTCAAAGTACTCATAGTCAACTGCCGTTAGTGCAAGGTTCGATAAACATTTAGTGCTCATCTCTATAATTTTCGGTTTTTCTAAGTCATTTTCGTTCCAGATTCAGTCGTCCCTCGTTGGATCTGTCAAAGAGTGAATCCTGCAATTTTCACAGTGGCTGATTTGCTCACGACCCTCGTCCATCTCTCCGTGAAGTACATGCGCAGTCGCGCATTGCTGCTCGGCGGGCTGAGCAGCTGGCCGTTGTAGATAGCTTTTTTTATTTCTTTATTAGTTCACTTGCTTTTCATGACAAAATCTCAATCACATTCCATTGATCTCACACTTTATGTCACTGGTTTAGTGAAAATATTACGAATAAAAAAGTTTATAACTGTCGAGAATAGATGGATCATACATTGAAATGATGAATGGCTGAAAGAGGACAAACACCATGTTTCTTTGCTGATCTTTCGTTTTCCCAGTGCACGTGCGCGCTCTCCCTACACATTGAGCCGCTCTTCAGTGTATTTTCTCTTTCTTCCTCTCTTTTTCTCTGCCCTGCCCTCCTACCGCTAGAGAGTGTCTCTCTTTGTAGTCTCCCCCTCTCCCCTCGCGCTCGCATTTCCTATCCATCCACTCGCGTTGTTTGCGGGCTGCTCGGGATGTTGCTCTACATTTTCCTCGGCTTCATAACTCTGCTGGCCTATGGACTGATCAAGTATTACCGATTCGTGGCGAGATACCCGAAAGGACCCTCGCCGTGGCCGTTAGTTGGAAATCTGCTTGAGGTTTGCGCTGATTTCGCTTTCATTTTACCCTTTTACTTGTTCAGTTCGACTTCAAATCGCAGCACAAGTCATTTCAACGACTGGGAAAGAGATACGATGGCATGTACACGGCATTCGTGCCCCTTCCATTCGTCCAACTGACAGATTACGAGACGATCAAGGAAGCGTTCGTTGATAATGGTGAGGTCGATGGATTTTTTTAACGTTGTGCTCTTTCTTCTTCACTTTTTCTTACGTGGTTTCACAGTAAGGAGAATGTTTTGACTCTTGTTGACTCTTTATCTTGAACTTTACCTTTGTTGTACTCCGACCTGTCCAGCGCGGAATATCACACAAGTATTGTTGGAGAATATCAGTTTTCCAGGCGACGCTTTCGTCGGCCGACCTACAAACGAACTCATCACGGAAGTGCTCACGTTCGCGCCCAATGCAGGTGAGAAAGAACAGAAGAATAAGGGACAGAATGCTCTTAAAACTGGAAATTTTTCTGTTGATTATGGGATATTTTAGGTGTGGTCAACTCTATTGGCGACAATTGGCGCGAGCAGAGGCGCGCAGCGATCTCGATCATGCGTGATTTTGGCATGGGAAGGAACCTAATGGAGGAACAGGTGTGATTTCTTGGACTTGAGTCGCGATACTTGAAAATGGAAACACTTTTCCCGTGCCACTGATCGTCTGTTATCAGTTAAGCTCTATTCTATTCCTTATCACTTTATCTCTATTTCTGCTCGCTTATTGCTTTGGCTCTGAATCTGACGCATTCATACTTTCTCTTTGTTTGGAAATAAATTCTGAAAGTATTTCAGGTGAGATCATCGGTCGCCGATTACATCACGCACTTGGACAGCATCGAGGACAAGGAGCACGCAAATCTGCGATGGCCGATTCAGGTTGGAAATTGTAGATTTTTAGATTGTAGAGTGTGTTTGCTATGTAGATTTCTGGTGGATAGTGTTTTTCCAGCATGAAAATACGGCTATCCGTCTTTCTAGAGTACCCCACTGCTCAGGTTATGATCGCGAACGTGATCAACGACGCTCTCTTCGGCTTCCGGTACACGCACACGGAATGCCAACCGCTGATGGATTTTGTGAACGGGTTCAGTAAAGTATGAATTTTGAAAATTCCCAAATTTCAATTGTTTTCTCATTTATCGGCTTGAAATTAGCATTTGATCATTTCAGATGATGGACGAGATGACCAAGAACAAGGGTCTGCTTCTCGCTCTCGTCTTCCCGAAGATCAGACACGTGCCATGGATCGGATGGCACTGTGTTGGCAGAGTGAAGGAAGCACAGGATAAGGTGATTTATAAACAAAATTCATAAAAATCAGCCAGTTATTCTAGCTCATGGAGTACATTGTGAACAACGTGGACAAATGTGTGAATGAATACAATATCGAGGACGAACCGACCTGTTTCGTGCACGCTTACAAGCAGAGGATAGGCACCAATGAGTATCTCAAGTAAATTTTTTTCAAATTTCTTAAATATCTGCACACATTTTATTTGCAATGCGCTTGCTTTATTTGACTACTACTAACAAAAAACTAATAGAAGAAAGTTTCATTGTCGTTGTCAAATCTACAACGATATGAAATTTTGCATTTTTAGTCACGTGAATCTGCTCGCGACGTGCTCTGACTTCTTTGTTGCCGGCATGGAAACGACAACGACGACGTTGAGATGGGCAATGTTATTCTTCGCCAAGAACCAGGATGCACAAGTAATATTCAGCCTTTGTGCAATCTAACCGTTCATTCTAGCCTATAATTTGATCATTACAGGACAGACTACGCAAAGAAGTCCTTGATGTCGTCGGCAGGGATCGAATACCCGAAATGGCCGATCAGATCAAGGTAACTCCATTGAACTTGCCGCAGCTTTTAGTAGAGTTCGAAATACGAGTACTTGTCTCATCATTTTGCACACTCTCTCGCCTCTGCAACCGGTGAGAGAGTGCACGGAATGAAGAGACGATTACTCGTATTTCGAGCTCTTGCTTTTAGCCTGCTTATCCACTTTTAAATAACATTGAAATCAGATGCCGTACGCTCGCGCTTGCGTGCAAGAGGTACAGAGATGTGCTAATATTCTTCAAACGAATGTGATCCGGACGACCGTCAGGGATGTGGAGATCAAGGTGAGCGATAGCGAATAATGACTATTTGCCCCATCCCCAAAATTTCAGGGCCAGCTGATCCCGAAAGATACTTGGGTCAACGGCGACATCCACTTTCTGATGGCCAACGATCCGTTGTTTGAGAACCCGGAGGAGTTCAATCCGGACAGATACCTTGAAGTGGACGGGAAGACGCTGCGAAAAGTAATTTCCGAGCTGATTTTAAGAAACAAATTCACATATTTCAGGACCTAATAGAGCACACGCTTCCCTTTTCGATCGGCAAGCGCATGTGCGCTGGCGAAGGTCAATTTCAGCAATCATTATTCACATATTTTCGGAATTGACTTGAAACAGACGTAATCCAGATATGATTCAGGCATCGCTCGCGTCGAGCTCTTCCTCGGTCTCACAGCGACGTTCCAACAGTACAAAATATCCGCCTGCGAGGGAGAAGAAATTGATCTCGTGGCACCAACTGGAACGATAATTCTTCCGAGAGATCAGACAGTGCGCATCGAGAAAGTGCAATAAATGACTGATCACTATTCGCGGAGTAATTGTGTTTGAATTAGGCTGGCCAAATTCATTCAAAACCGTTCATTATTGTTTTCATATTTGTTATTGATCTGTGATGTAATCAACGACATCTTTTCATCACCTATCTTATCAGCCCCAACCCGCTTCGCAACGCGTTCCTCTTCTTCCTTGTTTAAAGTTTACCTTCTACTAGAGAGCGTGATCATTGCGCCTGCAAAGGCAGCAAAGGGCAGAATCACTAACAAAGAGGAGATCGCGCTTGCGCACTTGAAAACTGTTTATAAACAATGATACAAATCTCAGCGTTAAAGAAAATAACAGATAAGTAAATCAATCCGTCTCAATTTTCTTAGTATTTCGTGTCAGAAGAAGCCTCAGTCGAAGAAAAATCCTGAATGTTGGAAGATTTTGTGCGAGTTGAGCACCACGTTAAATTCACCTCTGTAGCTTGCTCTGACTCCTCAGTGACAGTAAAATTCTGTGCACGTAATTCTGAAATGCTTTCGACTTGTTAAAAAATTGTGGTGCAGCCCACCCAGAGCTTTCCGCTTCTCTTCTTTTATTGCAGGAACGGTTTGTGGGATGCCTTGCTGGAGCAGCATGGACACTCTGTGCTTTTTTTATATTTTATATTTGTTGCCTAATAATCGAAAAGATTACTGACTGTTGCGTGAGTTGACTGTTCGCCTGCTGCGCGTTCAATGTCAGTTGGCCGAGCATCATGTTCATGGCAAACATCTGACTGTGAAATGACTGATTTAATAAAATCCTAATTATTATCAAATCCGTGATCGCAGTGATATTTCCATGTAAGTTCAATGACGGGAAGCACACAACTCACTCGTTGCGCATTCTCTGCTCTCTGAGTTGGTCCTCGTAATTGCGTCGTAGTGTCGCAGCCAAAATCGCGTTCTCGTGCTGCGAAGTGTGTAAATTTCAATAAAAAATCATCTCTCGAAGACATTTGCGTAACTTTTTTGTCATTTCCTCACCTTCTTCTCTGCGAGCTCCGCTTTCAGACGCTCGAACTCTTTCTCGAGCTCAGAATGGAGAGCCTGCTTCTCATGCCTATGCCGCTCCTCCATGTCTTCGCGCATGCGCCGCTCTTTTTCAAGATTGTCCGAGTGCAGATTCTCAAAACAATCAATTGAAAACAAAACAAAAACAATTTCCTTCATTACCCTAATCTCCATGCGATGTCGCGCATTCAGTTGCTGCATCTTTTCTGTGTTCTCGATTCGTTCTTCGTGTTTCTGTTAATTTTGAGTTATTTTTATCGAAACTATTTTTGTCGGTGAATATTCCTTTCATCTGAGTGAGTAAGGCAAGTTGTTCGTATAATTCCAATGATTACCGCTCTAGCCACTGCTTCATCCACCCTTCCATCTGCCTCGGCGACCGCTCGTTCGGTATTCAGCTGAAATACAACTCATCAAACAATAGATTTCGAAATACGAGAAAACGTCTATCGATTTTTGGAACTCTAACAACAACTGCAGAAGGTAATTCATTCACTGACCCTGAGTGTCTCCACCTCTGCTCTCACTCGCTCTGTTTCGCGCGCATTGTTCGACTGCAACAGCGACTGTTAGTAGAGGCTACCTTTAATTAGCGAAGCGAGAGAACATGGGAAAGGGAGAGAGACAAGTGACTATTATAGACGTGCTTGTGTTTCCAGAAGCTTGACGACGCCGGTACCCAACGTGGCGACCGCCCCCACTCCCACCGTCGCTGCGGCCATCGGAAGCTGCTGAAAGTTGGCACTTTTTACGGAAATATTGATGATTTCAGAGTTTCAAAATTTCGAAATTATTTGTGCATTATTACTCTTTCAAGCAACAAAAAGTCTCGAGATTCTCGTGAATTGGATGGCTATTTTGAGAAACAAATGCATAACTTACGCTGGGATCCATTTCGTTTGCACGGCGAAACGACTGAGAAGAACCGGTTGACGTGTTGCTTTCCAATAGTGAGAAGTGAGAGAAACTCTTATCATGCTATCGTTAACACCGTGCTTAGTCGAAAACGCAACGCGCATGCTATAACCTCGTCTTTGCAACGCGATTGATTAGCCGTACAATTCTCCATTGCGAGGCGACGAATCTCCTTTCTTTCGATTTGATAATCGCATATCTGGAAATGAATATGACTAGGTAATAATGATTTCAAAATGAATCCTTCTTTCAAGCAGCATAAAAAAGGAGGAAAATGGGGGCCGCATAATTACTCTCCCTGGATGAGGGAGAAGACAGTGAATGTTCACAGCAATAAAAGTAAGAGTTGGTGAGTGCTAGTGTACCCGTGTTGAAGGATCTCGTAATCCATTTCAAAACCAGCACAGAAAGAACGGTTATTGTTCGAAAAGAGAAATGCGAAGCTTAGCAACAGCTGCCCTCAATGATATCCCTAAAATTTGAACTCCACGGCCGTTTTACGACTTGGTCAGCTTAGGGGCCCTTTGCCGATCGCTGCTCGCTTATTTTATCGTCGGAATAAAACGGCTGCGATCACTTCCCTATACGATGGGGGAGATTACGCTACAATTTGGCGTCCTTAGATAGTCCAGACGATTCCCGTTTTGATTCAGGATGAGAGATTTTTACTGCCTTTTATGTGCGCCCGGCGGTCAATTGAGTGGGATTTGTGCGTGGGCGCTCATTCGCAACATGCGGCTTCATTCTGCTCTTGTCCTAGTCTTCCTTTCTGCTGCAGAGGCCTGCCTGCCCATGACTCCGACTACGCCGGGCATCCCCGCTACGCGTAAGTGCTCTCCCAACTCTCGGTTAAACCGTCGAAGAAGTGAAAGTTGCGAGTAATTTCCGCTTTTTTTTAGTACGCTTTCGCTCAACTCATGCAATTCAGCCTGCAAGAACTGTGCGGCCAACCTGCTCGCCGTCACGCAGACGGGCGCAGGCGCGAAGGCGTTTTCCAGCGATGTCACCGACAGGTATAATAGTTGAAAACTAGCTAGACGCATCCACAATTTTCCCAAAACGATGGAGAAAATAACGTTGAATGGTAGGAAAATTCGTGTTTCAGGCTGGCCGCTTGCGCTACGAGGACGTTCACCTGCACGGGGACACAGGCGACGATCGAGCTGTCGGATGTGAGCAATCTTTGACACTAAAACCATCGTTTTCTTCCAATATTCTTGTTATTTTTACGTGCTTTTATAGGCCACCGGCGTGCTCGGAACCGTTGACGACGGTGGCTCGGGCACCGTCACCCTCGTTGTCACCTGCAACGCCGCCGGCACCGACTGGACATACATGGGCACGAAGATCACGAGCGTCGAGTGCTCCGCGGTGCCTGGTGAGTTCTTCTTGTTCATTCATAGATCAATCTAGATCTTCCATAAAACTGACTCAAGCTCGAGTGGCCTCATCTCCGCAGCGTGTGCACAAGTGTGTTCGTTTTGTAGAGACATAATGCAACCCGTCCTGTCTTTCAGCCTGCACCAACTGCGCCACCAACCTCATCACGATCACGCAGAATGGAGCCGGAGCGCAGCCGATGGCCGACGATCAGACGACTTTCACTCCCTGCGCGATGAGGACGTTCACCTGTGAAGGGAAGAACGCGAACATCGAGGTGTTCACGGTGAGCTGAAATTATTTTATTGTTGAAAAAAAGAAGAGGAAGAAACTATTCGAAACACTAAAAGTGCTCACTATGAGCCTGACTATTTCGGTTGTAAAACGTAAGAAAGAGAGAGTGGGTCACTTTTTGTTGCGACCGAACGTTTACCTCCGATAGGGCGAACGCGAGCAGTATGTTGATGAGTAAATTGAGATTTTAACAAAAATAAATAGGGGGATCTCGATGAGCATGACTAAGAGCGTCTGTCGTAAAAAGCGGGAGAGCAAAAGAAGGGGAAGTAAAAGAGAAAGTGGCTCACTTTCCAACCAAGACAAAGATCGGAAATGGGAAAGCGCTCCGGATGTATGCGAAAAATTTTTATAGAACAATGAAGCTGATTGTGCTAACAACTTCATTATCTTTTGAATTATCATTATCATCATTATCTATTATCATCTTTAGCATTCTGCATTATCTTTAGGCCATGGGCTCTACCGGCTCGGTCGGTGATGGCGGCACTGGTACGGCGACGTTCGAGGTCACCTGTAACGCGGACGGCACTGCCTGGGAGAGCATGGGCGACAAGATCATCGCGGTCGAGTGCTCGGCGGCTGGTGGGAGTGAGTCTTGTTTTCGTATTTTCGATAAATTCATGGAATACACGTGGTAACAGTTTGCAGAGGCTGGCGAATCGTTGGGTTGGTGGTTATAAATGGATCGTGGATAGACAGGCACCGAACAGTCAACCGAATTTCAGCCTGCAAGACGTGCGCTCAGAATCTGCTCACCACCACGAAGAATGGGAACGCAGCGAAGGATTTCGCTTCGGATACCACTGATACCACGGGCGCGTGCGCAGTGAGGACGTTGACCTGCACGGGAATGAATGCGAACATCGAGGCGTTCACGGTCAGCGACCATTTCGAAATGCCTTACCTCGTTCATCTATTTTCAGGCAATGGGTCCAGCCGGAACCATAACCGATGGCGGCACGGGCACGGCCACTTTCATGGTCACCTGCAACGCGGATGGCACGGGATGGGAGGCGGGAGGGGATGTGATAACGGAGGTGGAATGCGCATCGGCATAAAAGATGAACTGAACCATAAAAAATGTTGTTAAATTATTGTTATTTCTGCTGAAATAGCGAGTGCCATAATATCGATAAATATTATCACTGTTCTCAGACTCGTGTTTCTTGTACTTGTTAAATGCTTTTGTTGTTCTTGAATAAGGCCATTTTATGACTTTCTATAATCTATTGGGGTGAGGTTATTTCCACTGCGACGTACGCTGCTGTGCTCGATTATCCGTATTGCTCATCCAACATATTCCATTCACATTGTTCTTACTGAGGAGAAGTTATTCTCTGTAAGCGATCAATCATTCTCCACCACAAATTCCTTATTGTTTAATATTGTGGTTCTGTAATTTATAGTCTTCTATAATTTACGTTTTGCCAACATGGCAAATACGAAGCCGGTAGTTACAGTCTCGTGTTCAACGTTAGCGATAATAACGGTACTCCCTGTACTACCAGCACTCGCTCACGGCCAAAACTGTCGATCTCTAACAACAATATGTCCGTGATGATCGTCGACCGCCCTCCAACGGGCGAGGACGACGAATGGGTTGGGACGATGACCGGCCTGATCAATCATCTCACGTTCCTGGGCTCTTCTGTTGCCATTCTGCTAGCATCAGCAGTGCTTACGGTACTGCTGAAGAAGCACGCCTACTCAGGCAGTCCCTTCTTCACCATCTTCAAGGTCTGTCTCTGTTAGGTTTCAAAGTTCGTAGGAAAGGCTCTAGATCGGATCACAAAAAAGAAGTGAAATTGTCCGAATTCGACCTAGTTTTCGTAAGACAGGTCGCTTGAGAGACAATATTTGCTCAGGTCGGCCTCGCGTACGACATTATAGCGCTCGGAACTACCGTAGTTTTCCGCAACATTCCGGCCCTGGATATCTCGAGCCGCTCTACACGTCATCGCCAATACCGGCACAGGTACGCATTTTCGTTCTCTGAACCATTTCAGGTACCCTAAACTTTAAAAAAACAATTATAAAACTTTAAAAAATTAAAATACACCGTGAAACACCGATTCGAGTTTTCCGTCGTAGAATCGATGAGTTGTGATCGGTTCGCGTTTCAGCTAACCATATTCTTCGGCTACTTTGCTCGTTTTGGCCAAGGACAGTCAAATCTACTCGTTAGCCTAAATCGAGCAAGCGCCGTTTTGTTACCGCTCAAACATGAGAGGGTTTGTCCCTATTTGAAATCCAGTCATTCACCTATTTCTGATCTGGAGATCTGCATACATACATACATACATACATATTTATTCAAGCATCAGGGTCTGGGCCTGTTGAATGACACATGCTTTCCATTGGTCGGGGTCTCTTCTGCATACGCTTGCCCATTTATTTCCAAGAACTTTCACAATTTTGTCCCTCCATCTAGATTGTGGCCGTCCGACAGGCCTAACATGCTCTCTCGGAGTCCATTCCATTATTCGTTTCGACCATCTTCCATCATCGATTAGCCCACTCCCATTTCCGTCTCGCAGCTTGTATTCTTATGTCGGGGAGAGGAACTTTCTGATCTAGCCACGCATTGCTTCTACGGTCCAATCTCGTAACACCTGTCATCTTCCTTTTCATTGATCTTTGCGTTACCGCGAGTCGATTTCTGTGCTTTTTAGTCGGACTCCATATTTCGCTTCCATAAAGCAACGCTGGCTCTACGCACATCTTCCAGACTCTCGTTTTATATCCCATTTCTACTCGACGATTCATAAGGAATTCATGAAATCGGTTGAATCCCTTCCATGCACTGCCTATCCTTCTATTCAATTCCATTGTCAAACTTTGGTCAAAAGACAGTCTGATTCCGAGGTACACGAAATAATTGACATACTCAAGAGCGTCTTGATCTATGATGAGCTTTTCTTCTTTTCGGTTCGTCATACAGACATCTTTCCCTTGTTAACTATCAGTCCAACTTTCTTACTTGCGTGACAGAGATCGTTGATCATCAATTGTCGAATGGATCTGGATCTTGGACGAATGGATCTGGAGCAACAAGATGCTATTTCCTCCAACGGGCGACGACGACGAATGGGTCGGCATGCTCACCGGGTTTATGAACGATTTGACGCTGCTCCTGTCGCTGCTCACCATCCCGCTCGCTTCTCTCGTGCTGGCGGTGTTGCTGAGGAACAACGCGTATGCTTGCAATCCCTTCTTCACTATCTTCAAGTTGGGTCGATTTGACTACCGCCATGTGAACGAACTAGTTAGAGATGGAAACGTACGACAAGTCATAATCTAGTCCGATTCAATTGCTCAGGTCGGGCTCGCGTACGACATTGCCGCGCTCTCGACAACACTAGTGTTTCGCGTCATTCCAGGAGCTGGCTGGTTCCCACAACTGTCCACAGCGTCCCCAATGACGGCGCAAGTTTGTTATTTCAAATTTATAGTGCTCCATACTTAAACAGCAGGTCGTTATCCATAAATCACGAAAATTTATTAAGCTAACGTTATTCTTCGGCTACTTCACTCGCTTCGGGCAGGGTCAGACGAATCTGTTGGTTTGTCTGAACAGAGCGAGCGCCGTGCTGATGCCCGTGATGCATGATCAGGTTTGCATTGCGTCTTTTGAAGCCCGAGAATGGTTTCCTGTCTCCATGTTATTGTAGCTAATGCAAGCGAGTTATTTCTAGTGCTGTCAATTACGAATATCGCACATTGAGCCCCAATTTCAGATATGGAGCAGTGCGCCGGTGCTACCGGTCGCCTTCTCGATTCAGCTAGTGAGCTCGACGTTGGTCGGCCTACGTGCGGTCTCTCTCGGGCAGCACTGGCTGCGCTACCCACAGGGACAGCTGTTCGCGATGGTAAGTCATATTATTAATCATATTTGCTTGGACTTCACTTGTTACACGACAAGCATCAGTAAGAAGAGTGAAAATATTTCATGTGCCCAATTTCTGGTTCAGCCAAATCGCGGACCGGGCTTGCAAGCATTCTGGTTGGCGACGTTCATACCAGTCTTAACAACCGTCATCGCCATTATTTCGCTATACGCTGTCATCGCCTGCCGGTTTCGGAACAAAATTCAGGTATTTTAACAAAGGTTTTTCTAATAAATGATGGTTTCAGCTGAAAAGGAATGGCAATATCTCTCGAAAAGCAGCGGACAAATCAGCCGATAAGCAAGCATCCGCACTATTTTCGATTGCTCTCGCCACTGTTGTTATGGAGGTAATTTTTTACTTCACCCTTTAAAAATATGCAATCTCTATTTGTAGGCCGTCTATGTCTCGACATATATCTACTTTCTGGTCTACAATCCTGACTATCAGGTCTGAAATTGTTGATTTGTGCTCAATTACATGTCTTTTTCTTTAGCAAGACTATCGAATTTGCATCTCGATATTCGTCGCAATTTTCGATTGCTATGCAGCAACACCTTGTCTCCTGTTCTCGCCCAGTGTACGACGCGATGTTTGGAGGCTGCTAGGGTACGTTTGCGAGATATTTCACAGCTCGAGATCCGGAATATCCAGGAAACGGCACAATTTCACGACAGCACCTGTAGCTATCGTATCGTGGATACCGCGGAATGAAATCATCTCTCCGTTCTATGATATTGTTGCTATTACAACGAGATATACGTAGCATGATCGTAAAGTGTACGTTGGCGTAATAAGTCATCCAACGGGTGGCTAATAATCAGTGCCACCCACCTTTGATCATCGGTCAGGGCACGAATTATGTTGTTCACTACCATGCTAATTTGTTATCGAAGCGTGATCATAAATCTACACAATAACTAGAGATAAAAAGAGGCGAACACACATGGTAGGTCCCGGAAAAAAACGAAAATGGTTTATGCCTGAGATTTGATTGATGGTAAAAATGCAACGGATTATGTAGAACATCTGCACGTTTGGTCCAAACAATTATAGATATTCTTTTCTGAAGGAATATGGTCTCAATTTGCTGCGAATTCCGAATTCTCTCTCTACTGAGCTCCAGTAGTGTGCAGATTCCGCTGAAAGACGATGTCACAGGCCGCTTTGAAGACGAATTCGACATTTTTCGTGTCAGTAGCGCATGTGTAGTGCGAGTAGATCGATCGCTCAGTGTCGTTCTTTGACTTTCGCTGCAATTGACAACTTTTTTTGGGGAAATTGTGAATTTTCATTAGATAAATCTGACGGAAATATTTTGCAAACCTTGAGAAATTGGTCTTTCAGAAACTCTGAGGCTTGTTCCGCAGTTGTTCCACTGTATCCACTAAACTGCTCGGCAAGTGGAGAACTGGGTAATTTCTTCTCAAATAGGTCCATCTGAACATTTATTTTCGAATTAAATAATGTTTTTTCGTTCTCACCTTATTGAGGAAGAGTATGAACGAGGAGCACCGGAGAAATCGACACCTCAACATTTCGCCGAAGAGTTTGACAGAATCGCGCAGGCGATTCACTCGTTTCTCAAAGGGGCCTTGTTCCCATTTTTATTTTTCCCAGGGATATTGAATTTTTAAACGAGAATTCTAAGTCACTGTCATCTCTCTGTCATCAGCAACTTTCCTATTCTCACTGAAAATTGAGACTCTTTCACCACTTTTGTCTAGATAAAACTCGACACTCATTACCGCTGGTTGGTCAACCGGCGGGAAGAGGTCCCTGTGCAGCACGGGCTTGGAGTCAATGTCGACTCCGTCGAGCGCCTGGACAGATCGAAGATTACGTTAGAATACTTCATTCTCTCGCTACGTTGACACTTCGAGAACGATAATACCTGATCATACGCCGCCATGGACGCGACGAACAGCACCGCGGCGACTCCATCGAAGCAGTGGATCCACTTCTTGCGGTAGGTCCGCTGCCCGCCCACGTCGATTAGCCTGAAATATCTCGTATTCCACCAAATTTGAATCTTTATGTAATAGAAATCACCGTATGCTGTTCGTGGCGAACGTGAAGTCGATCTCGCTAACGCCGGTGGTTGGAATGCGGAGATGCAGAATGTCCTCGGCTGAAGGGACGTGGCCGGGAGCAAGCAGAGATGAGAGTTTGGGCAAGTAACTGCAAATTTAAACATTCAATTTTGCGTCCTATTTTTGGTTTCAGTGATAGTGTTTTTTTCGAAACGGAGGATTGTTACCGGAGTTTGGGCTAGTTACTGCAAATTTTTCCAACTCAAAGGCAGACGCTCGCTTTTGATCTCATTCGAACGCCAACGCATATTTAGGGGCCGCAAGCTCCGCCCACTTTGTGTTGACATGATTTCGCCAAAAAGCGAGACGGAGGGAGTACAGAGCTCATTCTAAACGAAATCACTCGTTCAAAAGCGCGTTGGATAGCTATTCCCATCCCCTATCGATTGAGGAGGACACGAAATGTGCCAGACATTTTTGAGTAGGTCAAAATTGATGGTTTAGGTCGCGAAACCCGCGAAAATCGTATTTCCAAAGAGAACACTGTGTTCGTGTCTTGAAATTCCGACTAACTCGATTTTTCTAGGATTTTTAGACATTTTTTCAGATTTTTATCTTCACTCCCCGGGCTGTACTCGACGCATAAAGAAGCGCGGGGGGAGGGGAGCGAGAGAGCGGGGGGAGGGAGAGAGACACACGCGAGAGAGGCTCCGCCCCCTTCCCTCTCCTCTCGCTTTCTCCCTCTCGCCCGGTGTGCCTTGCGCGCGTGGTTTTCGGGGCATAACTTTTGTCAGAGATTAGATATCCATGAACTCTAAAAAGCATGAGGTTATTGGGTCCCTGAGGAACAGTTTGAACACACTTTTGACCCCATGGCGAGAATTCGGCTATGTGCGTTGTGGCCCCTACGCATATTACGCCGTTAATGAGCGTAAATAACACCGAACTTTTCGAGAGATTACCCCACCCTTCTGTTATTCTCCTTCTCTATGCTTTGATGCACCTTTCGAAGAATCATCCCCCGTGTTCTCGTTATTTTCTCCTTCGCTTACTAATGAGCGTTGTCGGGCAGTGACGAGTAGTTAGGGTGGAGCTCCATGAAGGCTTGGACGCACTGAATATTATCTAATAAATAATAAAATAAAAATATTTAACAGTATTTTAAAAAATACTTTCAACTGCAGAAAGTTGAGCAGGTACTCCGTCTCGATGTGATCTTCAATTCCAATAAACCACGAAATGCCTTCGGCGAAGCGATAAATCATCGTCTGAACTTTTGTTTTTTTGGATCGCCTCAGAAAACAACCTTTTCGTCCTCAGACAGCGATAGATTGTTGTCTTGCACACCCAACGCAATTTCGTGGAAAATCTGCAATCGGGTAATGCGGCTGATCGTACCCAAATGGTACCTCAAAGATATTGAATCGAAGATAATTATGGAAACTGTGCATTTCAGCTTCGCTGAAGCCAGACATGTGAAGAATTCTGAAACACTGTTTTACACGACACGATATATTTGTCCTACCTCATTTGCTTGACGATCGTCGACTTTCCAGCATCTGCGCCGCCCAAAATATTAATTTGTATGTCAAATTTCAACAGACAAATTTACCTAAGAGTAGAATCTTTACTCTTCTCCTATGCTCGTTTTGCTCCTTTCGCAGGGAATTGTCAATGCTTGTGGATATGGCGAGTTGAGTTTTGATGGCTCTGAAAACTACCCGAATAGTTGTTTTCATAAGATATTATTCGATTTCAGTTATATAACGCACATGGTAACTGCAACACTGCTGGACAGATGCCGCGCGCTCTCCTCTCCACTCTGCTTATCGTCTCCTGCAGAGAAATTGAAGTTGAAAAAGACTCGCTGACTACTAGAACAAATAAGTTAAAATGAGTAACAATAAAGGTTGCAAGCAACCTACCAAATTCTCTACCGTAAGCTCTCGCGCGGTTGAGTGGTGTGCAGATTGTGTTGCCCATTTGGGACGAATAACGCCTGACGATGTAACGTAGGCGATCAATATTTACGAAAGAAGTGATAAGTAAATATTCAAAAAAAGAACGATGGGAAGGAGCAGCTAATCCTGTTTATTGGTAAGGGATGGGACGTTGACGACACGCTAACGTTGAACGAGAAAAGAGGAAGTTATGGCATGATAATACCATGGTGGGTGTGATTGTTAGATGTCGATAAGAGAAAGGAGACTGCGAGAATGGCTATGTATAGGTCGCTCACCGAGTGGGAAAACTGATATTATTAACCTCTTTTGATATTGGGACAAGTAGGCTCTTTTTCAACAGAGACAAGTAGCCTCAGCCTTATCATAACTTCATCAATACATGATGATGATGTTGATGATGACAATACGGTTACTGTACTTTGAGTGAAAATAGTAGTGCGATGATAGAACTTCATTGGGCGGGTAAGTCAGTACGGAATTGACATAAATTTCGCGCTAGGTGTTTCGACTGGCGTTCCCAGACAGAACGACGGCTGATCGCTTTCCATGTCTCCTGCTGAAACATGCTGATATCATTGTCCAGAATAAGAAATAATTTCTCTCCTTGAAAAATGAAACATACAACTTCAGAGCCTGGCGAAAACTGGGCGTTGTCAGAATCGAAATATCCGTGTGCACAAAGCCGTGGGTCATTTGGAACAAGAAGATGCAGTTAATGATATCTGAATGCAGTTTTATTATGTTTCATTTGCACTTCTTCATGCGAAACGACGACACGTCAATTATATTTTCATAAACAATTTTTAGTTCACTTACCCGGTGTTAATGCCCAAACCACCTGCGAGTATGCGTAGATCCCAATAGGGACGAGTTGGACGCCAAACGGAAGCGATGTCTGCGTTAGCGTCTCTGTTTTGTGGGCCTTTTACAACAAGGTTCCCCTAAAAAGAAGAATTCGCTTCTTAATTTCGCCTCGTCACTGCGACCGATGAAAAATCATGTGTAATGAAGAGGCGGATACTTTAATTTCAGAACCCCCAAATTCGAAATGCTCACTTGCACCAGCAACAATATCATCAAATTCCGCTTCATTTTTCGCGTTTGCTGACTCATGGAAGAACTGTAAAGTGGTGTTATTTTTGGGGGGAATGTGCATTTTCAGCTAGATTTGCAGCAAGCTGTCGAGCAAACAACACTGGATTGTAACCACAAAAACCAGTTGATTGAGAAGTATGTATTTTAAAAGGGGTCTTATCGGGAATTTCATAGACATTTCTTTTCCATTTTTCGAGATTTCAACATACCATTAAACTAAATTGTAATAGGGCTGACCTACACGGAACCGGGATATGAGTGAATAACAAGGAGTGAATGACATGGTAGTGATTCCCAGATGGGAAATCATAGATGGGAATGTGAGAATTGTTATGAGAAATTTTATTTACCTAAAATCCACATACCGTTATGGGGTGAAAATGCACTAGTGGTAACTTTTTGCGTTGAAGCGAAGAAATTTTAAAAAGTGAAAAAATGAGTAATAAGAAGCAAATGTTTATTCAACAAAATTCAGTTTCAGCGAAATCAGGAGATACACCGTCAACAAGCAAGTAAAAAAAGCAGAATCAACATTTAGTTTCGAATTAGGCTGAGGTGAACCATTGCGCGTTCCCCGAAAGAGTTAGTTTTTTGACTTTTGTTCTCCTGAAAAAAACAATTCATGAGGTAATTAATCAGTAATAAAACATATTACCACCCTATGGCTTCGCGATAGCTAGGCGTCGTCAGAATCAAGATCGCGGTATGCACGAACGCATGGGTTATTTGGAAACAGAATAGAGTATTGACAATGTCTGAATTGGCTCTGTTGTCGTCCGAAATGCACAATCGCTGATATTTGTAGCCAAAATACCCGGAGTAAGTGCTCGAGCCGCAATCGAGTATACGTAGACACCCATCGGTGCAGATTGGACAGAAAGTGGAATTGAGGTCTGCAATATTACTTGTTCATGTTCATGTCTGAGTCCAAATTAGGGACGGCTTGGCAAGAAATGATTCATTCTGTACGCTCTCTCGAGTCATTTCTTGCAAAGCCATCCCTAGTCCAAATGCTCACTTGCACCAGGAGCGCTTTCATTACTTTCCCCTGCATGTTCCGTGTTCGCTCACTCATAGACGAATTCTAAAATTCTGTCATTTTTACAAGATTCATCACCTTTTCTCATGGTCTCTCGCCATGTCCGGATAATATCGGCGGGAAAGCACAAACCACATTCTAAAGTAACATAGAGATACTTGTTGAGTAAGCAGAAAAAAGGTTGCGCAGACGAAGAATACGATAGCCACGATTGTGAAAATCATCAGCTGAAAAATATTTTAGATTAGTTTGAATTCGATATATATCTCACGAATATTGTCCAGCAAGCAAGGAGGATCAAATAGTCGGTTTGTACTGCAAAGTCATAAGCAAAACTTCGGTAATTCCCGTTTTCAAAAAGATAATACATGGACGGAAAATTCTAAAATGGGCAATAAGCAAATTTTCCCAAGCGGAAGAAACCATTAGGACGAATCTTGGTCCGCTTTCAAGATTTCTATGCAATCCAAATGTCATGCAAGCGGGAATATTGAAGATAGTCAAAGCAACGAATCTGAAGAGAATGCGCTGTTGTTGCTGAAAAATCATGTTATTTGAGACAAAATATGCAATTGTACCGAAATGATCCTATGCTTCGCCATCTCTAGTATCGTGACCGTAACGTACCGCCATATTCGCTACCGTAACGTACATCAGCACCTACTTGTACTTGTAATTACGCCAACCATGCAGAATCTTACGTATCCGTAGTGACCAGAAACACCAAACACTGTGCACATTATACCGTAGCACAGGAGTCCCGGTATTGGATACAATGGAATGGGACAGAATAATAAACCAAAATTGAGATCGACAAGGGTTATCGACGCCTAGATTTTTTTGACAATTTCGAGAAAGATGGTCTCATACCTGTAATATCATCAAATATCGGGTGAAGGGTCGGCCGGTTTTGGGCGTTTTCGTGACCATCAAATAGAAGGCCAGGGCGGAAAATGCGTGAGTGCCTATACCAACAGCGTGTTGGTAGGTCGGCAACGCGGTGTGCCAGAGCGGATGCAGGGAGAGATTCGACATGGTGTTTGACGATCAATAGCATGCCGTGGTAGAAACTGGTTGTGGGAAATATATGAATGGCTCGCGATACAAATGACTTTATCCAACAATACTACATTTTGTTCTGCAGTTTATCCCGAGGATGTGCTGTGGGACGTTAGGAATTATGCGGAAAATAAGAGTCGACACAATGATTGCCGTGGCTCATGACGAGTTTCGATGTGCGTTCCCCGAAAGAGCAACTATTGTGCCGTTCGTCTGACCTTTTCTCCAGCTGAGGCAAAACATACATCAGTAACTAAAATTCAAACGTACAACATCAAAGGCTCCCGATAACTGGACGTTGTCAGAATCAGGATCGCTGTGTGTAGCGACGCATGGGTTATTTGGAAGCAAAAGATAATGTTGTTTATGTCTGAATCGGTTACTTATTCATCCAAAAATTACGAGATCTTATTCTTTCAACCAAATTACCCGGAGTAAGCGCGCGTGTCCCAACAGAGTACGCGTAGACTCCCATCGGGACTGATTGGACAACAATCGGTATCGATGTCTGAATTATTAAGTTTTTTCGAACTAAAGTCGGATTTCTCACTTGCACAAGCAGCATTTGCATCACTTTCCACTGCAATTTTCTCGTTTGCGCACTCATCGAACTCTGATATTTTTTCTTATTGATTTTATGAGGAGTATGGCGTGCAAAAGTAGCAATAATTCAGTTTTAACTTTTTTCGAATTATTATAAAAAAGGCTCATGAAAAAGCTAAAAAGCGCAACCTGTTGAGTAAGAAGATAAAATGCGCCACAAGCGAAGAAAACGACAGCAACCACTGCAAAAATCATCAACTGAAAAAAAAAAGTTTAATTAGTTCAAATTCGATGAATCTCTCACGAATATTGTGCCCGAAGCAAGGACAAATACGTATTCGGGATAAGCTGCAAAATCATAGGCAAAGCTTCGGTAGTTAGTGTTATCGTAAAGATAGAACAAGGATGGAAAATTCTGAAACTGAAGATGAGCAATTTTCCTCATCGAAAGAGACCATTCTGACGAAACTTGGGCCGCTATCAATATTTCTGCGCAACCCAAGCGTCATGAAAGAGGGAATGTTAAACATGGACAAAATAAAAAATCGAAAGAGAATGCGGTGTTGTAGCTGCAAATAAATATTATTTACATGGCTAAAAAAGATTTTAAAAACAACATCGTACCGAAACAACCATATGCTTCGCCATCTCAAGTATCGTGAGGAACTTAAAATGAAAGCAGAAAACAATGCACACTGCCATATTGATTACCGTAAAGGACATCAACGCCTAATCGATTTTTTAAAGATTTCGATTTGCTTGTTGAACAAACGAATCCGTAATGTCCCGAGAGACCAAATACTGTGCAGAGCACGCCGTTGCATAGCGCGCCCGGTACTGGATACAGTGGAATAGGACAGAACAAAACGCCAAAGTTGAAATCGACAAGGGTTATCGACGCCTAAATCTGAAGAAAATGACCGAAAAATTGGCTTTCTCACCTGTAGCAACATCAGATATCGAGCGAAGGCTCTACCAGTTTTGGGCGTTTTAGTGATCATCAAATAGAAAGCCATCGCTGAAAAAGCATGAGTGCCTAGGCCAACCCAATGCTGGTAGGCAGGCATTGCTGTGTGCCAGAATGGATGCAGGGAGAGATTCGACATGAAGATCAAGGGTATGTAATACGCCTTCTTGGTAACTCGGGGAAAATGGGAAAATATATGAATGGATAAGGATACAAAATACTTAATACAAAAATGCCTTAATACAGAGGCGTGTTGTACACGAAATGTTGTCTCTCGGAAAAGGAGCATTACGCGTCGTAATTTATTAAAGCAATATCAAACACGTTAGCAGATAGTAAGCAGTGAATTAGGCTGTTGAATGAGGCACACCACTTTGCTTGCCCGTCGAATTGAACACTTTGCTCCTCGTTCTCCAGCTGAAAACTTGCTAACATTACGAAGTAAAGGTCGTCACAGTTTAAAGGAGGACGAAACCCGAAAATAGGAAGGTCCAATTCCCTGTGCGATCAGGGAGAGTTACTGTGGGGAGGGAGGGGGAGAAGGGAAGCGGATGAGAGCGGCAGAGTACACTAGTGTAGCTAGAGTGCCCTCCTCTCTCCCACCTTCTTCCCTTCTCTGCGACTCTGCTCTGTCTTTGCACCGCGCATGTTGAATTTGCCTGCGTCCTGTATAAACTTTGAGCGCGCTTTTCTCGCATCATAGTAAAGCTAGAAAGTTCTAGTTTTCGAATGTCTCCTGTACTTCAAGGACCCGACCTAACCACGTGGTCAGATTTGGCTAGAAAATATTGAGTTTTGTCCTCCTTTAAAAATAAGGAAAACAGACGTACAACATCAAAGCTTCGCGATAGCTGGGCGTTGTCAGAATCAGGATCGCTGTGTGTAAGGACGCATGAGTTATTTGGAAGCAAAATACGATATTGTTTATGTCTGAATCACGTCTGCTTAGTTAATTTCTAGCAGAAATCATGATGATTTCAATAAAATCACCAGGAGTTAGCGCGCGAGCTATAATAGAGTACGCATAGATCCCCATGGGCACTAGTTGAACACACAACGGTATTGACATCTGAAATATTAAGAGAGCTTTTGACGCAAAAAGCAAGGGAAATGTTCACTTGAACCAGCAGCATTGTCATGATTTTCCACTGAAGTTTCCTTGTTTTCTCACTCATTGACGGACTCTGAATATAAAGAAATTTCATTTTAAGACATTTTTTAATACTTTTGCAACAAAAAGGGGAGAATATTTTTAAAAAAAAACGACTTTGTTGCGATACCTGTCGAGTAAGCAAATAGAAGGTGCCAGTGACCAAAAATACGACGACCAACAAAGTGATGATCATTAACTGAATTGGATATTGCATCAGTCCGAATATTGTTATCTCTCACGCATATTGTACACGATACAACAAGAATTATATAATCGGGATAAATTGCACCATCATAGGCAAAACTATGGTAATTACGATCCTCGTAGAGATAGAATAAGGACGGGTAATTCTGAGGAATGCGTGGGGCAAATTAAACAGGCAAAATACGGAACAAACCAATAAGACAAGACGTGGTCCACTCTCAACATTTCTGCCCAATCCGACGATCGTAAAGGCGACAACGTTGAAAAGAGTAAAAATAAGACATCGGAAGATAATGCGATGATGTACCTGAACGTTTTTATGGACAATTCGGCGATAAAATCGTACCGCAACGCTCCTATGTCGTGCCATCTCGAGTATAGTAAGAAACTTGAAATGAAAGCACAAAACGACGGATGCTCCCATATTTAGCACCGTTACGAACATTATCACCTGGCAAACCTGTTTATTTCCGTTATCGGAATGAAACCCACGAATCCGTAATGCCCAGAAACTCCGAACACTGTGCAAAGTACACCGTTACACAGTCCACCCGGTATTGGATACAATGCAATAGGGCAGAACAATACTCCAAAGTTGAAGTCAACAAGAGTTATCCATCCCTACAAAGATGGAAGATAGTAGAAATCATAATTCTTTTATACCTGCAGTAGCATCAGATATCGAGCGAAGGGTCTACTGGTTTTGGGCGTCTTAGTGATCATCAAATAGAAAGCCAGCGCGGAAAAAGCATGTGTGCCTAGGCCAACCGAATGCTGGTAGGCAGGCATTGCTGTGTGCCAGAATGGATGGAGAGTGAGGTTCGGCATGGTGTTCAATAATTCATTAGAATGTCGTAGGTGTGGTAGTAACTGGTAGCGATAATATATTGTCTTCAGATCTACCAAGAATGGATACAAAAGGCCTGATACAAAAAGCTAAGATAAATTACCCTATTGTATCTACTTCAATATCAAAATTTTGTAATTTTCGAGAAAATCAGTATCTCTATATTCGAAAGGAGCAATACAATGAAAAGAGACTGAAATTGTAGTTCGTTGTGTCCCCAGGAAACAATTAATCACTTTAACTTTTCACAATTTTTCGAAACGCGAACATGAGAACCGCCAGGTTGACTGGGCTTTAAATGCACTCAAAGGTTTCAGGGTTGAATTCAGTTCGCCGTAATTCTCTTTGGAATCGAGCCTGTAATATTTTTTTTTTCAAAATGCGTAGTACAAAAACATACGTAATTGCCGACGGAGAAAGTACTAATGTCATCGTATGAAGGCTCCAACCCGAGATTTCGTTTGAGTAGAAGCTCATTGAAACATTGAATCACTCCGTTGTCGAAAGAGGGAAGCATCAGAAAAACTCATTTGTCGACGAGCATTTTAGGGAGACGAGCCAAATATCCTTACCTTATTTATCAAAAACTGAGGAATTTTCTTCAGATTTGGTAGATCCTCTACTCCGAAAATGCACACATTATGCCTCATATATCCTGACAGACACTGTGTGTTATTACTGGTATAAATCGCGTCCTTCCAGATTACATGACTTAGTGTAAAACAATTATTGAGATAAAAAATGGAATTCTTAACCGAAGGTATAGTGGAAATTCGCATGTAGCCGTGTACCGTCCCGGAATTTTCAATACCTCTGTCGCGAGTAAGGATGGGAATAGCTGTTCATCGCTTGCATACTGAAAAAAACAAAGAGAGTAGAAAAGGGTTGGATAACGCACCATTTTAGAGAATATTTCGATGAAATACCGTGTATTTATCTCTCTTACAATGAAGTCACTGGCCGCTTTGGGAAGTACAGCCTGCTGTTTCGTGTCGTAGCAGATGATAAGCAAAGGTGTAACCTGCATTCCTCCTTTCATGTATGAAATTTTTGCTGCATTACATGACGATACTGCAATGCATTTCATTGAAAATTTTCCCGAAAGAGAGTTCCCCGAAAGAGTGGCTACCTCCATCCATACACTCAACCACAGGTGCCAAAACGTTACATTGTTTCCCTGTGAAAGTGCTTGGGCACAGTCCAAGTTTTCTCAGTTCTCTCGGATACGATCTGAGGCAGCGGTCTGGAGAACATCTGATCGCGTCGACTACGGCAGACCCTTGAAATTTTTAAATTAAATTAAAATCAATAAATTATGCACCTTCCAGTGACTTCAAAATTGTTGCGAATTCGCGATGAGTTCGTGTCAAAATGTCGTGATTCGAAACATAAACGATATTTCACTTGTCTTTTTCTGTTTTTGCAAACCTGAAGCAGGAAAATGTAATGAAACGTCTTATTGCGGAGAGCATTCATGCAATCGAGCTGTGCATGGTTCTGATTTGCACCACTTGACTCCATATTTCGCGATATGCTGAGAAATGACGAATCTTGTAAAAGAATACAAGAAACATGTAGCTTTACAGAAGGAATCACTCACCTAGGTACAAGAACATTCGGCAGGCAACTTGCTAATTGATATATTCTCGAACGAAAATCGTTGGAAGCCTGAAAACATCATATTTTTGAATGTAGCTTTGATTTCCTTACCTTTGAATCGATGGCGAAGCAGTACCAGTTATTAGACGTGTACGTGTTCCACATTTGCTGCTCCAGAAATTGATAATCCTGCATTGTATTCATTGACTGCCTTTAGTACAGCGTTAACCACTTTGTATACTAATTTAGCATACGCCAATGCATACGGTTCACTGTAAGAGGGAGCTGACGAGAATCGCGTCTATAAAGTCGTTTGTTATCGGCTCTGTTGTAGATAATTGTGCTAGCTACCAGAACTCAATAGTCAAAAAAGTCCATGTAATTTTCAGTTTACTACAGATATCCATTCCCTAAACTCACTCGAATGCTGTCGCAACTCATGTTTAGCACTCCTTCGCTCAATGTCAGCCGATTAACACTCTGAAAGAAAGAAATCAAACGATTGCATGTAATCTAAGCTCACAAGTGTGAAATTTGCATCACCGGCGAATAGACTTTCGCAGTCAATTTCATGTGGATAGTAGGCGAATAATTGCAGAGATGCATTGTCGGCCCAGCGAGGGGCCAAGAAATATTTCGAAGAATCGCTGGTCATTTTTTTCGAGATACCTTTAATTTTAGTGGATTTCGATATGAGGGTTACGGAACAAAAAGAATTTGAAAAATATGCACACACCAAAAATATGCACAGACCAAACGTAATAAAGAGCGCATGTGACTCCGAATAATATCATCTTCCAACTTCTCGAATAAGCTTAAAATAGTAATCAAAAACGTATAGCACATTCTAAAACTTACTGATCATCTTGAAAAGCAATCGCGCCATTATTCAATTCTCCAGATAAATCAAGTTTAGAAAAATTTAGGAGACACGTGTGAGCGAAATGATGATTAAGGGAACTATTCCGGAGAAATTACCGATTCCGCTCGCATCATCGGCTTGACAATGAATGTGACTAGTTCGCTGGGGAGAGGGTAGTTGGCCACTCACATCCTCTCTCAACTCATATCGCTCATAGCAACTGGGAAAGGGAGCTGGCTTGAGCAGAGGACCACTCTATTGTCTTGCTGGGAACAAATATGCGAGTTGAGCGGTGGTTTTATTTTTAAATCTGTTTTTCAATGTCGTTTCTCAGCAGTCCCAGTTCAGATCACGGCGGTGCCGATAACATATATTGATCTTTAGCCTTTGGTAGGAGACCAAGTCTGCCTGTTCATAAGTTGGTTGGTTGGTTGGTGGGTGGGTTGGTTTGTCGGTCACAAACGTGTTAAAGAGGCCCTTAACGTGGTAGCACAAACACATGATCGGTTTCCAATTCACTAAAAATGTTGAATAACACTATTGTAGGTTTCATCATCACAATGCAACATGTAAGCTGGAAATTATACCACAACGCCCGGCACTCCTCATAAGCCGTGGTTCCCGCACGCCATTGCCTTTTCGTTACCGGCCTTTCGCAATGTAAAACCTTTGCCAGCTCTAATAATCTTTATCGAAATCGTTTTCTGAAAATTCAAACAGCAACGAGGAGACGATTCACTCAATAGTTATCCAGGGTCTCCGTTCGATCTGGCCAGCGCAGCCTCGTGTCTGTTCAGGAACTCGGCGAATCGCTTGTGCGCGCCACTCTTCGGCGCGCCACCGGCCGCCCCAGCAGCAGCCGCGCGTTCCGCGCGCACAATGGGGCTCTCAATGGGATGGTCGCCTCTTCCTGCAAACACACACTACGTCGTTCCCAGTTCAGGCTCCAGGTAATTCCGGAAACAAAAATTCGTACAAAGCTTGCTTACCTGCGAAGGCCGACGACAGTAGCATACAGGCGAGGAGAAGGATGAGAAGGAACTTCATGATTTGACAGTGTAGAATTGACTGGTGAAGTCAACAAAAAGTGGCCACTTTTGTATGAAACATTGTTGGTGCGCATTAGTGATCGACAGATCGCCGTGCATCTCCATTCGACACACAGTCTCACCACTCGGTAGGTCTAGAGTGAGTTCGAAATGAGGATACGGCGACCGGTACCTCGTAATGACCAATCTCTGAGGAGCGCCTGTTCTCGAGTGTCGATCATCCGACCGTGATTCCCGTAAACAGTAAACAGCACTCTGTCCAAAGAGAACTGCAGAGATTGTGTGATATGTCGAGATAATCACATAATTTTCGATCACGTCTCTTTACAGTGTGAGATGGAAGGGATTTGGAAGTTATCCAGCGAACTGCGGGAAACACCACCTTGTTTCTCTCTTAGGAGGAGTGATAACCTGATTCGTTTTCGACAAAGATCGCGAAAGTGTCCATGCATGTTCTGAAGGAAAATGAGCTGTGATCGGTTGGGCAAGCAATGAAATGTTTACAAAACGATCAAATGTGCGATTTTCCTCTTGAAACATCTTATGCTTGGTTATGCAAGTCAAGATAGAAACTTGGTACAACATCACTCGACGAAAGATCTGTTGACTGAAGACGGCTCCTGTACTTTCGAGAATGCGCTAGTGCAAACCGATTTTCATTGAACAAACGAGACGACGACAGGCAGAAATTAACCCAAATTCAATATGATTTCTGTGAAGTTTAAATATAAGACTCGAAGTTTTTTTTAAATATCTCATACTGTTACCACATTTCATGATTGGCGATCACTTTATCAGGGCATTGTAACGGAAATGGAGGGGTGCTCGCGTTGTTTTATCCAGGTCGGATAGCTGTCGCAGATTCCTTTTGTCAAAAAAATATTAAAATAAAATTTTTTTTAAATGCTAAATGCCGAATTCTAAATTCTATATCTCTTTTTGTGCATAACAACCGAATGATTCTCAATGAAGTTTGAAAAGTATTTATGAGAACAATCGAAAAGCACACTTTCGTTTGACAGATGCTCGCCGCTCTTCTCACCCGCGGTAGTCGGTACGATCCAGCGCTTCTTCATGTCTTTTGAGGAACTCCATCGCGCGCTTGTGCGCGCTTTTCGGCGCTGCACCGCCGGCCGCCCCTGCAGCAGCCGCGCGTTCTGCGCGCACAATGGGACTTTCAATGGGATGATCTCCTCTTCCTGCAAACATACGCCATTCAGTTTTGGTTGTTTTGGTTCAGGCTCTGGGTAATTGCAGCAATTTTCAAACACACTTGCTCACCTGCAAACGCCGAAGAAAGCAGCATGCAGGTGAGGAGGAGAATGAGAAGGAACTTCATGATTTGACAGTGCTGAATTGACGGGCGAAATCAACAGAAAGTCGCCGTCTTTTATAGGAAATGTACTAGGCGCCCAGGAGGATCGAATAAGGATCGTCGCCTCTCCATTCCGCGCAATTTTTCAACGGTCGAACGCCCGATAGATTGTGTAAATGAAGAGGCGTATTGACAACTCTACTGTTCATTCTCTTGGGATCTCGTGTTCCCAAGATCCGATGTAAACAGTAAATAGCACAAGTCTGCAGAGATGTTAAGAGATTGCGCGATACGCTGAGATAATCAGACAAATGTCTATCTCGTCTCTACTTAACAGTAATGATGAAGGGGAGAGGATTGATTGCGCAAGTGAGAATGATCCAGCGATTTTGGGAAATACCCCTTGTTATCCTCCTAGGAAAGGCGAGATAACCTGAATTGGCCAGATGATTTTTCATCAAGATCAAAAATATTTCCGACACACCTTGTGGCAGGTTGGGGGGAGGGGACATGCAGTCTTTGTACTAGCTACATCTTGAGGAACGATGGGCATACATCGTCGTGTAGGAGAAAACGTGCTTGGAGAATATTATTCATACCTCCACACAAAGCAACCGAGAAATCTGTTCATTCTTTTCAAATTTATCAGAGCATTCACAAAGCAATAAGGGGCGGCTGCAACGCAACTCGATCGACCAGGGGCCTTACCCTGGCCGTCCGCCGGATGTGCCCCTCTCGTGTCGGTTGAGGAATTCGGCGAATCGCTTGTGCGCGCCGCCGCTCTTTGGCGCGCCGCCGGCCGCAGCAGCGGGAGCCGCGCGCTCGGCGCGCTCAATGGGATGGTCGCCTCTACCTGCAAACATACACTTTTTAGGTTGGTTCCAGATAGTTTTGGAAAGAATGGCAGTGAATGTGAACAGTCTTGCAGCAATTTTCAAACAGAACTTGCTAACCTGCGAACGCCGACGCAAGCAGCATGCAGGCGAGGAGGAGAATGAGAAGGAACTTCATGATTTGATTTGTAGAGAGAGAGTAAGAGGATGGGATGGTGGGGTCAGCAAAAATAGGCCTGTTTTATATGCAATGTGATGGGTGAAAAAAGTGCCAAACTCTCCACTTGTCACATGCTATCGCACTGCTCGACAGGATGAGAGCGCGCGCCGAAGATGGAGACTTGTTCTTCACTTGCGAATGAGCAATGTTCTCGTCTCTCCATTATACATGATCTCTCACCAGTTAGAGAAGCGAGAGAGTGTGTGAAATGAAGAGAGTCAGATAATCATTCCCGAGGATCGAACGTTATCATGTTCCGAACAGCCGATTCCAACTCGCGTAAACAGTCAACAGAACTGCGCCTGCAGAGAAACGGAGAGATTGAGCGATAGATGAGGTTATCGTTAAATATCTCTGCATTGATTGCAAAGAAGTTTGAATTGGGGAAACACCCCCTGTTATTCTCTTAGGAAGGAACAACCTGTTTTTACTTGCTGATATTTCAAACATCACGACAATTTCAAATCACGACAGTTTCTGTTGAAAGAAAGCAAAGGAAAGGATAAAGTTTATAAAAATTCTTAGAAGATTGTGTCGTTCCAAAATCTTGTTTTCCGCTTTCCAGGCGATTTGCAATGAAATAACCGGCCGAGAGCAGCACCGCCAGCGAGTGGGTGCGATGGCACCCCACTGCTTCTCAAATAAGGACCTACTCAGAAAAAACAAGATTGTCCGCAGGCCACGTAATGATGGGTATAACTTATTTTTTCTTCAAATCACAGGTTTAGACAAGAGCGACATGTCCCGTGGGCTCAGTGTAGTCAGAGAATGAATTCAACCGAGGTGAGTGGCCAGTTTCAATCCGCGATACGCTGGAGTCATCTAATCTGTGGTCAGCCTTTTCTAAAATTTATTTTCTTATGAATATCTATTACGGGTTCCATTACAGGAAGTTTTTCGTTCTCTTTTAATGTGATTGTATGCCTGATGATTCTGTTCGATTCTGACTGCAGAGGAAAATCGTATCGAAAGTACTTGTTCTCGCTGCAGGTGAGCCAATTTGTTTGAGGTGCATTCTAGCGTGTTAGTGTAATTGAACAATCGTGCAACGTTTATCGAAATTGATAAAAGTCGGATAAAAAATAATCATTTCAAGTTATCTTCAACACTCGCCGATGCTTGCATAAACGCTTACACTCCATTTGTGCAATCTAATTGTAATACGGTTTATTCGGACTCTGCACTCGCTAAAGTCACAGATATGGTGACAGCGATGGTAAGTTTAATTATAATATTTGGCACCTTAGCAGCCCTTCCGCTCCTGTTGGTTAACCCCCTTGCAGACTATTTACTTTGTTTTCATAAATGGAACTACTGCATCATATTTCCTGTGCGTGTACTATCGCCGAAATGTGAGTCATTCTTAAATATACTCAAATTCAATTAATCTCAGTTTTTTTTATTATAGAACTTTCTCACTGACCACACGATATTATCTTTCCATGGTTGGAAATACAGAATATTCTTAATTGTATTCATGACCTGCGAAATACTTCTTCAGTGCGGTCAAGCCTACATCTTTTCGGATTTCAGATATGCCGGAGAGGTTTCATTATTACCAGTGAACAATTCACGGACTTTTTTTGCAGAAAATACCGAAGAATATGCTATGGCTCAAGCAGAAAAATGCATTTATTTACGTCGGTGACGAAGTTAGCGTCAACAATCTAAGAGAAATCTGTAAAATTTGTAAGAAAGTCGCCATTAGGAAAAAAATAGTCTGATCTTCAGACGTTGTCTTTTTCACGTGTACCTCAAGCTTCATAGCGCTGTTGATGATTATTCAACTCATCAGAGAAATTCGGAAAGAAGGGCACTTAATAAATTGTGCAAGCCTCGCGACAAAACGGTGAGGAATACATTCAAAATCAATTGATGAATTCAATTTTTTTAGATATCAAATCCGTGCTGTTTTCTCTCTTGTAATGCAGGTTTCGTTGAAGATATATTTCCCGACTTGAAGTTTTCAAAATCATAAATCTTCAGGGTGTTATTCCGGGCATATTCATCCTCATTCCCTTTACTTCTATGTCGATCTTTGTCCGCTACGCTATGGTCGTCGGGACTGACGTAGCATCGAGAAATATTGCAGGTTGTTTGATTTTTTTTACGATTTTTCAAAATTTTAGCGTGTTTTAGCCTCTGAGATCTCCATTCTCTGCGTGTCCTTGATGAGTTTTCACGGTCTCGCCCACTCGCTCACCGTGGTTGCTTGCTCACAGTCCTATCGGAGAAGCATGGCATCTCGAATCCGAACGATATTTTCGAAAATTCTCCTGCTCGTCTGCGGCAAAGTGAGCAGGACATCGACTGCGAAAGTTGCACCGGGAATAAAAGAACCCAGCGCATTCACATCAGGATCGTAATCTTGCATTTTTATATGTTGTTCGATGATAAATAATTTGTGATAATTTGTGATACAGCGATTGTCCTTCAGTGGTTCTCCAACGTTACGATTGCAAGAAAGCGGAAGGGCACAGTGTATTCACACTGTTATTGATAACAGGAAACGGAGAGGGGAAAGTGAAGTTTGCGGTGCGCCTTTTGGAGCGGCGAGCGACTACATAGTACACCCATAGCAAACACCCTGCCCACTATCGACTGCTATTCGTTGCTCAGGGCAAAATGTGGCACATCCGCTATTGGAAAGATTACACGATAGCAGCGGGCGCGTGAGTTACTTCACTACAATTTGTTCGTTTTTTTTTAGTTATATTTCAGAACATCCTTGTTATTGTGTTATAGTATCCCTCCACTTTACATGATCTCCCATTCGTCAAAATAAACGAGAGTGTATGGACAACGGAGAGAGTCAGGCTGTACTTCGTTTTAGAGCATGTGCGCGCTACGCAGTTCGAAAGTGAGAGTGCATTGAGATCGCTCGATTGAATGTTTTCTTCCCTTATTCCTCTCCTCTCCCTTACGCAACACCATACGTTTTTTTCCATTGAGTGCAAATGTGTGCATTTTAGTGTGCCTTATCAGCATGTTGTGGTTTAGAATAGGGTTGACACTGTCTCTTCTTTTTGCATTCTCTCTCATCTCTGACCGGCGAGACATCCCAAGTTTAGGTTCGCTCTCAACTCGCTCACTCACAAGACCGTCATGCCCTCACTCGAACCGCTCGAGCCTATCGAGCAGCTTTCGCCAGCGGTAATTAGCACTTTTTAAATATATTTGTTTAGTTTTCATCAAAAAATAGATTTAAAACGTTTAACGATAATGCCCTCGTATTTAGGTAATTCGAGTACTTGGGCACAATCCGAGCGGGTTCACTCTGCAAGGCACGAACACGTATCTGATCGGGACTGGGGAGAAGTGAGTGTATACCATCCAAACTACAATGTAGTTTATCCGTCTTTCCTAATTCCCACTTGTCTTCTTTCATGCTCATTGATGACAGTGTAGCGCAAATCATGCTTCATATTCAAATTAGTCATTTAAATGAAATAGTGAGAGGCAGACCATTACGCTATTGCAGCAAGATCCTGATCGACACGGGCGAGCCGTTCATCAAAGCATACTTGAACTCGCTCAAAGAGGCACTCAAGGTTTCCATTTATTTCCTCGAGATACTTGTCTGATCTCCGACACTTAAAAATATATAACATAATTTGAGATTGATAGGACTCGAAGATCGTCGCTGTCATCTGCACGCACTACCACCACGACCACACGGGAGGATGCGAGGGCGTGTTCCAGAGTGTCGTGGGCGGCAAGGTAGGCAGGGGATCGTAATTGGTGTTTTCCTTTTCCAGCAGACAGCATTCAGCGGATAGTAAGAGAATGTGGTAATTGTAGGTGCCCGTCTACAAGCTCCAATGTCCCAAGAACGTCAACCACCAGGAGTACTTCACGTATGTTGAGGACGGACATGAAGTGAAGGTGGAGGGCGCGACTCTAAGGTTTGGAATTCTTCTAGTCTTTTGTCACTTCTAATCTGCTCTTTTGTTATATTTCATCATGCTAGAAATAAAATCAGAATAGTCAAATCTAAGATTCGTCGCTACACCCGGCCACACGGCTGACCACGCATCGCTGTGGTTCGAGGAAGAACAGACACTGTTCAGTGGAGATTGCATACTTGGGCAGGTGAGCAGGCTCAAAACAATCGATATATTTCGTCGTAATTCCTCTGCAAAATGGTAAGAACGCAGGGCACGACAATCTTCGATGATCTCTACTCGTACATGCAGAGTCTGCAGAAGATCAAGGCACTCAAACCGAGGAGGATTTACACTGGTCAGATACTAAAGTATTCGTGCAATTCGAAATAAAAAAACAATTTCCAGGTCACGGGCCGGTAGTCGAGAACCCAGAAGAGAAAGTTGACGAGTACATCAACCATCGAGTTGCGAGAGAGAACGAGATACTGAAGTGAGTTTAATGTACTCGCAGACTTGACTCTGCTCATGAATTTTTGACTTATTATTCAAATAATAGATTTTTTAGATACTTCAAAGACGTCGGCGAATCGTCGAGCATGGACGTCGTCAATTTCATTTACAAGGCATGGCGCATGATTTGAACTTTCCTCAAATTTTCGGTTCCCTCCCAAATAGGAACCACGATTTTGTAATCTTGCACTTTGAAACGCAATTATGGAAATCGTCCGTTTGGAATGGGCGAATTGGAACCCGACGTTTGGGAACCGACGAAATGCACGTAGGCGGGTGGGAATCGTTATGTAAAAGGGATCGGATTGAGAAAGGATCAATTGGAATAGTCAATGCAAAACCAACTTATTATAATCGTCAATATGGACTGCACGGATTGGAACGTGACATTCTGGAACCATCTAATTACCATCAGATCACGGCTGGACTACGACGAAGAGACATAGGGAAATTGAGAGACTGACTATGATAATCTCGTTCTCACGTGACCATTACAATTCGTCCTTTCCATAACAACACTTTTTACATAGCGATTCTCACTTGCATACGTGCATTTCGTCGGTTCCCAAACGTCGGGTTTCAATTCGATCATTCCGAGCCAGCAGATTCGAAAAAAACGGTTCTCAAAATTTGCGTTTCGTGACCAATGTTTTGCATAGACCGTTTCCAAAGCGACGTTTTGAAATGTAAGTTCCGACATCCCCGGTTATTATTTTATGATTCCAATTTGGGAGGGAACCAAATGTTCAATCCAGGAAACCCCATTCGCTGTGAGAATTGGCGCGCTCGGCAATGTGAGGCAGCACTGCCAGAAGTTGGTCAAGGTGTGCGATGACATCAAGGGGAGGATGTTGATGTATAAAATTGCAGGAAGGCCGCTTGCTCGAGTTGTCCAAGGAGTACTACAAATACGTGGAAGTGCCTGAATAATATCCCCAATCCTGTGGTCAATATAAATAAATATTCAGTCTTTATTCACATTTTTACATATTTACAAGCAAATAGACACATTTATTTGCATCCGCCCCTTCCATAATCTGCAACCTCCTTGCCGTAGTAGTGCGTGTGGTCATCGGGTGAGGTGTTGAAGGCGCCGCTGCAATGATCAGAAGTAATTTTGATGTAAACAGTCATGGGAAACGGTCATTAACGTTCAGCTTTTGAATAAAGAAGGACAAACGTGAAGCAAAACACGCACTTCTTGTCGGAGCACTTCTGGTCCTCCTGCTCGCCGCACACAGTGAAGGGCGCGCCGGACGCCATGTCGTTGTCGTACCACACCTGAATAAGTAAAAGTAAGTAAACGCGTTAGGCGTATCCTCGCAAAGTGAAGTCTGCCACCCCTGAGCCAATTGAGACGAGCACACATTTTGCACTCCAACAACAAGTAATTGTCAGAGCCCCGTCTTATCAGTTTTTTAGGTTTCACACGTCACTCAAAGGCACGAAGTGCATAAAATGTCGCTAGTAAGCAGTCATAATCAGAATGAGATAAGTGTGATTCTCTTTTTTATCCAGCTCACCTCCGACTTGTGGTGCTCGTAGCTCATGAACTGCGGCGGGATGTGCGCGACGATGTCCTTGCTGTGTGTGACACGGAAGGCTGTCACCTGCGTCGTTGTTTCATTGTACGACTTGCAAAAAGTGTTGCGCTAAGCATTTCACTACACGTGTTGACAGTATGCAACGTGTCTTCGTCATTCTTATCAGTAGATAGATCAGTTTCGCAGAGCGTAGCACGTGTCCCATCATGATACAAACAAGCATTCACGACTTTCGACCCCTCGCCATGTGCTTCTCGAGTCTAGTGTGACAAGGATGTGACCAAAACATCGTTAGCGATGCATTGCCGGGCTAATTCTCACCAGATTATCGTGGGTGTCGGCATACTTCTGATCTCCGGTTCTCGGCTGACCGAAGGTGTACAGAGTGATTCTCAAAATCATTTGATTACGACTCAAATGATCAAATAATCTCTTACTTGGCCTTAGTCGAGATCTTGTTCGCCGCGATGTGAGCGGCAGCCATGGAGGCCAGTGCGCCCCCGAGCGAGTGGCCCGTGATCTACCAATCGATCAATAAAAGGGTTACCAGTAGGGTTGACAGTTCCAAGGAACGAGGGTGAGAAAATTCTTCGCAAGAAAATTCAAGGATCCTTGAATTGTCAACCTAGTTACCAGGCTACGACTCACCCACACATTGTAGCTGGGGTACTTATTGACGAGTGCTTGGAAGTCGCTGCCGAGTCCGCCGTTCCACACCTTGAATTGGTTGATTTTCATCGACTCAGGAGCAAAAAAATGATGAAAAATGGGGTACCTGCATGAAGGCATCATTGAAGTACTTGGACGTCTGTCCTCCATCCTGGAATTCATTTTTATCAACTTTATCTCCAAACAATATTACAAAGATCAACTTTTCGTTCTCTCAATTTCTGGGTAAACCATCTGACTCACCTGGAAGGGCACCTTCGCCTCGAAGACGGTGTCGGTGATCTCGGCGATGAGCTGCGTGGTGTCGCTCGTTCCTCTGCAAGCGTTATTTGGCTCCGAAACAGTCTCGATTGAAAGCGAAAGAGAATGTCGCATTGTCATTCACAATACCTTATTATCCGATACGTGGCAAAGTCCTCACACTGTATCGGGAGAGCAAGCTGTGCTTACCTGAAGGACACGCCGATCACTTGTCTGCTCGTGTCGTAGAAGGTGTAACCGGAGCACTTGTCCTTCTTGAAGTAGTCGCAGTTGAGAGTGACTTGCTTGCTCAGCTGGAAATTTTTTTTATAGAATTACAATCTCATTTTTGTTTCACGGTTCCGAAAAGCGTTCTCGATGGTACAGAACAAAGAGCAAAAAAATGACCTTTGCACTCTTGAGCTGATTCGTGAGGCAGGTCTGCGGCGTGTCGGAGTAGGCGGCTGAGGACAGCGGCAGCATCAGTGTCCTGATTGTTTCATTTTCTTATTTTTATTTATTGTTTTAATTCAGAATGAGTTGTTACCTCGCCGTCGAGTCGCTGAAGGACGCATAGGAGATGCCGCTGCAGGCTGCCAGGGCAAGTAGTAATAACTTCATCTGAATGGATGAATGGACTGCAGTATAAAAAATATGGATCGAAACATCGAATGGATCATTGAAAGGAAGAAGAAGCATAGTCCAGAGTGACGTCGTCTGACTGACACGTGTGAAACATGAAAGACAACTCCTCGCATGCGATTTTATAGCCACGCTGGTCGTGATAAGCGCCACGAGCAGTTTTGCTCACTGGAATGTGCTGCGTCGAGCAGTGATCGCGTCTCTCCCAACCGCGTGCGTCTCTCGACGATCAGACCCAACGAGAGAGCATGTGATGTGAGGAGGGTTAGACCATTATCAGACGATGTTTGGTTGCATCGGACGTCATCTTTGTTGTGCGGAGCTTGATCGGGAACTTGCAAGCTTTGTGCACAATAAAGTCCAAAAATGTTTGCATTTTCAGATTTGTTATTTTCACATGAGTCCATAATCATAGCTTCCGGTTCTATTATCGCCGTGTGACATTTCTCTATGGAATGATTGCAGAGATGAGCAACATGCAATCAGGGGTCACATCTGCTATTCACTTCCTGTTGTTTTATTTCTTGTTGCCAAAATTTCTGAAAATGGGTGTGTGTTGAGTCCTAAATCCTAGTGTGTAACTCTGAACGGTGTCGTAACATTTTCGGAGCCTGTAATCACATGTTCTTGTTCCATCCATGAATTGTTCACCTGTCGGAGGTAATAATGAATCAGTCAAGTATGGTCTCGAGTGTAAACAAAAAATAATTCTTCGTACGGGCTGATCGCCTTATCTACTATCACAACCTCAATAACCGATGACTTCTCTACACGACGTTCCACACATCCTCATAATCACGTTTGGACTGATTATAAATATCGATTATAAATATAAATATCCTTTGTGGTTATATTGGTCAAGACTCAAAACGCAATGAAGGTACGGAAGAGAACAAAAATTGATACATCGTTATCTTCAGGAATACTCTATTCTCCTCCTAAATACTGCAATCTTCGAGCTATTATCTGTAATTTATCATTTACTTGTAAACGGACGTCTCTTTGTTGATTCAACGACTCTAATCTGCATTTCAACTGGTCCATGTCTAACAGTCTCCGAGAATTTCTGTTCAATAACAACATCATTAATGAATATCAACATGATCCATTCAATGTCGATTCTCGCCGTCTCTTTCTGGTACAGGTACCACGGCGCGCCTCGCTCGTTTTTCTGTGTATTTCTCCTCAGAACTCGCATTTTGCTGGACAAAGGTGCTATGGGCAAACTGAAACTGCAATTCTTACTTATGATCCTACTCTCTCCTCATGTTGTTAATAACGTCAGCTTTGTGCTGGTTGCCAGTCCCAGAGACGTGTTGGAAACGGAACTCGATCGGTTTTATGACCAGAAAAGTACGAGTGAATACGGATTACATGGTAAGTACAAGAAGCACAGGCTTTCCTGAAAATCAGGTTCAGGTTTTCTTGATGTTTCTAAAATCGCACCAGCCCTCATATTCGGCTATCTGCTCGCTTGTCCAACTTTTCTCACAATCTACATCGTTTTTGCTCGACAAAGGGTCCGACGGATCCCAAGATAATTGCAAAATTTTTTTAGCTCGTCCGAATTCTTTGTGAAAAGATGCGCCTAATGAGCGTGAAATCGACTTTTATTCACACGTCGTTCATGAAAGTTAGTTTTTTTATGCTATTAATCTCCTGTGCTTTCGAGAAGTAGTAATTCTCGCAAATCACTGCCAAGCTCAACAGCTGCTCTGATATCGGGTCTATGGTCAAGAAGAATTTCCCGGGAGAAGATGGGAAATGTTTGATGGTTGAGGCACTATTTGAGGTGATAACAATGAATGCCGCTCTGGTGCTCACTTTCTACACAATTTTGGGAGTGCTAGCCGCAGCTCAGCTTGTATTCCACCATCACTCACCTGACATCGAACACGCATTCTACGATGTGACTGGCCCCAGATTCACAACTAACTCCAATCTACTTTTTAGGTGGCGATATTTCCTGCGCTCGCGAATCCTACGCTCACGCTCTATTACGTGCGCTCGTATAGAACGTACGTACAAGTTTTGAGTGAAACAAACAGATTATATCGTTTTAGATGCATCAACAACTGTTTGAGACGCTTGTCCTGCTGTGATAGCTCCAAACCTGCAACCATGCCGATTGCGACTTGCAGTATTCCGATGCAGCGGAGAATAGATACGATCTAACAGGGCTCGATATTTCGTCGTCCACGTCGTGTCAGCATTTCACATTTTCTCTTGTGTGTATCAACGAGTTTGTAATAATGCAATTTGTTGATAATGCATTTGGAAATGCTTTATCCGTTTGCAGAGTTCTATAAAGGGACAACCCGCCACTCCCCACGGGCTCACCTTCGTGACGTAGTAGTGCGTGCGAGGTTTTGAAAACTTTAGTTATTCTCAACTCTATTTTCGCCAAAATAGCTAAAAATGGAGGTGAATGGAGTCCTAAATCCTAGTGGCACTTTCCTACTTCCGTGCCAAGCCCCGCCCCCTTGGCTCCTCCCCTTGATGAAGGGGCGGACCCTTGTGCTGAGATGTTTCAAATCTGACAGAGCGTTCAGTTAAGACATTTTTGGATGCTTAGGCTTAGGGTTAGCCCCTATTCATGTGGGTCCACCCCTTTCCCAGGGGGAGGAGCTGAGGGAGCGGGGTTGGCACTGAACTAGGAAAGTCCCATCCTAGTAAGTAACTATGAACGGTATCGTAAAAATATTCGGAGCCTGTAATCACACGATCTTGTTCTAAGCATCAATGATTCCCACCTGTCGGATGTAATGTTTTCAATTACGCTAAGGCCCCGGGATAAACAATTATTATTATTACCTCTTCACACTAGGCTATCTACCCCTATTGTTACTACCTCAATAAACGATGACTGGCCAACACGACTTCTTACACATCTTCATTATCAGCTTTGGAATAATCATAAACGTTGCTGCTTTTCTGATTATTTTAACCAAGACTCACAACGCAATGAAGGTACGGCGTGAAATAATTGCTAGAACATCATTTACGTCAGGAATATTCGATACTCCTTCTAAACACATCAGTCGTCGAGTTCTTATCCGTTATGTGTCATTCCCTCGCGGACGGTCGCCTTTTTATCGAATCAACTACTGTTATCTGCATTTCAACTGGGCCATGTGGTAAAGTCTCCGAGCATTTCTGTGCCGTAGTTACGGCCTTCCTGAATGTTAATATGATTCATTCGATGACGGTTCTTGCGGTCTCATTTTGGTACAGGTACGATCGATCGTTACTCAACTGTCTCCGAATGAGATTTGTTTCAGAACACAGATATTACTAGATAAAGAAGCGATTGGCAGACTAAAGCTGCAATTTCTGCTCCTCATCCTCTATTCCCCTCATATTATCATTATTGTCGCCTTCGTGCTTGCTTGGAGTCCCAGGGAAGAACTGGAGACGGAACTGAGCCGGTTTCATGGAGAGAGCGCTGAAAATAAATTCGGATTACACGGTGAGAAAAAATCTTGAAAAATAATGAGAATCATGAGCAGGTTTCATTGATGTTTCTAAAATAGAACCTGCGCTTCTGATGTGCTATCTGATTTTTATTCCAACTTTTGTCGAGATTTACATCCTACTCGCTCGACAAAAGGTTTTGCTGGCTAATGCCTAAGCCTGAGTCATACCTTTAGCTCATCCGAATTCTGTGCGAAAAGATGCGATTAATGAGCGTAAAATCGAGTGGAATTCACGAGTCGTTCATAAAGGTGAGTTGTTTTCCAATATGTTATTGATCTTGTGTGTTTCGGAGAATGCTTGCGATTCTCGGTAAAAAACTGTCACGTTTAACAGCTGATATGATTGTCGATGTTTGGTTTCTCTGGGAAAAAGGAAAATAGGGTAAATGGTTACTGTTTGAGGTGCTAACAATGCATGCTGTGCTGGTGCTTACTTTCAACTTTCTCCTAGCCGCTTTGACAGCAGCTCAACTCGTATTCCAAATCCACTCACCCGACATCGAACACGCGTTCTATGATGCAAACACTTCTTGATCCACAATAAATTTCAATCTACCTTTGTAGGTGGCGATTTTTCCGGCGCTCGCGAATCCTACGCTCACCCTCTACTTCGTTCGCTCGTATCGAACGTGCGTGCAGTTTGCGCATACTATACCGTTCAACCGTGTTCCAGATTCATCAAGAGCTGTTTGAAACGCGTGCTATGCCTCTCCACTCCTGCGACGAAGCCGACCGCGACGTGCAGTCTTCCGATGCATCCGAGAATAGATATTTTCTAGCGCAGCTCGATATCCAGATCTGTTCATTTCGAACACTTTCCCATACAATACGTCGATGTGCTTGCAAATGAATCACTCGTTTTATCATTGATTTTCTTGTGATTGAAAGTGCTTCAATTATGGACATCCCGCCACGCCCCACGGATTCACTTCCTTTCCGTAGTAGTGCGTGTGGTCGTCCGGTGAGGTGTTCCAGACACTGCAGTGATTATTTGTCAAACCCTTTCGAGCCCACTTTCCTCTCCCCCCCCCTCTCTTGATATCAAACACTTACTTCTTATCCGAGCATTTCGTATCCTCCTGCTGCCCATAAACGACGAACGGCGCGCCCTCGGCCATGTCGTTGTCGTACCACACCTGAGCATAACGGTTTAACGTGCCATGTGCTTCCAATGGACACACGTGTGCTCAACAAGTAAAACGCAAGAAATTATGTGTACGACCTCCGAGGTGTGGTGCTCGTATTTCATGAACTGTGGTGGGATATGCGCGACGATGTCCTTACTGTGCGTGACACGGTACGAATTCACCTGAAACATCGAACTCCAATCTTCCTATTTCCCATTTCACGCAAAACCATTCACACATTGTGACATTTTTTTTACCATTTTCATCCTATCTGTGCGGATAAGCACGTTGTGTATCGTAGTGTTGCCGGAAAGATGAATAAACTGACCAGACTATCGTGGATGTCCGCGTATTGTTGATCACCCGTTCGCGGTTGGCCAAAGGTGTAGATAACGATTCTGAACGATTTTTAAGCCGTTTCCGCAATCCTTACTTTCGGGATCGCTGGGCAGGAGATGACTATCTTCATCCTGCACGCTCTCTCACCTGTCTGACCGGTGAGAGAGTGTGCGAAAAGAAGAGACGGTTTCTTGCGAAAAGCTATCAAATACCTTACTTATTCTGAGATGTAATCTTATTCGATGAGATGTGAGCTGCGGCCATGGATGCAAGGGCGGCGCCGAGCGAATGGCCGGAGATCTGCCAATCGATGTTATCTCTCATCTATTTTCTGATGTTGCGCAATATGCCACGAAGTAAAAAAATCGGTTCACCCATACGCTGTAGCCAATTGTTAGTTAACACAGTGGAACTTTTGTGATCTTCTTCTTACGATAACGAAGGTAACCTGATTGTTCACTTGTAAACTAACCCAAACATTGTTGCCGGGATACTTTGCAGCAAGGGCGGAGAAGTCATCGCCGAGACCGCCGTTCCACACCTACATGGAGTTTCGAAATTATCATCAGAGCTCCGAGAATTTGCTAGAATTGAGTATCAATTACTGAGTAAAGATCAATAACAAGAGATTGCAACTCACATCCATGAACGCATCATTGAAGTACTTCGAGGTCATGCCACCATCTTGAAAAGGCACTTTCGCATCGAAGACCGTGTCCGTAATCTCGGCGATCAATTGCGTTGGGTCCGTTGTTCCTCTGCAAAAACTTCCTTTCAAAAAAAATCCAACAGCCATTTCAGTATTGGCCAAGTTCAATACCTGAACGACATTCCTATAACCCCTTTGCCCTCATCGACGAATGTGAAACCCGAGCACAAATCTTGAAGTAATCGTGAAGTAATCGCACGGGACTGAGAACTGCTTGCTCAGCTGAAAGGGATTATAATCTCTTTGTACAACGAGCTAACGAATTTACTTTGGCCGTCTGCCACCTGCTCGTCAAACACTCCTGGGGAGCATCCGAATATGCTGCGGCGGCGAGCGGCAGCATGAGCGATCGCGCCGTCGCATCGCTGAATGCTGCTGCAGCTGCAGCAGCGCGCTGTTCCGGCTGCAAAAAAGCGTTTACCCAAATGGGGAGTCAACAATGTACCTGCGATGCGAATGCGCTGCAGCAGAGAGCAGTAGCTATGAGCAGCGATCTCATCCTAAACGAAGTGAGAAAATTATTCCAAAGTTATGGCATGCAAAGAGAAAATTCCGCGAAACGGTTAAAATCTTCCCATTTTATCTTTCTGTCTTCGTCGTCACCTGAATTAGAGCTTGCGAGTTGAACCCCATGCTCGCTGTTATCACTAACTCTATAATCTCAATATCACCGTCATCTCTTTAATCCCATCCGTGTCAGCGTGCTTTTCGCATGATCTGTAGTGTATTTTATTAGGAAGAAATGACTGCATTCCTCATGGAAACCCGCGTTGATTTCATTACACAAGACGGATGCAATCCGAGAATGCATGAATTTATCGATCCGACAGGCTGTTCAATGCGACCCAGCATTGGTGAGTTCCGAGCTGACTAGTGTGTAGGTTCCAGCGATGGCTTCATTTATATCATCGGTGAGCGTGAAAAAGTCGGCGCGGAGTGATGAGAGGAGATTCGTGAAAAGATTCGTCACGGCAGAGAATTGATCTGAATTAATGTAGTGACGATCCGGTTGGAAAAAAGACATCTCTCGATTCTAATCCCGGTTGAAACTTATTACCTGAGTCTGCCAGCAGTTGGGCGTGGCCGACAGCCTGAAAGAAAATTAATAAGCGCATCTTGGCTATAATAATTGGGTGTGAACCTCTCTATTGGTAGCTGCGAGTGCTTGATCGGATGACGAGATGAGAAGACACAGAAGCAGACATAAAGGACTGGGATACATTGTCCTGGATACAAAATCGAATTAAAGAAATTGAAAATAAGGAGGAAAAAGAATAAGAATAACGAAGAATATAATCCGAGCTGTTTCGTGGTGGGTGTCGATGGGGATGCGACAGTGTAGAACATGGCTAAAGCGGATTATAGAGACGTAACAAAATAATATGCTAAAAATATTACTTGTTCCAACATGAAAACAATTTAATGTAGAGGAATGCTGGTTGAATCCAATGAGAGACTGTCTTTTATTTGCTTGCGAATTGACCGAGAATGACTGACCGACGGCTACTCTGAAATGTCTGGTTTTTTTTTTGTTTAACAATTTCTCCTGTCCTAGAATATGGTATTGCACCGGGTACCGGTTCTTCGGCGGTCTTCAGAATAGAAACACACCTGATTGTTCGTCTCATGTTAGAATTGAAGGTGATTGCGACAATTGATCTGGCCAGACCGTGCGAGCAGAGTATCGCTTCGGAAATCATGAAAACGACTAAAATAAATACAAGGACTCGGCGGGCATTCCGTTGCTTATTCCTGAATCGAGAACCAACATGAGTGGAATGACAATGACCAGTGTCGGAATTGACAGGAATACAGAGAACACGGTGAACTGCAACGACTAAATTGAATTGGATCAGAGTAATAAGTTTCATTAGAGATAGCAAAGGTTAATGCACAGACTGGGAGTCGAACCCGGGGCTTCCGTTTACCTGGCAGGAGTTCAACCACTGAATTACATGTGCACCTGAAATAAGATCAGAGTAATGAGTGACCTGCAAGATGAGACTGCGAATGGCCGCTGAGCGTAGGGAAGAATGTGTTCAAGTAGTGAGGGCGCTGCATTTGAGATACTAAGTGGCATCGTAATTTGCCTCATTTGCATACTGGACTTGATAATCGAAAATTCTGTCAAAAACACGCAGTCTTCCGGAAGAGTTTTGAATAAGAATGTAAATATGTTGGCCCGTTCAAGTGCTAGAAATTCTCCGAAACATATTTGGGATTAATAGGAATCAACTCTTCCCTAGGTTTCCCTACTAGTTCATGCGCTACGACCGCTCAAAGAATTCGAAAAATCACGAAATTACTCTTCCACTCCGCACTCTAATCATGTGTTCAATCCGGAAAGTTTCAATGTCGACAAAGAACAAGCAGACCGGTTGTATCTAGCAGACACACGAAAAACATGACTAGTGTCACCAATAGAACTCCCATTGCGAATGTCTGGAATAATACAAGTTGTTTTCCAGAATGAACTACTCACCAACTGTGAATGGAAAGTTATGGTCCCGCACAGAAAAAATAAATAAATATGGAAGTGTAGACTTAGGAATGAAAAAGCAACACACGTGAATATTAGGAAACATATCTGAAAAAGAATTCTGTGGCATGATATTTGTATGAAAACAAAACCTGCAACCCGATCATGTCTAACTGCAGTTTTGTTGAGACTTGAGCTGGAGTTCGAAATATTATGAGCATGATGAGGAAAACGGATAGCAGAGTGGAGATAATTCCCTCAGTTTGCAGAGTGGTCGTGAAGACTCGCTCGATTTCAGGAATGATGACTACATTGAAAGTCTCAGTTTGGTTTTTCCTTTGGAGTCGAGCAACGAGATTTCCCATTGGAATGAGCAGGGGGGGAAGTTTCGCCGCAGATTTATCTAGTTGGCGCGGATATTACTGGGAAACGCCTCTCTTTCCGTGGAATCAGAGTTTATGAGCCCGTTTGTGTAAGAATCGGACAAATATGGAGTCATCTGGCACAGTGAAAAAAAGTCAATACCGTGAAAATCTGTGTTTGTGGGTTCTCGGAGACGCTGATGACGATAGGCATATTCATTTTGCATATTGAGCCTCCGTTGGCTTCAGACGACGTGACGTCGAAAACAGAATTTTATTTATCATGACTTACTCGATAACGCTAAAATTATGAGAAAATGGCTCCATGGTCAGAATTTGATGGCGGTTACGCCAGTATTTTTTATTTTTCATAAATGTCAAAAATAAATTTATTAGAAAATGTATCTTTTCAACGACTCATTTGTGAATTGAGAGACAAGCATAGAAAAATCCGGCATGAAAAATGGATTGGCATATTTTTTTGAGATTTTAAAAAGACATAGTTTTGAAGGCAAAAATAAAAAAGATTCGAAAACGTCGACCTCCCCTTGTTTTCGCCCTTCTGTGACTCCGCCGGCCTTTGATCTACCCTCTTCCTCTACCTCTGCCTGTCTGCGCTCTCTCAAGAACACACACTCTATCACCCTAGACAGGAGTAGATCATTGGGAATCGATGTCTGGCGGAGTCACAGAAGGGCGAAAACAAGGGGAGAAACGACGTTTTCGGATTTTTTTTATTTTTGCCTTCAAAACTATGTCTTTTAAAAATCTCAAAAAAATACATGTCAATCCATTTTAAAAAAATTTTAGCGTTATCGGTTGACTTCTGATAAATAAAATACTGTTTTCGACGTTACGTCGCCTGAAGCCAACGGAGGCTCAATATGCAAAATGAATGTGCCTATCGTCATCAGCGTCTCCGAGAACCCCCAAACACAGATTTTCACGGTATTGACTTGTTTTCATTGTGCCGACACTTGTCCGATTCTTACACAAACGGGCTCTTATACATCAGCATTGCAAGTGAGCAGAGGAAGTGAGCAAAAACTCAACGTATTTTTAAACCTTAAAAAGCTCTGGCTGAGATGCAATTGACTTTTCCGACTTCATGCATTGACGTCATTTGTTGAACTTTGATCACCGGTCTCGTAAATGTTGCATTAACACTGTCAATGGCATGACGTTTTGTTGTTCAGTAAATCCATTAGCGGCAAAACGTGATTACTATGCATTGTTTAAAATTTCAAACTAAATTACTGTGTTGAATCAAATAACAATTCATTGTGGTTATTTGCTACAAAACATTAGCCAGTCGTTCGTATGCAATACGAACGACTGGCTAATGTTTTGTAGTTCGTATGCATGCACATTTTAAATGGTTTATGACATTTTATTGCTAATTCTCGTGCCGGTTCACAGCACTTATCAATTGAAGAACGACTGATTTATTTTTTATTCAGAATAATACTGGGACTACTATTTGCGATGACAATGTCTACTGAGACTAAATTACTTGTCAATACCATTGGACTCGTAATCGAATGGCTATTTGCACTACTTGCAACGTGCGCCGCTACTCTGCTTCTGGTAGCGTCCATCCAATCGAAGTATGATTAACATTCTGCCTCGAGTATGAAAAGAAAGAGTTATCAGAACTCTACGCTCAAGCTGCAACATTATGATCGCTTGTTGTGCGTTGTTCGATGCTGTTCACTCGGTGTGATGTCTCCCCAAGTCTAAACTATTGTGTCATTTTTTTTAGATTGGATCGGTTTTCGAAATTATCGGTATCTTCGATGACGGTTTACTCGATTCGTTCACTTGTGCTACTATAATGGTGAGTTAGAGAGCGAATAATCCTATATCGCAAACTTTCAGTTTATTCCCGAAATTTGCGCATACGGGGGATGTCTATGTGTTCTTTTGATTGGCGTAGACAGACTGATTTCAATCAAATTTCTATCATTCTACAATAACTTGAATAAACGGACATACATCACGGTGAATCTTTCTTAAAATGTTATTTGATTATATTTATTTTATAGTTTCAATTGCTACTCATTTTCATTTTCGCTTGCTATCCGCCGTATCTCATGATTGCCTACTACAGAAGCGGGTAAGCAACTCAAAAACTTAACGGAAATAAAATGTATGTTTCGCCTCCCAGCCTCGTTGCATGCAACATTCCGGCCGTTTTCAATGGAGAAGCGATATTGTTGTGGAATCGAGCAATGATAACTGTTAACGCCCTAACAATCGTGCCATACACACTCAGTTGGCGATACATCAGAACAAGAAATGGTCAGATTACTGACAACAGAGCAAGAAAATCGGGTTTCTTCAGTTTCCAATCAGTCGCGGCGCTTGTTCCGATCACTCCTTCTCGTTATGATATTTGAAGTCGGAGCGTAGTTGTTCACAACCGTCAATTTCAGGCTGATTCACGTATTGGACCTTTCTGGTGACTGTTCCTGTATTAGTCAATGCTAATTAATCGTTTAGATGAGGCCCGATATGCCTTGCGCTTTCTCTGTGGATATTCGATCAATTTCGGAATTGCAGTGAAGACTGTTGTCTACTACACAACTAGGTGGGGTCTAGGAGCAGTGGTTCAGAAATCCATGAGCTTTTCAGCCTGGAGTACCGCAAAGCAATCCGTCGCACACTATTTTTGAATGAAATCTCTGCTATGACTCCTAAGTAGAGATGGGAAAGGAAGAGAGAAAGGAAGACTCTGCCGCTTTGCGCGGCGAGGAATGAGAGGGAAGGAAGAGGGGAGAGAGGGATTAACTCTTGTGGAAGAGTGGGGGTTCTTGTGGAAGAGTAGATCCAGAAAAACTGTGTTTATGGATGATTTTTGACCGAATTTTGTGATCTTTGATACAGAAGTTGCATAATAATCATCATGGAGTGTTCCTCGACCACTTTTCCATCCGATTCCAGCTAATTTGAGTTTTTGTTGAGCAACGTGCGTTTTGTGGATATTTGACCCTATAATTGAGGTTAGATGTTTTCCTCGTTATATTTAGTCGTTAGAATTGAATAATGAAGTTGTAAAACATACAATGCTTCTTTACACAATGCTAAAGATCCCGAGAAACGAGCATAACTCAAACTAGTGACGCTCTCAACGGCGTGCATTTGACAGCGCAGCTAATTTTTCGTGAGTGGCAACTCCTTTTGTGAAAATAAACCGTTTAGAACTCACAGAGACGTCTATTTTATGATCTTCATTAATCGTTTCTTGCTTTGAGGTATTATAAACCTCAAAGCATATCACGAATGATGATAGCTCAGTTACTTCTGTTTCTACAATATTCTAACTGACATTATTCGAAAGAGCTGAGGTCCCTCTACAACTTTTCTCTTTTGCACTAAGCGCTAAAATGAACGGGAACTTAGCTAGCTCTCAAAGTGTGGTTTACTCTTGCGCAAGACCCCTCACTCTTGTGGAAGAGCGATCATTCCCTCTCGCTCTTCCACAAGAGCGCGGCTTAATTTGCATCAATTCGCCCCTCTTCCCTCTTCCTTTCCCATCTCTACTCCTAAGCAGTCAATTTCCGGCGCGAACAGAAAACCATCGTACCCGTAAGATTTCCCAACTTACACCAAAAGGTGACGTAGAAACGCTATCAATTCAAGTAATTTTCTGCACTGACAATGATAAAGTAATTCAAGGAAAATTCTCTCGATTGACATCAATATCTGCTCAACCGAATAGTGAGATGAGGAGGAAAAGATAATACGAGTACACAGCATATGCTGGAACACGCTTTTTATTGTGTGCATTGCTTGGTACACGTCAAAAAGCAAGCAAACTACATCACAAATTAAACCTAGTATCCAGCAACCTCTGGTGATGTAGTTTGCGAGCGAGCGAGCTACAAAGCAAAAAAAGCAAAAATAGTAACAGTTTAATGTCGAGGAACTGATGGAGATTGCCGATAGAGATGCGGATTGATTGCAATTATCGAGTTTCCTTGCCTGGGAACTGACCGAGAAAAATGAGCGACCGCAGATCTTTAAAAAAATTAAAATCGTTTTTTTCTGAGACTCAAAGAGATCAAATCTTATAATAGATGAAACCTGATCGTTCCTTTTATGTAGGGATTGAAGGTGATTGCCACAATAGAACTAGCCAGTCCGCGAGAGCTTAGAATCACTTCGGATATCAGGAATACCACTGAAATATGTACGTTTTCAAAGCATACTCGGAGTGGCCTAGCACCTGCACCGGAGTCGATAGCACACAGTAGTGGAATGATAACAACCGTGGCTGGAATGGAAACAAATACCGAGAACACGGTGAACTGCAATGCTTTTGCTCAAGCAAGAAAACAGAACTATGGGCACTAGGTCGGACGAGAACTATTTCGGAATACCGGCTCTGACATAACAGTTCTCCCTCCCTCCTACTTCCGGTTCTCATCCGCCCTGGGGCCGAATTATGAGCACCTGTAGGATGAGATTGCGAGCAACGGCGGCGCGCAGTGCTTGAAACTTTGTTGAGGATAACGAGAATTTCGACAGATATTTAGAGATCAAGACGATGAGAGTTAGCGACCCCACAATTACGAGAACCTGCTTGAGCACAGATGAGCTCCTTAAATTCCGTAATCCCACCGCAAGAATAAAACTCGCAAGAGATGCCAGTCGTGCTAGATAGTCGAAATTGACGGTTGGATATGGAATAAAATATATCACCCATCCTCGCTTTTCTACTAGCCACATCATCTTGGGTGTCATCTTTTAAAAAAAGCTAATTTCCGCGATCACTTTAATTATTTTCACCTCTAAATACGACAGCATGTACTCTTTCGAGAAATCGTCATTTCCAAGGTAAACAAGGTAAAGTGGACCAATTGCGGAAACGATGATAGCAACCAATTTGATTGCACTAAAACGGTTCATTTTCAATTATTTTTTTCCAAATCTCACTTTAGCGCGACTGTATTGCTGAGATATTTGGTTATAGTGACAAATCGTTGCAGTAAACACACGAAAAACATCGCAAGTGTCTCTAAACCGACTCCCATTGCGAACATCTGAAAAATTAAGAATTGCATTAGACAGCGGGAACTATTTTCTCACAAACTGTGAGTGGAAACTGATGGGCCCACACATAACTCCCATGCAATAACCAGCGAAGTAGGGAAGAGTAGATTTTGGAATGAACAGGAAACAAATGTGTACGTCGAAAATAAGGAAACAGATCTAGAAATAATCGTGTAAGATATTTGTGAGAGCAGAACACCTGCAATACGGTCAGATCCAGCTGAAATCGTGTTGAGACTTGTGGCGGAGTACGGAAAATTGCGAGATAAATGAGAATAATGGACAGAATTGTAGAGCAGGCGCCGATTGTTTGCAGACTGGCCATATAGACTCGCTCCATATCAGGAGTGATGATTACATTGAAAGTATTGTCCTTTTCAAGGTGAGCCACGATATTTCCCATGGGAGTGAGGAGCAAAAACTTACCAGAAAAATCTTCTTTCCCCAAGGCAGGCACTCGCGGAGGTGGTAGTTATCGCTCCCCGAGCGGTCATGCTCTTGCTTCTCCTTCTAAACACCTCAATCTCATGCTGTGGAAAAATTGGGGGGGGGATGAGAAGAGGAAATTTTTGCTGTGGAAATTTTGGAGAGGAGGAAACTTGAAATTTGAATTCGCGCGTTTTCGGTATCTCATTTCGCCGTGAAGCTAGCGATTTGAAAATTTAATTTGGGGTTATTTTGCCCCTTAGAACCTTATACACCAAGTTTCAAGTCGCTAGCTTCACGGGGAAGCGAGATACTGAAAAGCGCGCGAATTCAAATTTTGAATTTCCTCCTTTTTCCTCCATTGAAAATTTCCACACAAGGAGGAAATCTCCCCTCAATTTTTCCACAGCATCAATCTCATGCAATACAATACTCTATCCATCCGGAATAAGATCGACTCCTTCATTTCCCTCATTCACTGCACTCCGTCGACATAGCTTCGGTATGCGAGACATGGCTAGACGATTCAATTCCAGATTCATTTGTTATTCGCAATTCCCATTATTCATTAGTTCGCCCTTCATTAGTTTTCGGACAGGCCCACCCATTTCGGTGGCGTGTGTCTCTTCCTCTCTCCTTCTGTCGAATTCACTCACATTGATGTAATTCTCCCCCTTGGCGTTGAACTACTTGCCTTAGACGTCATCAAACCCATCCCATGCCGCATTATCTCAATCTACAATCCCAGTCACGACTGTGATTCTCGACCTCTCGTTTAGTCTATCTCTGACCTAGTTGTCTCTGCCACTTCTCCAATTCCGTCACTCCCAATCGCCCAACTCATTCTGCTTACATTCGTAGACTCCTCAGTATTCAGTCCCAACTATATTCTAACAATGATCCCACCTACGAGTCCTTCTCTAAGAAAGTTCGCGTTGTCATTAGGCGCGAAGCGAATAGGAAAGCGGGGAAGCGAATACTCATGCTGTGGAAAAAGTCAGAGGAGATTTTCTCCTTGGGTGGAAAAAGTCGACAAGGAGAAAAGGAGAAATTCAAAATTTTGAATTTGCGCCTTTTTGATATCTCGGTTCCCCGTGACGCTAGCGACTTAAAATTTCGCTAGGTGGGTTTTCAACCCCTCAGAACCCTATAAACCAAGTTTCAAGTCGCTAGCTCCACGGGGAACCGAGATATCAAAAAGGCGCCAATTCAAAATTTTGAATTTCTCCTTGTCGACTTTTTCCACCCGATTTTCTCCTTTTCTCTTTTCTCCCCCCACTTTTTCCACAGCATCACTTCTAATTCTGGTCTCTTCTCGCACATGAGAAGCCTTTCATAGCGAAAAAGCTGCTGTTTCTGCGCTTCGGCGTAGCGATGGTACATTCGCATCCTCTCCTTCCGACAAGGCCGAAACCCTCTCCACTCAATTCCGGCCTGTTTTCACAGTAGATAACGGTATAACCCCTCCCTTCGCTCCCCGTTCCACTTCCTTCATTGAAACAATAGATACTTCTCCTCACATTCTTGAAAAATTCCTCGCTAAAATGCCTAGTAAGTGCTCCCTCGGACCTGATCTCATCCCTTCCATTTTCCTCAAGAACTGCGCGACTTCTCTTGCTTTTCCCTTATCTATAATCTTTCAATCTTCTCTCCTAACCGGTACATATTGTGTTTATGATTTTTGGATTCCCCGTGGAATTCTACGTCGATTCCACATTTTTAATAAATATATTTTGTTCCGCAATGTTGTCGTATAACAGAGACTATCTGAGAGAATTGAGATACTTCCTTCAGGGTCCGTACAACGATTTTTTACCCTATGCTGAAAAAATGGCCCTAGGGGTACTTTTTCATGTAGAGTCCGAAAATCGACCTTAGGAAGCCGTATCTCTAACCTCCAATACCCTGTGGCACACTCTACCCTGCCAGGGGGTAGATGCAATTTCACGAAT
>LS532022.1:1146287-1189801 GCA_900490775.1 Pristionchus maxplancki | reverse complement strand
CGCCATTCGTGAAATTGCATCTACCCCCTGGCAGGGTAGAGTGTGCCACAGGGTATTGGAGGTTAGAGATACGGCTTCCTAAGGTCGATTTTCGGACTCTACATGAAAAAGTACCCCTAGGGCCATTTTTTCAGCATAGGGTAAAAAATCGTTGTACGGACCCTGAAGGAAGTATCTCAATTCTCTCAGATAGTCTCTGATAAAATGGTGAAATATCCAACATCCGGCACAGAGTAGCCCCAAATTTTACTGCAACAATTGTAGTCAACCTTAAAGTCGAAAATTGACGTACAAATAAACATGAGAAAACGAACCACGAGCACAGAAACACAACCATGAGAATGAGCGTGATTTTGATGGCTCGCATATTGTAGCTGCTCTGCTCTGGAATTGTGCGTCATTCGCAAATTCCATTGCTGTTGCTAACTCACTTTTGACAAACAACATCGCAATCACGATCAAATATTCAATCAGAATGATGCCACAAAGCAGCAGCCAAATCTGCATTATTTTTCAATTAAGAAATGCGTAAGAGCGCTAACATACCGTGGCCCTAACGCGGTTAGCCCGTGACGTGAGGGCTGTGGGCCCAAAGCACACTTGCACTGCGTGATCCTCTTCTGGCACCTACGATTGTCGGTATCTGACTCTCTATTTCGCGCGCTCTCTCGCTCATAGCGGCGAGAGAGAGCGCAAGCGCTTGCATTTCCCTACCCACGACGCGTACGTGCAACCGGCACTGATCACCAGCGACGTCGAGCCGATGGCCGCTTGCAACCACCACAGCTGCATTTTACGATGTCTGAGAAGTGATTTCGACAGAAACTTAGTTGCGAAACGGACAGGGCAACGTTCGAGATGAGGACGATGCTGTCGAATCCGAGCACTGCTAGCAGCACGGTCTGCGCCACCGAGCACGCATTGAAGACGCCCCCAATACTGAGGAGACACGACAGTCGAGTCAGGGGAACGCCAAGCATGATTCTGGGAAAGAGTTGAGGAAATCCCGCTTTTATTCATATTAGATACCTGAAAATATCCAGTATTTCCAGCGCGCAGCCGGCCGTGTGAATGGCTGTTAGGAGCTCTAAGAGGTGCTCTGAGATGCAGATGCCTTATTTAGGACATGATGATGAAGAGAAACTTACTGAGCACGTTTGCATCCTTGTAGTTGTTGAGGAAGAATCGAATGTTGCCGGCCAGACCGAGCAGGGTGATTACGAATAAGGCCGCAATGAATGATGGAGGAACGTCGCCCATAACGAACCGAATCGGCTACTACTTCAGCCGAGAATATAGCCGAACATACATTTCTGTGTTTCCTAAGAATTGTAACAACGCACAAAATATAAAGGAAAATGGTTATTGAACACTATAAATCAGCTCAGAAAAATCATTGACACGCATGAGAACGCGTGGTAATATCTTGTCCTACTGTCCTGTTCAAGAAATTCCTTACAGACGACGAATGCTTGATTGTTATTTACCATAAAAATAATTCTACAAACTCCAACAACTCAACAACACGGAATGCAATTCGATATTTGGTTAAATTTACGCTTGATGAATTTCTTTTTCTTTGTCGATTCCGTTCCACTGTACGCAGAGATCTCAGCGGGTGGCAAATTAATCGCACTTTGGCAGCCTAGAACAGTAATTGTTCGGTTGTCTCTTGCTTTCCTTTACCTTCCACATTGCTGCAAGACTCCTCGGGTACGGCTATTACATTTTGGCTGATAGTTGCGAGATGATTCAAGATCAGCACTGGAAATTTCCATTCGCTCAATTATCAACAAGAGAATCAAACCTCGCCACTGCTCCAGCGATAAATCAGTGCGTTCTTGTACCATGCTCGGGACAGAGTCGTTTCCCTGAAATCACAAACATTCCTTGCTTATCCCTGCCTGCAATGTGACACTGGGAATCTAATCCGTGGGTGGGAGCGATAAGAGGGGTTAGAAGCAGATGTCTCTACTGCAAACGAGCGATATGCTAAAGGGCCGACTTCCGATGTCGATTAGGAACACCTGGTGCAAGATTTCGTGCGGAAAAAGTATTGTGAAGTGTCCGTAGCGGCGATAATTGTCGGAATAAGTGAAACAATTATCGACCTCATTTGCGTTGAACCACGGCAGCACGTATGCATCTCTTAGGGCCTCGATTGCAGAGTAGCGATCGACGGGATTCACAGTGAGCATACGAGCGAGCATCTGACGAGCGTGCAATGCCGCAATAAAGAGTAAAAACATAAAGAAAAAGCTTCATGAACGTACCGGTGACGCACTGCTCCGGAACTTCCGAATGTGCGTCGAATAATCTGTCCGGGAAGAATTCGTCAATCGAAAAACAAGATTCAAGAGAGTTTATGTGGCTGCAATAAATGTTATGGAGACTGTGGAAAAGTTTCGAATACTATCTAGCAAACTCGATATGCCCAAGCGGACTTGCAGTAGTGAACAAAGTCGTCCAGGGCTGGCCCATATTTAATGTCTGATGCACGAACAGATCAACAAAAGATACCAAAGCTCACAGGAAATAGCGATTCTCCACGAATAAGCTGTGCAAAAATGCAGCCAATTGACCAGATGTCGGCTGAACATTTATTTTTGTCGTTAATCTAAATATTGGTTTACCTTTCCCATCGTAATCCAACTCCATCAAAATCTCAGGAGCTCGATATCTTCTCTCTGTTGTGAATACGCTCAATCTCGATTCTTGATCCCAAATTAAACGCGTCAAGCCAGGATCCAGAATCCGTAAATGATATTGTTCGTTCACGACGATATTGGAAGGCTTCAAGTCCTGTAAAACACCACTGTGCTTCATTTGTTACGCTTCTATTCAATTGTTGGTGTTAGAAAGATCTACTCACTCCGTGAATACCCATTCGGTGTAAATAATTGATACCACAAAGGCATTGGAAGATCAAGTAAGAGAGTGCCGGGTGCTTCAGCCTCGTTTTCAGAGAAATCTGAAAAATACGTTGCTGTGCTCGTTATTTGTTGTAATTAACACCTGATGCAGCGTGAACGGATATAACTCCATTACGAGATAGATCTCGCTTAGTTGAGGATCGGGAGTAAATGCTGATTGGATTCTCATGACCTAAAAACATGTTATGACGACGAAACAAATGCAAAAAATACATTAGGATGCGATAGCGAGAAAGATAGAAACTCATCTATTATAGCCCTATGGTTGACACTGCGTTCACCAGTTTTGATGTCATCAGACCCAAGGATCAGTGGAAATTCCATTTCCTCGTTCCCGGACGCTTTACGAGTCGGAAACCATGAAAATCTACACATTTCAGGACAGGAATCTCACGAAAGTAGTCATCTGCTCTCTCCTTTGTCAATTTTGAAATTCGAGTCTCTTCACCTCACGCTCTCTCTCGCTTCTCTGACTAGCGAGAGATAATCTGAGATACAGAGAACATAGTATCGTCTGAATTCTTGAGAGGATATCCCTTCTCTGTTCTATATTGTCCGAGTACAATATTAGTGAAAATCGCGTGAGAAAGTGCATCATCTAGTGATGCGTTGTAGTACCATCAACAACTCAACATTAGTGCTTCGAATGATATGAAAGTTGTGAAAATTGTCTGTTGGGAGTGTCCGAATTCATGAAGTTCGTATCGCACAACCTTTGACACAATTCGCAATGTATTCGTCAACTTTGACCGTGCGATCCCTCTTATAAGATCGTTGGCAACAATATCATTTGCTTAGTTCCACTGTTATTATGCGCCCCTCCCAAACATCTTCCTCAACATCTCAGCTGGGACGTGATCAATCAATATTCGAATTTATAAAGGACTTCATCCTGAGTGTAGTATGCTCTCTATTCATTGTTTGGAGCGTCGCAGTTATCATGGTGAGCTTTTCAAGCTTTCATTTTCATTTCATTTCCGCAAAATGCTCTGCAGATTCGCCCTCCTAAAAGTCGGCCTTCACATCTTCAACAACGACGTGCGATATACGAACTGGCTGCGCCCGCTGCTTGACTTCTGCGTCCCTTGATTTATTGACTCATTTGTTGCAAACTTTGCAATACAGTTGTGAAATAACACAACGTTTATTATTGCAACCTGTTGTAGTGGGCGCAAAATAATTGATGCATTTACGTGACAAAAATAAGAAGGGGTCACTGTTCTCCTACATTAAGTGCGCGGCGCTCCTTGAAAGACGAAGGGCAAGAAGTGAAAGTCAAGTTTAGTGAGAGTCGAAGGGCCCAAGCAGCATGACAAACAACAAAAGAAAGTCAAAGCATGAGTCACTCATGAGCGAACGTGGCGTCGTCCACGTCACACAATTCGACGTCGTCTAGAATTCTCTCCGCTCTTCGCTGAGTTGCGCGCCTTCACTTCATGGTAAAGATGACGACGATGACAACAGCCACAACGATGAATGCGACTATTGCTGCCAGAGCAACGAAGATACCGGTGTTGGTTCCTCGAATGAATAATATCGTGGAAATGATATTATTGGCATTGGAAAAACCGTACCTTTACTCACACACAGCGTCCCATCATAGAAGAACTCCTTCTTGCATCGACACTTGAGTATGTCGTTCCTAAGGACGCACACAGAATTGACAGGACACGGACAAGTCATCTACTTGGTACACTGCTTGAAAACTCTTTCCTACTTAGATCAAATCGGAGCCGGACATCGGCAAAAAACGAGGGTCACTGGTCCACTTCGAGATCGTATCGGTATTCTCTCTACAGTGATGCAAAAAAACGAAGGTCGGGTGTTCTTTCACTTGAGTATCTATTTGGTTGAAGAACAATGAAAAACCTTCCGAACTGAATTATTGTGAGCAGCTCGTTACCAAGAACGAATTCCAAGAACACTGGCTAGAGCGAGATTATACTCTCTTACGAAAATGTCGTATGGTTGCTGTGGCAATCATTTTGTATCTCCACGACTAAGCGTTTGTTATTCTTCTGCTTTTTCCCATGCCGAATGCCTCACAGGCAATTCTCGAAGATGCCGACTACTATGCTCACAGTGATTACTTGCGATGGGTAACGATACTGATTTCATGAATCCATGCCTAAACACTTTTAGATGCTTGGAGTCCGTATTGCATCCGCGACTGTGGCTTTCATTCTGCTGACTGCGCTTCACCTGAAGAGGCAGTACTGTCAATACGATTTTTCTCCATGATTTATCCATTCACAGCAATTTTCTCGCGCATCCAAGTCTGAAGATTCTGCTTGAATGCCATTTTCTCTGGGTTTATTTGACGTGCGTCTACGTGATTGCGGATCACGGCTATACGGGGTATTTGCTGGCCACAATGAGGTATATCTAGTCATTATGTGTCTATTCGATGTTATTTTGTATGTAATTGAGCCAGATAACCGATTTGCTCCAGACTGAGCATGAATGCATGCTGCGAAAGGGCGTTCACATAGTCTTCATGTATGGTAAGTATTCAACAATCGTGTTTATGAATTGAATATTTGGGGCTATTGGTCAAGATTGTTTCCAGGAACAGTAGCCTCTATGTATGCGATTTCCTTCGAGAGGCGGAAAGCTTCAGCACACTTTCAAACGTATGAATCAACTTCGAGAGCTTACGGATTCAAACTTGCGATAATACATGTGCGATAATTCATTTTCTCTATTATTTTATAAAAAAACTATTCTACAGATAGTAATAGTGGCTGCTTTCTGTGTCGGTTTCCTAGTTACCTACGGAAACGACGAAGATGTGGTAGTATTATGCACGATTACTACTCCCCGAGGAGAAATTTACCAACAAGGTGTTGGAGTGAGCGAACAATTTATAAGGAAATCAAGTAATCGTCGCTATTACAGTCACTCACTATGGTAATGGAGCTCTGGACAATCACTTCGTTTATCAGATTACTCAAGATGAATAGAATCAAGAAAGACGAATCGTTTTGCTTGACCGAAAAGTATTTCAAAATTGTTGAACATTGAACAAGATATTACACAGATTTCAAATAGCCGAGAATCTACGAATGCTTGGAATCTTGCTTCCAATAGTGTGGTAAACCTTTTTTTTTATGAAACATACGAAACAATCCTATTCCAGGAGTCACGTTGTCATAGTTTGCGTCTGTCTGGGAATATACTTCGTCGGGTTAGCTCACGGCTTAACCAGCAGGAGTTTGCCATTGTTCGAGGTTACAATCAGTTCGAAAATGAATAGAAGAGATTGCGAGAATTTCAAGGATTCAATCAACAACGGGTTTCTGATTGGCTTCACAATGCCGTATTTCTTTCTCATGCAGTTTATGTGAGTTATTTATCTGATAATCGTCTGGCATTTCTGACAGGCTTAGCGAAATGCCAAGATTATTGTAAATGATCATCATACCGATTCTTGGTTTTCAATCACAGGGAGGACTCGAGTCACAAACGAGAAGTGATCGCTACCAATGCGACCACTGGAGAAGCCCTCAGAGCAGTTCACAGTGCAGTCATTCAATCAAGATGGTGATCTTTGGATCGAAAGTAATGGATAAAGCATGCTCTATGAATGGCGTCTAACAAGCAATACGCTAAAAGATACTAGAGAGCGGGATGTCAAACAGACGATAAATAAGATCTTCTTACTCTAATTGCAGTGGGAATCGTCAGTCGATAATTATTGGAGAAATAGCTCGCTCCCATTTCATTTGCCACTGTAGCAGCGCCTATTATCTTCTTGTCGTTGTAGAGTCACTTCCGTTTATCAGTCACTCGAATATATGCTGAATACTTCCTTATCGATATTAGAAGATGCTGAATATTTCGCGCAGAGCGAATACTTGCAAGTCGTAAGCGCTGTTTTGAAAGTTTCCACGAATCAGATTCGAGATTTGCCGAAATTCAGATGCTAGCCATTCGAATTCTCTTCTCAGCCGTTGCTTTCATTCTTCTCACCGCCCTTCATTTGAACAGAAAGTGGATATTGTTGATTATTTCACCCGAACAATCGCATTTCAGTCGTTTCCTGGCTCATCCGAGTCTGAAATTGCTAATGAACTGGCATTTTCTGTCGGTCTATTTCACATGCTTTTATGGGATTGTAGACCACTGTTACACCGCGTTCTTACTTGCCACAATGAGGTAATCTTTGAAAGTTATTTTTACTTTAAAATTCATTATTTCATGAGTCCGGTTGATCTTCTACAAACTGAAAACATGTGCATGCTACGCAAAGGAATACACGTTGCAGTCATGTATATATATGGTATGCAATTTGTATAAGATATTTTAATTGCAAATTTTTTTAGGAACAGTAACATCAATGCTGGCGATTTCCTTCGAACGCCATAGAGCTTCGGCTCAAGTTGGGACGTACGAAAGAACATCGAGAGCTTTGGGACACAAATTAGCAGTGGCGCATGTGTGTTGGCGTTTCTTTATTTTTATGATTTGATTCCATCTTGCAACATTGTTGTTCATTATTTGCAAGCGATTCTTGTTAATGTATACCTGAGGCTTCAGTTAATCGTCGTGGGCATTTTCACGCTCGGTTATGTTTCCACATACGGATGTAACGAGAAATCAGCCGTTTTGTGCACAATAACAACACCCCGTGGGGAAATATATCACCAAATCGCTGGAGTGAACTAGTTTGTAATTTCTCACTACAACGATATTTGTTGAAGGCATTCATTATTGCGATGGAAATATGGACAATTACATTGTTTGTAAAACTTCTGCAGAAAAATAGAAGCATGCAGGATGAAGGAGATATTCATACGTTAAGCGAGCGGTTTAGTTATTTGTAGGGTATATTGGAAAATCATGACAATTTGCAGATACCAAATAGCAGAGAACGTTCGCATGCTACGCATTATGTTACCAGTGGTTTGGTGAGCTACTTTTTTGTTGTATTCTATTTCTCTCGCATGCACCAAACGCTAATTCAGGAGTCATGTAGCGATAACCTGTGTCTGCCTGGGAGTTTTCTTGATTGGTATGACATACGGGCTCACAAGCCGAAGCTATCCGCTCTTTGAAGTTAGCCAATTCTTTTATTTCATTTTTCCAAGAGTTTACTGTTCAGGATACAATCAATAACGCATTTCTTCAAGGCTTCTTTATTCCATACTTCTTTTTCAAGCAGTTTCGGTGAACCTGTTCAGTTTCGAATTTCGGTTTTATGCATTCCTTTTCAGGTCTGAGACTCGTCACAATAGGGGTGTCATCGCAACGAATTCTGCTACAGGAGAAGTGCTGACCGCAGCGCATTGCGCGGCGATACAGTCGGGATGGTGATGCCAAATATTCTCAACGAACCAAATTTCGGATACAATCCCAGACTAGGCATTCCAGTTCGGAAGCAGTTTCCTGGCAGATTCGGTATCTGCTCAGATGTCCCCTTGATGTCACCGTAGAAGTCCGTGGATCTGCAGATTATTTATATTCTGGCAATTTCTTCATTTAGTGAACTACTGACTCATAAATAACGATCTATTGATTGTCGTAATGATGACTTACCTCTGTTTATCTCCTTAGCTGAAAGACAAGTTCACTTTACTGTTCGCTTCACCTCTCCAATTGTCTGCCAGCAAATGCTCAATTTCTCACATAACATGTTTGCGGACGCTGAATACTATTCGCAGAGCGAATACTTGCGATGGGTGAAAAAAGTATTTGATTCTACAATCCTCACAAAATATAATTCAGATGCTCGGGATTAGCCTTGTTGTCTCAATTGTTGAATTCATTCTTCTGACAGCGCTCCACTTGAATCGAAAGTGAGCCAAGAACAGTTCGCATCAGTTTACGACAACTTTTATAGACGCTTTCTGGCCCATCCCAGCATGAAGTTACTTCTCAACTGGCATTTTATTTGGGTTTATCTTACATGCATTACTGTGATTGGGAACCACTCTTACACTGCGATTCTACTTGCGACAATGAGGTAGTATTCTACCTCCTATTTCATAAATACTTGTGTTCTTTGTCAAGGACTCCCTCGGATCTTCTACAAACTGAACACAGGTGCATGGTACGCAAAGGCGTGCAAGTAGCGGTGATGTATGGTATGTTCCATTCCTTTGAAGATTTCCTTTCATAAACGAAAGTTCGGATTTAATAACAATTTAGGAACTGTAACATCGATGCTTGCCATGTCATTCGAGAGAAAGAGAGCGTCGGCGCATGTTGGAACGTCCAAAGCATACGGATACAAATTGGCCGTGTTACATGTGTGTTGACTTTCTACTTCTGTCTTTTCATTGCATCTAACGATGAGGAACATGATATTTGCCGTTTCAGCTAATCGTCGTGGGAGTTTACTCGATCGGATATGCGACCACATACGGATATCGGGAACCGGTAGTTGCGCTGTGTTCAGTAACAACACCTCGAGGGGAATTATTTCACCAGATTGCTGGAGTAATTCAATTCTTAGTTTCACAAGGACCTTTGTATTATGCAGGCTTTGACAATCCTAATGGAAATATTTACCATCACTTCATTCGTGAAACTGCTCAAACTGAATTGTAGAAGGCAGGAGGAAAGCAAATATCGTTCTCTCAGTGAAAGGTAATCGTGTCAGCTGATGTATCAGCATTATTTTTGCTCAATGACATCTGAAGACTCCATTAACGATGCGGAATGAACGTGATTAAATGGCAATTACAGATACCAAATAGCAGAAAACGTGCGCATGCTGCGTATCATGCTGCCAGTTATGTGTTAAATGTACAATTAGAGACGTAATCACAACAACAATTTTTCAGGAGTCACGTAGCTACAACCTGTGCCTGTTTGATCATTTTCTTGATTGGTCTAGCACACGGATTCACGAGCAGAAGCTTCCCGCTTTTTGAGGTTAGTCGGACAAATTTCGAGTATGAAATTATTATTCTTTCAGGAAACAATAGCAAGTGCGTTCCTGCAAGGATTCTTTATGCCCTACTACTTTTTCAAGCAGGTTCGGTAGAATTTCCCATCGTGATTGAGGTATTTATCGATGTTTTCTCAGAAAGGACTCGACACATAATCGGGGAGTGCTCGCTACCAACTCGGCCACAGGAGAGACGTTGACTGCAGTACATTGTGCTGTAATTCAATCGAGATGGAGATCAAACAACATAAATTACCGATTTGTAATATAATTTTTTTGCATGAAAATAAAGAGCGATTTATCAGTTGTATTACATAATTTTGGTCACGCCTGCATAATTCAAAGTAGGTCAATTTATTTTGGCTCTGTTGTAGAAGACGGGTATCACGAAAAAATAATGGTCCGCAAAAAAAGAATGGTCCGCACAAAAAGAAAGGTCCGTAAATAGGAAAAAAGGTCCGTTAAAATGACATTTGAAAAAGAAAGGTCCGTGATAATAAAAAAAAGGTCCGTTAAAAAATAGAAAGGTCCGTAAAAGTGGGCTTCGAAAAGAAAGGTCCGTGAAAATAGACTTTGAAAAAGAAAGGTCCGGTAAAAAGAAGAAAGGACCGTAATAATGGCCTTGAAAAAATAAAAAATTCTGAAGGCATCCATGCCCAGAAAAAGAAAGGTCCGTATCTCTCTGTTAAAAAAAACTTCATCAAAATTAGAGTATGTCTTGATGATTAAGTTGTACAGATTAACAATTTGATCAACTTTATCGCAATTTCGTCCGGATCTCCGTCTGTGATCGGCGAACAAAAAAGGGTTTCTCGTTACTGGCTCTGCCGACGAGACGAAGCAAAACGTGGCTGATAAATCGCCTGTAATTTTTGTTTTTTTTTGTATTTTTCTCATAATTTCCTTAGTGTTCTGATTCAAGTAATTAGCAGGAGTAACCAGGTACCTGTAAGCAGGTGTGATGGCAAGGAGCACGACGCCGTGTATGAGGGAGTGGGTGTTGACGAGAAATACGCAGCTGTAGCAGACTCCTAGGACGAAGAATGCTTGTCACTTCTGTAGTCAATTGCTGTAAAGTTACCGAAAGTGAGGATATTCCCGTCCATCAAGCAACAAATGAAGAGCACTGCGGGCAGAGATATCAGACCAATCGGAAGACCGAGCTGCAGTTTTATTTCATACATTCTAAAATAGCTGAAAAAAGTTTTCAAACAATCAACCTGTATTGAAAGCACCAGCAGAGCTCGCAACAGGCGTTTCGACGATTTTGAGCTTCGCTGAGTCTGAATTCAATACAATCTTACTCCACATTTCCTTGCACTTCTTACCCCTCGGCGTACATGCCACATAATGTGCGAAACCATCGTGCATCCTGTGGCCGCAGTTGCGGTGATCACCTGCAATTGGGGAATAGCAACTCCATGTAGTCGGCAAAATGTGATGCCTTCTTCCGAGTGATCTAGAACTTTTATCTACTATGAATCCCACAAAAGCCTGCAACGATTCATGAGCTCACCACAAACAAGATAACCGGGAGTACGAGAGTAATTGCTGAGGTGCGCTTGTAGATGAGGTGGCGACCGCGTGCGCGAATCCAGGATATGTTGTACTGCAATTTCGTCATCGTATCTTTGAACTTTCGATCTTTATGGAAAGATTTATGGAAAGATCGGAACGTTTCAAGAACTTTTTTGAACGAATTTCTCACCAAATCGACTAGACTGTCAGTCTGGCTTTCGTCAAATTCTATGACGGATCCGAAAATGCCAGGAACGCTCACAATTGTGAAGAAGACAACAGGGACGATGCGTTTAGTGATCTGAAGGAAGCGAACAGAATCTTATCTAGAAATTTTATTCATACATTCCCGAATTTGAACGTTCCCTTAATAATCGCCTGATGTCTGCACCACAGACTGGAAAGCATGCAGAAGCCCACATTGCAGAGAAGGAGGATTGTGAAAACCTGTACATAAGATTGACCACTTTCTTCGAGAAATTTCACCAAAATTCACTTACCAGTGAGAAGCGGATACTTATCCATTCACAGGTCAGTCCCTTGCAATACCCGCCGAGTATGGGCAAGAGGGTAAACGGCTCAACGGCTACGTCAAACAGCACGTCACTCAGTAGACAGAGCACCTGGAAACGAGATAGCGTCGAGAAGCCAATAAGGCGGTGTATTCTAAATCATAGACTGCGAAGAAATACTGCGAAATGCTATCACTATCTTAGCTAGACAGCCGTATCGGGTAACAGAAGGAATTGAGTGAAAAAAGTGAATTTCAGAGCTCAATTTCAAATGAGGTTGGAACCAAGCGTTGTTTGAGGACTCATGGTTGCATTATCTTAGAAAATACAGCTTACCTGCATGTAGTATAGGTAGAACTTGATCTCGGACTGCATCTCAGGCGCCTGTTTAAACAGACAAAACGTTGCCACCGCATTGACGAACGTAGAAATGGCGAAGAGAACATGGTGCCAAATGATGATGAAATTCTCAGCATCAAGAGAGAGGTAAATGTGCTGCTCCATCTAATGGAAAGTGAGCAATTCTCGCTCGCCCATTAACTGAAATGCGATTTCACCTGTTGCCGCGCACATAACACAGGTGATAATTCATTGAATCAAACGCTTAATCTTGTGATATAACCGAAATGGGACTAGATCTAGCACACGTTTCTTCATCTCGGCTTAGAATTAGAATTCGGCACGTATACCGATCGAAATTGGGAACATCTCTAATTGCTGGTCCAAGCTAGGGAGAATGGCGAGAAATAAATCCCTTCATTCTACGTATCAAAAAACGAAAATTGAGAGATCAAATATGATCGTCGAGACACGCTAAAGGCTCGAATCCCACAATTTTGCTTAGATTAAGGCATGAGCGCGTGCTTTCTGAGAACAGTAAGTGGCGAAAACAGTGCCGAGGGTGTAATTTAGGGTGAGATTCATGGGAACAAGTAGCATGCTGTGGTTGCGCGATTTTATTGTGTCTCGGACCTACCGAGTTGCATTGCTGCGATCAAATGCGATAGTAACGTTATGTGTTTTCCATGGGTCGGTTTAATGAGGCTATGATTCTGGATGTTGGGGTCCTGCAGGCAGTTCGGTTGGAGTTTTGACACCACGCGTCTTGCGTCTTTTCTTCAGTTGAGGTCATGAGCAACTTCATCGCAGTTTCGACCTTGTACCTGATGGTTGGGAGTTTGGAACGAAAAATGGGTTTTCTTTGCTGATAAGGCACGACTCTCTTGGTACGTTGAGCAATTTTTCCTCTTCGATGAGAAACATCCAGTTCGACTTCAATTGACATCAAACAAAAATGTTGTAAGTGACTTGTAACTTGCCATGTGATGCAATATTTTCTATACTTCCTTTTCGATTGTGTCAACTTGAAATGTGAATATTAATTTCATCCATGAGAATTAGCTGAACACAAGGAATCAGCGAAGGGAACTCAATGTAACAAAACAAAGAACTAGCTGAAGGATTATTTTATTGTTTCACCGCCAACATGGATCTCCGAATTTTCTCTAATTCTACTATTTCAATACACTATTTCGACATGTCCAGCTCATTGTGTATGCGTTGTTTTTCCTCGTTCCAACATGGTGCCCAGCTCACTAGCTAGCTGATCACATTTGCCACTATAAAATGCTGGGCTGTCAACATCAGTACGTCTCTTCAGATTCAGAAGACATGCTGGCAACCCTATTCGTCGTGGCCCTTCTCCTCTCCGCCGCCGCAGTCGAGGTCACCGAGGCCGCAGGCAAGGTATCGATTGTAGACATTCCAGTAACAAAATGGCATCACTCAGGCGTCGGACGCCTGCGATGTGAAAGTGCAATGCAAGTTCTGGAAGTGTCCAAAGACGCACCACTGTGTGACTTGGTTTGAGTTCGGCAAATGCCAGAAGGAGTGCGTTCAGAATGCTTGATTCGATAACGCTGCTCGATTTCTCCGATGACGCATAAACAATTCAATTCCCAGTTGAGTAATCTATGAATGAGTAAATTGCCAGGATCCTGGACGTGAAAGTGATGCAGTCTCTACAAGAGACTTGACAGGAGAAACTAGAAATTTAAAACACAACTGAGATGAATAAGAAGATCAAGAGGTTTTTTTTGTATTTGTAATTCAAAAAAAGTAGAAAAAAAGAGAGAACAGCTCGTGCTCAGTTTGCTCACTTTAACAGCGTGGGAGTTGAGGCGGCGGAACCCGAAACAAATTCCCGGTAGTTTCCTTTTTGTTTCTAATTAACAAGTTTCTTGTTTTAACAGATTTCATTGTTCCTCATCCACTTTATCCACACGTTTACGTTTTTATCCACAAAGCAACATATCTTTAATTGGTTGAAACCAGATACTACCAAAACAATCAACAATACTTATTGCCAGCTGAACACGGAGGCATCTCGCAAACATAGCCGATAAGGGTCTCCGAACAGTCAGTTGCCGTCCTGCGCAATTAGATTAATATTTAATAAAATAAATAACAAATAATAATACACGCACCATCTGACGTTGAGGCCTGTCGTCTGCACCACATACGCGCACTGATTTTCCCCACCGTTGGTGTTCGGCTGATTCACGTCCCACTCAGCGAACGGATTCGTGGACTGTAAGCGCGATCCTTATTTCCCATCACTGAGGAAGAAAATCGAGATAACTTGACGGAACACTCACCTTGTCATCCCAGTTCCAGGCGCTTCCATTGTACTGCAAGCCGAGCCAGTACTTGGTGTGGGGCCCGAATTGGGATGCGACTAAAAAAGATATTTTAATAGATTTTGACATCATTTTCACCGCTAAGCACCGCGAATTCCTTCTGCTGATCGTGTATGGAAACGAGCGCAGCGGCGCCTTGGTAGCCCTTCTGCAATGGCGAATTTTACTATTTCATTAATAAATACAAAAAAAAGCATAGTTGGATTTCTTGAATTGGGATTATTTACACTACCAAATGGCACATTTCGCGGGAAGCAGCCTGCGGGAGATTATCTTTGAATGCTTGGTAGCAGCCGCCTGGAAGACTTTTATATTTGTAAAATATAAATATTATTGCTTCCTAAACTCACGATTCGCTTCAGTTCTCACACTCATGGCGTCGTGCCAAGCCCAATTCGCCTTATTGCAGAAGCAGTTCGCTGAAATGTCATGGTTTCCTCATTTAACGGTTAAAAAAGGCAAAAGTATCTAGGCACTGACGTCCTGTGGGGGCAACAATCAGATTAAAATATTTATAAAAAAATTACATAAAAAATACCTTCACAGAGCACGCCCCAATTGTTCGCGTAATCCTCGGATAAGTCTGTGAAGAAGTAGCCATCGGATGCGAGGGACGTCAACGAGGGCAGGGGAGAGGCTCCCTCGGAGAGGAACTCTGAAGAGTACTGTATTTTCTATTGTCAAATGATTTTTTTCAGCAAAAAATACTACCGTTAACGATGACCACTCCGCCCTCGTTCTTGAATAGAGTTTCAACTTGGCTGTCCGTGGAACTGAATATTTATTATTATTTCAAACAGACAAAAAATATATAAAAAATATTTTTAAAAAAAAGAAATAAAACTGACGGCGCCGAGTTGGCCAGGAAGTAGATGACAGGGCGGACTCGAGGACGAACCTCGGCACCGCTTAACATTTGCAGGGCTGCTTTGAATGCGCTGAAAGATGATTAAGTTCGAGTCTATTCCACGGTTCAGTAGTGATGAGTAACGCAAAAAGGAAAACTCTACACATCGATATCCATTTGGACGACGTTTCTCGACTTGACAGCATCGAGATTGTCCGTTGAGCTCATGTTCATGTTGTAGATGACCCAGAATCGGAAGAGGATGTGAGACACAAGGAAACCGCGCTTACTTGTGCATAGTCTGCAGCTGCAATCACTCCTATTCTCGAGTACAGATCAGCAGAGGAATCAGTACTCATCGATTTGACGAAGGAGACTACCATCGATTTTGCCTGTAATTACTTGTCATTAGATGATTATGGTTGTCATGCTGTGAACCTCTTCCAATCGTTCCGCCATCGCATTCGAGGTGTCAATGATAAGAATGATATCGAGCCATATGTCAGAAGCCTTCCAGCCGACAGGTTGACTGTTTTTCAACGCGCAGTCGCAGTAACTTTGCGGAGCAATCCAAACGCCTGGCGAATCTGTATACTCCAATTGAATCAATTGTCCACTTTCGAATATTGTACCTGTATAGTGCATCGCAATGAAGCCTTGATCTCCCGATAAGTTTGCGTATTCCAAGGTGAAACCCTGGAATTTCGAATCCCCCCTATTACAATTTCAATGGCAGTTGATTTGACTAGCTGACGGTTATTTGTGTATGATTTGATAAAGCGATATTTATGAAAATATAGCAAAAGAGCTTTTGCACATTTGAGAGTTTCCTTACCTCGACTTGCTGGAATAACGTCGACTGCGGAGTCGTACCGAAGAAACTTAAAATTCAATAATATGTTTAAATATTAACAATAATTTAAATATTGAAAAAACAAACAGCGTCGTTGGATCCCAGTTGAGTACATTTACATCGGTGACGTTAATTGCGTGACTTTTATCTAGATTCGGTGTGATCAAGAGTCCGATATTTCGGGGGCTGAAATGTACAATTGACATTGAAGTGATCCCGTTGATCGCTTGGATGTGATCGAAATTTGCAATTTCTATGTTTTCGAGGCTGGGTTGAAGAACAAGAAAAGTAACTCACCTTTGTGCAGTGAGTTCATAGCGATCCGTTTGCTTATCGAGTGGGGACCGGAATGTTTGGATGCCGCCCCTGTCGGGTTTGGCGCACCCATTCCAACCAGGAGATGTGATGAAACCGTCTTCAGAGAGTTTCCGATCTTGCTCTGTTGATTTTTAAATTAATGGATAAAAATTTAATTTAGTAAAAAATAGCTGACCAAAGTTGTAGGTCGGGCGAAGCACAATCTTTGTCCACTGTTCGGTGATGAGGGAAACAATAGGGGTGTTAGGTTGGATAGCAAACCCGGGAAAGGGCGAAAACCTACAAAAATTGGTTATTTTAATTGAAAAAATTCCGATGATGAACATTTGAGCTAAAAAGCTGGGTAATCATGAGCGGAAAATAGCGGAAAACATCACGTGGTCTGGTTCTTCGTCTGGTAGGCGACTGGGCATTGGTCGCCATTGGACATGCTATCGGCACCCGCGAGGATCACTTTGATGTGATTGGGCTGAGAAAGAAAAGATGCTTCCAAAGTGCTTCCAATGTTGCTTTCGTACTATTTTCGCTGTTTTTGCACGTACGTCATCGCTCGGGAATGCGTCCAATCTGTACGGTCTTGCACTGATAAATGTGATGTTCCGAGCCGTCGTTGTGATATTTGTGTTGGCAGTATCGGCGACGTCGTAGATCTCGTAAGAGTAACGATCTGGAAAGTTTTTTACATTTTGTTGTTGTTTTGTTTCTCTAATATCGAGATCCAAAACGCTCACCGACACTACTGCTCGCGACAAAGAGGGCAACAGTGAATTTCTCCGCTCCCGGAGGATTCTTGTTGACGACAGAGATGTATCCAGATCCCTGCGCAATCTTTTTTGTTTTCTGTTTACATTTTCACTCATAAAATGCTCTAACACTTCTCATGTGAGAGTACGTAACTTCTCATTCCTGCAACGACTTAGTAATACCTAAATTTTGCAAGAAACACTCACAGAAATGATCAAAGGCAGCTTAGCTTTCGTCGATTCGACCCGGGATGCGAGTTGAGCGACGCTGTGATGAAAACAATTTAGAGAATAATGAATCATTTTAATTAATTAAATATAAAATATTACAAAAATACCTCATAATGGCGCTGCCCTTACTGTTATCAGTGATGATAAGGTTGCTAGCGTAGGGGTCCATTTTGTTCGGGTGTTGCTGCAATTCTTTTCATGCCAAAAAAACCAGAACAGTCGAAATTCGATAACCTATACTAAAAAATATCAATACCGTACATCGAACGTATCGCCCATTGTGGCCGCGTATATTGCGCATCCAGAATAGCAATTCGAGAGTTGAACCTGAAATGGGAATTGTTAGGCTCTTCTCGGATACAAAAAAAGTATTAAAATAATAAAAAACCTCACCTCTGATTGATCGAAATCGTACACATCATACAGCGTTGAGCTCAAGAAAGTGACAGACGAACCTAACTTTTTTGTTTAGACAAAATGCAAGTAAATAAAAAAATAACTTACTTGAGAGCCCAACAATCACGCACATAAACAGGAGAAGTCTCATTCTAAATGTTTTAAATTTAGGTATGAAGTAACAAAAATGTGAAGGATAGGTCACAAAAGAGATGGATGGATGAGTGGTTCGGCATATTTTCCGGCCCTTATACTCACTCTGAATCGCTCACTCTCTTCGTCGCATACAGTCTCTTCTCTGATGAGACAAGGCGTGCATGCTGCATGAAAGAGAGACACGTTAATACGGACTATAATCCCAGTCCATTAGTCATTTCTTATCAACCAACGTTTAGTGCAGATCACGATGGACAACGGAATAGTCATGACAGCATCATGCAATCTTCTGATGTTTTTTCTCAATAATCACCTGAGCCACATTATAGTCCACTTATTTTGAGTCATCGCGCAGCAAAATGAACCCAGCGGGCGATAAGTGCTTGCGGAGGCTTCGGTGCACGCCTTTTTTCCATGACAGATTATCGGCGATACGCGCAGTGACTCATTGCGGTTTATTCGATTAACGTTAAAAACTCAAAGAACAAATCGCTCAACAATCAGAGCACCCTCAATGGAGAATGATTTACTTCACGAGAATTTTGAAAACTGTAATTCTTATATAAAAAATGACAATACCGGTTACCTGCTTTTTCGGACTGTATCTTGTTAACGAGGCAATGAGTAACAACGACATTGACAAAGGTCGAAATAGCGAACATTACTTTGTGCAAATCGTGATGAGATCCTCCGCTTCGAGTGAGATGAAGACATTGAGGTCCATGTAAAAAGTAGTGAAAGGGTACAAAAAAGTGGTGAATATCGCTCTTCACCACCACCCGAGACGTGAAGTGAGATTTGACTTCTGTGAGAAACCCACAGGTGATCATGGGAAGATTATCGACAATTCGCTTGATTTTCTAATTGAGGGGAATAGAGTCCGGAACGGCACTACATACCGACTATGAAGGGAACTGTCTGCAATTTTGGGAACCACGCAATTCAGTAGGCAGACTGGCAGCCGAATCACTATGGAACGACAAAATTCTTCAAAGCATTGCTAAAAAGATTTGTGTTGTACGCATGGTCAAGTGATTGTTCCAACTGGGATCGATGCTCTCTCTTGCAGTGCGGAACTGTGAGAGATAATGCCAAATGATGATACCGCTATTCTCATGTGCCAACCCTAGCGTACAGTTTCCGTGTTGTACTCACTGATCCGAGTGGGTTTCCCTTGCTGATAAGACAGGTGTGAATAAGCCGAACCACACACGGAAAGGAGGGGTTAGGTACCAACTGATAAGTCTTAGTATTGATACGACTTGTCACGAATTCTTCCAAATCGGTAACACGGTTGTCTTATTCAATCTAGTGTATATATTTTTCAGAACTATCTCTGTTATTCGGTCACTTATTCGGTTGGTCAAAATGATCAGCGCTATTCTTCTCCTAATCTACTTAGGGGTGGTGCAAAGTGAGCGCTATGTCTTTGAATGGACGGCAGGAGCGATTGAGTACAACTGCAACGGGTTGAAGGGAGGAGGTTAGTCCAAAATAGGTCAATGGGAGTAAGATCCTTGAATCACAGGTTGGACTAACTTCGGGTCACGCTGCCTTGCTTTTTCCAACGATCAAGCGTCTTGGGCAGACGCTCCATCCATTTGCAAGCTAAGGTTTGCGAAATTCATTTTATTTTAACGAAGACTGACATTTGAAGTTACTCCAACTCTGCCCCGCTTTTGGAGCAGAATTGGTTGGCCCTCCGACAAATTATTCCCACCGGTCTGACGTACTGGACTGGATGGAGGTATATTTATGTTGTTGAACCCCAACATTTTCTGATGGTATTCAGAGATTCAGCGCCTGATCTGTTGAGTATCGGCGTGGTCACGTCCATCTACAATCCGGCATGGTCCGACGATGATCCGGCTTGGGACCAGGAGGGCGATTGCGTGGCAATAGGTCGGAAATCTCGGCTTCTTTGTACTTGAAGTCAACTTGAGTAGCAGTAGATGACGTCACAGCCCCTTGTTGAGGAAAATTGAATTGACCACCTAACTGCAGATCTCACGCCTCTCAACGAACGATCGCGCGGGTGGACGTTCAAAGCATGCGACGCGCTTCTGCCAGTTGCCTGCGAAACTTTTGCTTGCGTGGCAGGTGAACATAATAATCGTTGATGTGTGGCTCCGAATCAAATAATCGAGTTTCAGACGAATTCCGCTGCGCGGACAACTCGCAGTGCTTACCCAGGGCGTTTGTTGGTAAGAGTCCATTGGTCTTTTCAGATTCCTCCTTTATGACGTAAATTTGACGTTTGCTATTGAACAAGTAGCCGTAATGACGAGTTTACAGCCGACGGCGTGGCCGATTGCAAGGACGGCAGCGACGAGAATGCTGAAAGAACGAAGAAGATTCCTCATCAAAAGGCGTAATTATTTACTGATTCCATCTATCTATTGTGACAGTTGGAAGCGTTAATGAGGCTGAAATGTGCTCAGAATCGCTACCGACTCACTAAATGTTGACTGCACGATGAATCCCTGTTCGGAGCACGGAACGTGCGGTGGGGAAACATGCTGGTGCGACAGCGGTCGGTTTTTTCTCATTTTTGTTGCTTTTCTTATGAGAACTGCTCAGTATCATCCTCATTTTTTTTGAAAACTGGGGTTTAATCAGGATTCTACGGGAAACGCTGCTCGCTGTTTGACTGCACTACCGACGATCAGTGCGAGGTTTATCTAATTTCGAATTATTGTACTCTGTATTTTAGTTCCTATCGAACTTGAACCCCACTACAGTTGAGATTTCAGAACGGCGGTACATGCATCGGCCCGAAATGCGCTTGTCTGTTGGGCTTTGTCGGCGATGCGTGTGAGAAGGAAGCAAACGTAAGTGCCCCGATATGTAATTCACGACATTTCTGTTCATGCAGCCCTTAACCACACGTATGAATCCGATACTTTAGGATATGTGTATCTCGTTCTGCATCAATGATGGGAAATGCTTCAAGGACGGGACTGGTGCGCCTTACTGTGAATGTCTGGAAAGTTACTACGGTGACCACTGCGAAAACAGTTCGTGAAACAGCGAAACACATTGACAAAATATAATCTGTTGATTCTTAGTTGTAATGTAGTGCCGATTTGCAGGGAATGAAATCCCTATATCTATGGCTAATCTCTTCGTTACCAGTAAATCTCCCAATTCATCACTCGTTTTCTTTCCTGCAGTTCAGGAGTATGTGTCGCAAATATCACTCAAAAGTTGCAATGATCAAATTTCAGATTTGCATTCTGTGGTTGGATAAACCCTTGGAAGGACAACTTGCCACACGAGTCAGGTTTACCGATTGTGACGGTGCGTCGATTATTTGCGTACAATTATTTAACACAGGTCTTGGGAGAGAGATTCAGACCCCCTTTCACAAAATGTTCAAAGTGCTTCGATCAGCCCCATTTTTTTCGGGTTGATGCAACTATGGACTAGGAACACTTCCCTTACTTGGATAAGCCGAGGTACCAAAAACACCGAAAACCCGGCTCCGATAAGTTTCACACATCGAAAATTCATAACTTTTGTTCTAGTTAAGCTAAAATACGTGCATAAGCGCAACATGACCGCCATCGCGAGCGGAACAATTTCTCAGTTGAGTTCAAATCGATACGAAAATCAGAAAGTTTCGAAAAAATTGAAAAACCTATTTTTCGATAGAAACAGTGATTTTTTCAAAAAATAGTTCCATTAAAAAACGTTTTTCACACCTTGGGTAGCCCTTTATAAACAGATTTTCATTTAATTCGTATGCAAATTATTTCAAATCGAAGTCGCACTTCGTTGATTTTTTCAGCCTTTTAGAATAAATGTCAGAAAATACTTTAATTCGGACGAAACATGGACGTTAAAATTCGGACATCTAGTTTTCTTTATTGGTCAACAATAGTTTTGTTTTAGTTACTTGGAGAAGTATCAACCGTCACGCTGTCTGCGAAATGGTTTTTTGACAACGATTTCAATGACACATTCAGCTCACTACAATATAATGATCTTCAATTCACAGACAACGAATGGAATCAGGTTTGAAAACGGTTTTATAGATAGCTCCATTGTTTGGAAAACTTTTTTAGTTTTGCGTTTATTGTACTCTGTCTTCATGTGAAGTCTCCATAAATGGAACTTAGGTAAGTCTCAATCTGATCCAGAAAATCCGAATAAAGTTAATTTGAAACAAACAATTGTGAAATGAAACTTCGTATCGCGGAATCGTATCGCTGGAGCTTTTTTAAACTATTATTTTGCGTTTAAATTGCGACTGTTCAGTGGTATCGGAAAAAAGGCTATCGCATTCGCCTCGTAATTCTTACTATGCTGCTATTCTCTTCAACAGCGATCAAAATGGAAAGTTTACCGGCCATCTAAACCAAATAGAGGTTTGTGAATACAATAAAATCAGTGTCGGAAACGTTCTCTTCAGATTTACTCTAATTTTTCTCCTGATCAAGAAAAGCAATCGTTCAAAAACTGCAGCGATTTCGTCAGTAGTGCTGATCCATCAAGTGCACACTGATGTTTTTCGTTTTTGATTGAAAAATATACAGAATGATCATAAAAACACAACAATATTCAGATACAATCGTGCACTGGTCGCAGTTTCTTGCTGCTTTCTCTGATGACGTCCAAGTGTCGCCCGGACAATGTGAGAGCCCTTACATCCCCGAGGACCCTGCACAAAATCCAGGTTCGCCATTTTCAAAATGCCATGAAGAAAACAAAAACGAAACCTTGCCTTTGAAGATCGGATACCTCCCGTGGCCACAATTTGCCCTAAAAATACATAATCAGCGAAGTCAGTACAATTATTATTTTTTTATTTACTGTTTGACAACACACTCAGAATCGCCTGGTGATTGTATCCTGGACCGAGCCAGTATGGAAGGACAAACACGAAATCGCATCGGTCGAATCCAATTTCCGAAACGGCGACGTTTTTTATTGGTGAGAATTGTCATTCGAAAGATTCGCACTAGTCGTTCCTTTATTCTTCTACTTTTTTTACTTTTGAGTTAATCGCGTTTCAGGGGTTCTTTCCACATTGTGTACACGGCACGAGATGGAGCTGGCAATGTAGGGCGTTGCGAGTTCGATCTGTTTATCGCGCCATATGATTGTGTGATCCCCGATTATAAGCAAACTGATGACGGGACAATGTGAGTTGCACGAAAATCACTTAAAAAAGTACAGAATCGTCTCGCATTGCACGCAAATTATAGGTACCTGCAATACACTGACTATGATGATGTTGGTAGCTACGTCGCGACTTACGTAAAATGTACGGATAAGCGATTTCCTTTGCCCGGCCCACAATTCTATATTTGCGATGCGATGGTGAGTTTAAGATTTAAATTGCAATAAAAAAATAAATATTTACAAGGTCTTTTATTTCAGGGACAATGGCACCGTTCCGTCGCAGCTCCTACTATTACGCTACCGATATGTGGCACCACAGTTGATGCGCACCCACAAACTGTGAGAATCATTTTAAATCTCACCCTGAGCGATGAATCGGAATGAACTGGCTCATTACAGCTTCGTGGAGTTGCCGTTTACGATACTCGCGAAAATTGTGCAGAACGCCACGACGAGTTGGAGCGATCAATCGAAGAGTAAATAATGTTCGAAACTCACTAAAATCCACATTTGCAGGACATTAAACCAGTTCGCAGCTCCTTGCACTGATGGCCAGACAGCGAGAGATGACTGCTATGAGTTCAAGATGACATACTGCAACGATCCGAATCCCCAGCTATTAGAGAATCCGCTGCATCGATCGTTACAGATCTCAAATAATGAACATTCCATGCTTTTCCTCTTCTCAGTATCAATCCAGTTCGTATTCCGCTCTTTTTTCGAGGGGCTTTTTATTTTCCAGGAGCTCCGATCCTAATTTCAACACGAACATTGATTCAGCGATTGAAAGTGTAGTCGACCCAGAGCATGCCGAATACGATGTCTTTCCCACCGAGTTTTTCTGCCCTGTGGATCACCCTGTGCATGTTACTCAAGCCACGGAACACTTTTGCAGTATGTTGATTATGCAATCGGAAATCAGATTTTATTTTGAGCTCAAACCACGCCCGGAAATTTCATCTTCATGGGGCAATCGCAGCCTTGCCCGATTGGACAATATTCTGTAAGTCTTAGTGCAATTTTGCAGTTTGTAAACATAAAAGTGATACCATCAGATTGACTACTCCGTGAGTGAGTGTACCCCGTGTCCGGGGAACTTCACCACAGCGTATGAAGGAGCAACGAGTGAAGAGGACTGTTTTGGTAGCCAAATGAGACATTTTCTTATAGTTTTTGACCGAAATTTCCCGCAGCAAACTGCCCTCCTGGTTACTTCACTACATACATAGATCGGTCTAAGTGCACCCCCTGTGGCGTCGGAACTTACTCGGACAAAGAAGGATCTCTTGGAGATTGCATAAGCTGCAGAACTTTATCTACGAAGCAAATCGTGAGGAAATCGGATTTTTTCTTTTCCTTCATCAATTTCGAAATTATCTATGACTAATTCCAGGGATCTACAAGTGAAGAGCAATGCGTGAACACATGCGATCATGTAATTTCATTGTTATTTTCTCTAGAATCAAACTAAATATTTCCAGCCGGGCGAAGAATTGGATGTGGATGAAAGCTGTAGAAAGTGCAAGCAGGGAACGTACAAGGTATCTGAGCAAACTAAATCATTAGCTAATACGTAATTCTATAATAGAACACTGGAAGTCTTCGATGTGACAGCAATTGCCCGACTGGATTGACTACTGCCGGGAACGGGTGGGATAATCAAGGATCAGAGACCATCTAAAATACTTTTTTTCAGATCATTATCCATCAACGACTGCACGGTGATCAATTGCCCGAGGAATAGAAGAGTGGCTTCTGACCTACCACCACCCAACCCGTCCTCATTCAACCTTGACGTCTACTGTCCACTGTGTGACAGGGGATTCGCCCAAGTAGGTCTTGGCTTGGACAGCTGTCATCAAAAAGATCTTGTTGAAGGCACTCACGAACCAAACATTATGCGCGCCTTGTATTGAGTTCAACGACGCAGCAAGTTACTCGACATGCAGCAGCGAGTGCAAAGGGACGGACGATCAGAGCTGCGGAAATGGGAAATTGTGAGATTGGAATTGCGAAAATCAGAAAATAGACGCAATTTCAGCTGCTCCCAAATCGTCGGTAGTCAAGGCTACTATGAGTGTGTTATACATGACAACAAGCCGGTATGCCTCATTGTCCTTTTTCGGAACAAGAAACACACGATATTTCGCATTTGCAGGACTCCGACAACGCGTCGAGCGGGCTCACTTTTTGGCAGATTGTTCTGATCGCTTCTGGAAGTTTTGTCGTATGCGTACTTCTCGTCGCGGCTGTGCTGTGGCTCTGCATCTGGAGGTGACAATTCCAGCAGATAAATTGAAGATATGAAACAAATTCAGAGGGTGGCTGCCAGACTTCGGCAAGCCGGTTCCGAGTGAGGAAGTGGATAATCCGGCTAGGAGAAGCACTGGCGAAGCTCCTCCAGTTGTTCCCGACGCTGTGAGAGGTACGAGATCGGGTGGCTTGCCAAGAAATGCCTCTCTTCATTACGCACACTCTCCCGCCTCTCTGACCGGCGAGAGAGCACGCAACATGAAGAGACGACTTCTTGCAAAGCCATCTCTAGTAAGAGATCAGAACTCTCTCTCTCTCTCTCTTGTACGATATCCCAGGTCTTCATTCTCCGTCGAGCAATGTTGAACAGAGTCATGACAGTGATACGCAAATACTGGTCCAGTATACCACTCGCGAGAACGACGGCCTCCCATACCAGTGGCTCGTGTCGAGTACAGATTCTGGTACAAACTTGTATTGCTGATTAGTCACTGATATCACTTTTCCAGCAACGAATCGAGAAGAAAGATTACATGACAGTTATCATCTATCGACGCAGTCCGTGATAATTCGACCACCGGAAAGGCTATTTCTATCGAACGACCGCTCTCGGCCCAACAGTCGTGAGCTCCATTATTTTCCTTTTAGGAGATAGGGAAAGCCAAAATTACAGCACTAAACCGAGAAATGCCAACTCTGGAGTCTAGTCCAATCCAATCCCGGAAGCTTGGAACCGCACAAGTGGTCAGTTTTGATTTTTTTGTAGTTGAAACTTTCAAAACTAATCAGATCGAATATCCGCCAACGCCGGATCATATAAGAAAGCGACCGGCGCTAACGGTGCAAACAACCGGGCTCGAACCGGTAAATTGTTGTATTTGCCTTATTTGTGGTTTCATCAGGAATCGCGCTATAACCATTCCAATCTACCCTCACTGCCCAGTGGACTGACCAGTTTCGTGAAGGTAGCAGTTGAATTCCAAATATCCCATCAAGAAGAATGTTACTTACATCTTGTAGAGTCCAATTGCCGATCGGTTCTCCGACCTCGCCTCCTCTGCATTTTACGTACCCTCGCTTCCCACGACGCCCCTACCCCTGTCTCCAGGAGCGTTGCAGCGGCAGGTTCTCAATGATCAGTTATTATGTTGTCCAAAACGGATTGCAGAGTAACCAACACCCGCGGATGGCGACGATTACGGATTATGACTTCGATATTCCCCTTTCATCCGGGTCATCCTTACATTGACATTTTTATTTATTTGTTTGTACATTTTTGTTGAATGAAGCGCTCATTTTTTCCATATTCTTTAATGTATTTTCCATCATGGAACCTTTGGTGACGGAAACTAATCCGCTTATCGTCAAGCGTTATGCTACAGCTCTGATAAGGAGGAGGAAGAATCACGAAGGTTTGTCGTTATTTCGCGTTTGTCACTCCATTATCCCTTTTCTTGCAGGAATGCGATTCCTCAGCTCAATATTCCTGCTTTTCCTGGTAACTGGTAGAACGCATGGCTTCGTGTTCTCTTGTGAGGAAGTCAAATACAAGGTATTACTTTTTCCAAAATTTGTTAGCTGAGTCGCCTTTCCACAGCTGATCAACTCGAATATCCAAGAGCCGACGAGATATGTGTGCTTAATTCTGCAGGAGGGGGTAAGTTTATCTATTTTACTCAGAAAAAATGAGCTACTTATCAAGTATTCCACGCTCGCGCAACTAGACAAGATCTACGCGCAAGCCGACAAGGTCTCAACAAGGTAATAATTTTATTTATTTCGTAAAAAGTATAAATCGTCCAGCTTTGCGGACATTGCCGGCAACACTTGCATCGAGCGCCCGGCTGACGGTTCATGGAGAATCGTCGGCGATATTCCAGTCGCCCTCGACTGCACCGAGGAATTCACGCTCATCTTCACCAGTTCGCCGCAGCCCGACGCAATTCTGCGCTCCCCAGTTGATGTAGACAACTGTGAATTTTTATTTATTACACGGTGTTTTCCGCAGGAGTTCGCTGTCGCATGGCTTTCTTCTACCAGCGACAATGTGTTCGTCTCACCACCGTCCGGATTCACAGGAGGATTTTACAGTTGTACGGGAAACGGTAACGTCACCCTGTTCACGGGTGCCGGATCTGGCGAGGAGGAATCACGATACCAAGTCATGTCTTGGAAGTGCGTTGTTTCGATTGTTCCCCATTTACTCCCTACACAATTTACAGGTGCGCCGACGTCCCGGTATGGCTCGTTGCTTTCGAGAGTGTAATCACTCTCCACCTTGATTCCGGCACAAACGTCTACTTCTCACACATGACAAACAAAGATTACGATAACTGTAAGGGTTTATCATTTGCCCAAATATCGCTGCGAATAGCAATTTGAAATTATCGTTTTCATTGCAGTCTTCACAGTGAGATCCGGCGCTCCATTTGTCGTGACAAGTAGCGGACGCAGCAACAACCTGCAGAACCTGCATCCCAAGCGGAACTTCCTCAGAATCCAAGGATAGTAAGTCTTCAGGAGAGCATTCCAATCAGAAAAATTAGCAATAACATCGAAATTGCAGCAACAACATGACAGTCTCGGCTAAAGGAACATTTTCATTCGATGGGCGCTACAACAGCTATGTGGTGATGACTGGAGGCATGAATAGCCAGAACTGGACGGAGACGTGAGATCTTCTATCGAAATGCATTTATAAGTTATTGCTGCTCAGATTCACCAATGGCTCCCATTCCGCTAAACATGACGCCTACCAATTCCTGGTTATTAAAGTCTTTGAGTCATACGGGAGAGGTTCATTCAGGTCGAGTTCGTGACGGATCCCGTCGCTCCGGAGGACATATGGAACAGCCAGGACAACTTCGTGCTTGAGTTGGCCATCACTGGTATACATCACCAAACCTTGATTAACACTTCACCACTTGTTCAGATTATGTTGAACCACTGCCCACCGTCGCGCCCATAATTGAATCTGGTATCTTAGCCGTAATGTGCTGAAGCAGAACCGAGTTTGTAGATCCCTATTGCGGCTGTGCTCTCGATAAGAAATTCGGAATGCCCGAGGGATGGGATTCCACGGAAATCTGGATCGATGTAGTAATCATTCTGGACACTTCCGAAGCCATGGGAGATGTCGCGCTTCTGGATGTTGGTTTTGCTTCACCGATTACATTTTTATCGACGTTACAATCGAAACTCGCAGGCGAGCTCCCTGATCGAATCTTTCATTGGCACTGAAGATGGCGATGTTCTCATCACCAATACTAACGCAAATTATTACACTCGAGTCGGCTTGATCGCGATGTCGGACATAGCGGAGGTATGAAGTGGTAGGCCAAACAAGCAGAATTATCAATGACAGATCATCTACAACCTCAACATGACCAAATACGATAAAGTGGCAGGCAAGGTTCAGATCAAAAAGGGACTCACTCAAATCGACGTTTTGGCGTGGGTTTACTCATCTAAATTCGGAATACTAGATTTTTCAGCGCTTTCAACGCCGCTCTTTCAATGTTCTCTGACGGTCTCAAAAGCCAACCTGACAGAGCAAACACCCGTCAAGTGATCTACTACATGACCGACAGTGATCCGTAAGCTTCTGAATATTTTATGGAAATAACAATAAAAAACAATTTAGAATTTTCGATCCTCGTCCCCTGGAAGGATTCAAAGCTTCACAGGGCATAATTATCGTGAACGGTACAATGCAAATACACGTATTTCTGTGAAGAATTGAAAAAAACTGCAGATTTCCTCGAACCCGGAGACGTTCCTCGTCTGGGATTGAAGGACCTGGCTTCCGACGGATACTATTTCATGGACATCCAGTACAACTACATGGCTACGATTCAGTTGTTCTGCAAAGGTTCGTCATGGCATTTTTGCAGATGAAACGGTCGTTTTCAGCCAACTGCTACTGTCGACCGGACAAGAATCGATGGGCGTACCCCGGCCATAATTCGGACCCCGCAGTCAATGCAGCTGGTGAGATTTTGAGTGCTCCTGAGCCAATGTGGACAATAGGATGCATGTTACTTATCAAGGCGGTTGCTTCCGCGTCGTGCCCGCCGGTGTCCCCTACAGCAAGATGAGGGCAAATTGCGAGGAAGGATCAATCGTTTCAATCCATGATGCTGACAAGGCAGCATTCGTCAATAAACGTCCGTGTTGCATATTTCTGATAGTAAGAACAACGATCTTGCAGAATTTACCACTGCTGCTCCGAACTCGGACTACTTCTGGATCGGATACTCCAAGTCGGATGCTGGGTGGACCTGGGAGGATAATGTGTGTCGATACCGTTGCAATCGTTACTGAAAGTCCGAGTTTAGTCCACGAACCCCTACACCAACTGGGATACGGGAAACGGGGAGCCTAGTTCGAACTCGGTGGCAAAGTGTGCGTATTTGGACACGACATCGTCTGATCTGTTCTGGTAGGAGATGAACGAGGCGATCAAGATCAAAATTTGCTCCAGGGGCGCGGGCAACTGCAACGTCGGCTTCCCGTCGGTGTGCGAGTACGCGCCGTGTGAAGTGGGCAACAAGATCTGCTGATGTCTCTGCTGCAAACTAATACGATAAACCTCCTTTAATCATCTATCAGCGTCCATTTGACGGCACAATACACGTAGTGTAGTCAGGCTATCAACATCACCTTCTCGTTCTACAATTCCCTTTTGTAATGTCATTCATGAATGCTTGGTAGAAGAATTTAACGAATTGAAATGAAACATGCAATTTACAAACAAATTCCGCAACAATTAATTTAAAACAAAGCAGAAATCAAATCCTATCATAGCAAACACAATACGTCGCAAGGAAGTAGTTCCTATCAATAATGCAATGGGGATCATCACCGTATCGAGAGACATGAGAGACGGAGGCGAGATCGAGAGTGAGATGACGAGCAAGGAAATCGAAGAGAACCGTTACTTCGTAGACGCCCCTAACATTTTTTTCTCTAATTTTAATTTCGAAATACCCTCAACCAACCTTCCTGGCGTCGTCGCCAGCTTTATCTGGTAGTGAGCGTGAGTGGCTTTCGTACTTCCAGATAGATCAGGAACGAAACCGTCATTGTCCTTCACGCTGGCGTACTTGAGGAGATCGTCTTTGGGAATGAGTCTAAAGCGATCATATCTGTTTCGTATTTTGAAATCAAGTCCGGAAAAACAAACGAGAGTGCTGCTTACTTCTTCGCATATTCAATGCCCTTCAACTTTAGTGGAGAACAAATCTTCAATTCATCCTTCAGCTGCTCGTTGAATGATTGCACGATAGCTTCGGCGATTTGGTTAGAGACCTAAACAATGATCATTTTTTAAATTTCCATCTAATTCTCATCAGAAAAATAATTGTTGTGCGTGATCGCGTTCTCATTAAGTTTCCCTCATGCGAGTTGTGCGGGTGTTGTGTCTCACCTTTCTATCGTAATCCGTAGTCATCGCGTCCTTCCAATCCAGACACGTGCACCAATGCGGAGCTATTCCGGCCTGATCACAATTGCGCGAGGCGGGAATGGGCCGGAGCAGGGAGAGCGAGCGGCTATTTACTGCCTGGAATGGTTCTGGATCGATGTCACTAGCAAACGATGGACGATTGCCTGCTCGGAATCCAAATCCTCTGGCAACTGGATAATATCATGGAGTGTTTGGTGAATGTCGAAGGGCGTGCTCAGTCGGTCCTTGTTCATGAGCAGGTTCTTGTGCATCTGAAAAAATGCATTTTGCTCAATTCCAGCTGGATTACCAAGTGTGTTTCTTGCCTTCGCGCCCTCCTCCGTCTCCCTCAGTGTTTTTGGCAGAGTGAAGGAGTAGAAGGGCAGACGCTCCTCGAGTTGTCCTTGATGAGTGGCGCGCAGTTGCGCGAAGCGATGCCCGTGATCTGCAATGGTAACGTGATCAAATTCCCACTTCGAGTCTCAGAATACAAAATAATTGTCATTTCACTTTGGTATATGATGTAAGGAAGCAATTTCCCTGTTGGGCCCACTAGCCATCAATTCGCTCGAAAATACGACGTGAATTGTGTTGGGTGAGACTACGCGATAAGCCTATTCGCCTACGCTGATAACGTTTCTGTTGAAAAATATGAGCGATGACAAACTCTGTTGTGCGACTTTCCGTATAGCTTATGGTTCTTGCGTTTTTCTTATGCAGAAGAGTACATGCACAATTCGCATCATGTCTGCTACGTAAGTCACGTGATTGGAAAAGCGTAACAGTATCCATCTTTTTTAAAGAATCTTTTTTCTTCGATTTCTTGCCGAAGAAAGCCGATGTGTGCTACCTGCCATCACGATTAGAATGGTGTCATCCAGTAGGCCGTCCTCGTTCATCGACCGAAGCCACGCAGCGAAGTCGTCGTCCATCGAGCCGATCTGCAATGGATTCTCTCCCTTCAATTGACTGGTTTTCTCAAAAATATATAGCGATTGTACCGCCTAACTATCGTGATTTGAGGAATAGGCAGTTCTACTCACCAGATTGATGTCATCATGCGAGTACGCGCAATGGTGCAGCAGGCCGAAGCGAGGCGTTGAAGGGTGATAGGCTTCGGCAAACTCGCGCGCGTACCGAAGCCAGTGCTAAACAACAACAATGCACCTCGCAAAAAATGTGCAAAAAAGGATAATAGTACCTTGTGTTGAACGTCCGCCCCGATACACTGCACGTTGTGGCTCCACAATTGTTCCTCGAGCTATGATCAATATTTGTACATTTTCGGTTTTTCGGATCTCACGTAATTGAAGTACGGCCTTGTATAATGGTCAGAAGGCGGTTTGCGGAATCCTTTCAATCGATGGTTCATCATTCCTGAAGTTTGCGGCAACAATTTTCTATTTTTGGCATTTTTGGAATTACCCAGAAATGCCTTGGACGTAACCAGCATGCTTTGGACGGCAAATAGCAAATAGCAAATAGCGTGACGTAACCAGCATGGGAATAATTCTTCCAGATGAACGGATAAACGTCATCAACAAAGGAGGCTTCTTTGAAGCGCTTCCTGAATCCAATTTCTCTTTTGATGCATTCCTGAGGAGAAAAGGACGCTTCCATTTCTTACCTTGTCAACGGCAATTCCTCTTCGGTTGCTCCTGTTAGAATAGGAATGAACGCCTGAGGTGTGCCGTCGCCGACGATGTTGTATCCTGCAAAAAGCATTTACTCTGCATTGATAAGCAATTGTTCAAAATTCGGCGTGACTACTCTTATCATTTCTCGTACCCACCATTCAATACGACCGTGCCCAATTGGTCCTCGAGAAACTTCACAGTTTTGGGTAGTTTTCTTCTGGAATTACTTCCATTTCAGTGCCAAGTGAAAAACAAACCAACCTGAATGTCATCTGACTGACGGAATCAAAGGACATCATGAGCACGCTCCATTGCTTCCTCTTTGATTTATTTTCCGACTTTTCTATTTTCCGTACAGTCATCAACGGGGCATCCCTGGACACTAACTTTGCCTTGATGGAGAAGGTGTACACTCACCATTTCGCCCTACCAAGAGTACACTTCACATTTGCCATCTCACTCGGGAGTAATTTTCCAAACTGCAAATTCTCCCAATTCCCATATTTATTTTCCGAATCGGTGCCGAATGACATGGTTTGGGCCTGGCAGACCGCACCTTTCCTGCAAATGTACGTGATGTGTGCGAATCGTTATCGTATTGCGCACTGCAATCCAAGTCCAAACGACCGCGCCTGGCCCACAAGAGAGAAAAGAAAAGCGGAATTGCGTGAAAATACAGATTATTCTCACCTTTCCGGTATCAATTGCACTTTCTTTTCGGCGTCAATGTAAACCCAGTTGGGGCCCTTTCCGCAATTTATCTTCTTTGGAGCATGAAAGAAATTGATCACATCGGATCCGTTTTGTTCCAACTTGGGAATGTTGCATGTCTAAGATACATGGGATGCATTTTCGAAAATATAACATTTCGAAAATCGACTGACCATAGAATTGTTGCTTTTCTTCTGCACAGCCATGCTCCTTCTCGACCCATCGTCCTGTCCAAGTATGGAAATGGTGATTTTCGTTTCAGCATTCTTCAGGCGAATCTGCGAATGAATATCAGTGGATTCAAAGTAGGAAATGCAGTAAAACTCACGTAAATTAGAACGAAAATTAAAATGACGATAATTGTAGTCCAGAACCGGTTCGGTGGACGCATTCGTATTACGCGATATGTAGTAATGCTTTCTATAAGAGATAAGCATACAATACAAATCAATACAATATTTATCAGTGTCGCTTTCTGGGCGCTGATCAAGCCTGCATCGAATTTATAAAAACGAGCAAAGGAATAATTGAAATTGCAAAAAGAATGGGAGAAAGCTGCAGCAGGGACGAGATTTCCGCTAAGGAGAAAATTGAGGGGAGCGAGACAGCATGAGCATCACTAGATCATTTTAATCACTAGAGACAGATTCGTGGCCAACTACGCGTAGTCTAGAAAAGAACTAGAGAGGAGGGAAGTCTTGTGTTGATCTTACAGTTGTCATTATTGACATAATCGCCGATCTAGCTCTCGAAGTCAATTTATCGAGCTGCAAATTTTACGCTAAAGATAGTTTGAATTCTGCACGTACCGGTGGATGACGGCAGGCAAAGATCAAACACTTTGCTAGAAAGACTGAGAGATAACGGGAGATCGATAGAGCGAGATGATAAGAAAATAGCGATACGTGCATAGCAAGATGAGCAAGCTTGTCTCATGATTTCCTTTTTCAAATCGAATACATAAAGGCAATTTGAAATTATCATTCTCAATCGAGAAGGGCTTCTCTCTTTGAGAGTCAGGAGCTCTCGCCAAAAGTGGTGCATTGCTCCGTAAAATGATTTCCTGGAGCTTGAGCATGCCGTCATGGAAATTCCTATCTAGAGACGTGTCCATACTCAACATCTCGTGTCCATACTCAACAGCGAGCTGGCATGTCTGTTATTTGCAGAACTGTTATCTACTTCCGCCCTAAGATCGCGCAACACCGTCATCATGACTCACCTCTGCCTCATATATCCAAATGGCCAGGAAGGCGAGGCGCGTTTCTCTCTCGCCTGTCTTAGTACGCTGGCATGGAATGAGAGCTGATAAGGCCATTTCTGCTGGACGGGCGCAGTCGCTTATTTCGTAAGCCATTTTTATTCTCACTCTACAGTCTTTATTTTTTGCTCATTGTAGACCTATTTGTCCGGTTTTTGATGCATCAAAATGAAAAGGTGAGATTTATAATTTTGTGATGCTCGTTGCATTTGCGTTGAAACTGTTACCCGAACCTACCTTGTAAATGTTGCATGCAATGTATACACGTTCGCGCAATAAAGATCTCATGGATTGTACGAATCTCACTAAAATTGCTTGCCATTAAACATGAGACAGGCAGGAGTCCCTATTAGGAATGGCTCGTCAAGAAAGGAATCTCTTCATTTCGTCTGCTCTCTCACCGGTCAGAGAAGCGAGAAAGCGTGCAGAATGAAGAGAATTATTCCTTGCGAGGCCATCCTTAGTTCCTACGCGACGCCTTCATCCCACTCACTTAAAGCTGCATTATTTCGCCGAATTTTTCCCTGTCAAGCAGGGCGCGTGTCTCTCTCTGCATTAGTGCTAGCGTGGAATGAGAGGTGATAAGGCGATTTCTGCTGGCCAGGCACAGACTCCTATTTCGTAAGCATTTGTTTGAAACTCATCAGCCAATACCCTTTTCCTCACTCGAAATAGGTCACTTTTCATTCCCGGATCTTAACTCATTTTGACGAATAAACATGAAATGGTGAGTTTTTCAACAGACCACTTCTAATTTCCCTGATTATGTTTCAGCTCTCGAATCACTTTATGCACGATCCTCTTTCTTGTATTGTTTGGCATTTATCTGTTTATCCTGAGCTTTTCGAATCCGGTAAGAACTGCATTGTTTCACTTTTTCAATCAAATCTTTCAGCAATTGTTGAAAGGCAAAAACTACTACAACAAACGCGGAGATATAAATTCAAAACCACCGCTAAATGAAAACAGCAAGGTGTTATTAGGTTTTTGATTGATTTAAAAACTGTTTTCAGAACAAAACAACCTATTCCGATTTGATATATTTTCGATCTGCCGCGTTAATTGATCTCCCGAAAGGTATGTTTGTTTCCCCCCTATCACCATTCACCTGTTTCCTCTCCCAGGAGGACTCGGCATTCGCGTGACGACACTCCAGGAGTGCGGCAACAAGCGGCAGGCCAAATTGCGCATCGGCAAATTGTTTGACACTGTCGATTCCGAACCTAGCGAGTATTTAATTTCAGCGAGATGAACCTGAGCAAGACCACTATCCACAAGTCATGTCCGTGGGCGTTCGCGCCGAAATGCCACTTGGTCGGATATTTTGCGTCCGGCACGATTATCAATCAAACGGTTCGTGGTAGAACTCGCATTCACGTGTCTTAATCTCGCTTCCCCCGAAAGGGTGAGATATATGATATTTCAGGTTCCGCTACCGCTGATGCTTCCCAATTTCGCCGAGGTGTACGACGATCGGCAAGGTATACTCATATTCGTGTTGGATTCAACGTGGAATTGGCGATTATTGCTTCCTTTCTTGTCATCTTATCAGGGCGTTTTCCCTCTGAACAATGCGCGCTAAAGCGCTCACTAAATCACCCGATCGTAGCGGGCACTAATTGACACTTCAATTTGTAGTTTCTATCTACATGGTGTTACTTCAAATAGCGAGATAGCATGGCAAATGAAGAGACGGTGATCGCGTTTCAGATGCATGGAAGCGCATCGACCTGGTCGATGGCAGTTCATCACAGATCAAGACGCACCGGCTGGCCGTCTGTCTCCAGCCGATCTATTTGATGGCCGACTGGCCGCTCATACCGCAGTTCTTCGAGGTAAGAGTTTCAAAGTTGAGGGTACCGCGGTACCGAAGGTATATGAAACGAGCAAAAATTGAAATAGCTTGACCGGTTTGATTGATGTGTTTTAACCGGATGTTTTAACAAGTCGATAGAGTGGTTGAAACGTAATTATAGACGTGGATAGGCAACGGCGCCACAATCTTCTACGTCTACGTCCATTCAATCAGCGAGGAGGTCGAACTGATGATCAAGCTGTACGAGGCCCAGCACGACATCGAGGTATCCGCTTGTATCGTGATGTGGAGAAGTGTGGAGACAGAGATTCTAAGTACGAAAAATGTTGAGGTAGTGCGCGTCGATTGGCCGGCGGTTCCCTCTCTCGAGGAAGACGATGACGACCAGAATCCGAACAATCGCATGTATCGAACGGAGGTGGATTTGGATCTCAAATATGAATTTAATGAATCATCTAGGTCGGCACTGCAGTCAACGACTGTCTGCTTCGCGCCCGCGCGAATGCTGAGCTGGCCGTTTCCTCAGGTTTCTACAACCATTTCAAATCTTTCGAACTACTTGTCTCAGATCTCGACGAAATAATTGCTCCGCTCAATCTTAACGGCACAAACGAGACACTCTTTGATATCATTGAAGATTATCGAGTAAGTCGTTTTGGTTTACATGAAACTGGTTTTTTCTTCAGAAGCGCAAGTTGAAAAACAATGCGATGCCTGGAGCATTTCTATTTCGGCAGAGCTTCGCGTATGCTGAGGTTAGAAATTTATTCAGAACGGCGACTTGATGTTAGCATTTCAGAACAACTGGTTTAATATTTCACATCCCTCCGAACTCACCTTTGCTCACTACCACTCTGTCGATTACGACAAGAAGGTGTGGCAGCGCGGCTATAGGAGCAAGGTTCGTGCGATTTTTTGGCTCATTTTTTGAATACATGCTCATTGTTTTCGAATACGGACTCATTTTCTTCCGAAAATAATTCTATTTTTCTTCATTTCAAAAAAGACCATCTTTTTTTCGAAAATAGACCCATTTCCCGTTTTTTCTGCTCTCAGAGTCGTCATTCTTAGGTAATCTACGTGCCGGATCGCGTGTTTCGCGCGCACGTCCACGACACGGTCGCGTTCGAGAGCAAGCAGTGGGCTACCGCCGTTGTCGATCCTAACAGAGCGAGAGTGCTGCACTTCCGACAGGTAAGCTATCGACATTTTCGAAACGGACGCCCATTCCAGATCGACAACAGTTACATGCGGAAAGGTAACGTTACAGCTGGCAGTCACGTGCTTGGAGAGGCTGCTGCCAAGTGGCAAACCGCGTATGCTGCACGGCTGGAGGCGGTGAACGAGGTAAGCAGCTCCTCGTCATTCTGAATCCCGCAGCTTGCTCAGCTCGAAGGAGAGTCGCAGCTGCGCGGCGCTTTCAATCTCACTTTTGCTTCGGAAGTCTGGCCAAACCTGGGCGAACAGGTGACTTTTTTCGATGCAACGCATGCAACAGCCAATTCTCAGGTGCTGAACGAAATCGAGCAATGCCGTGACGTGAATTCCAAGATGAAGAAGGACAAATGTGTCACCGAACGGAGGTGTCGATCAACGATGCGATCTGTGCGACCAGACCAATGGATCGAGCCGGATTCAAGCAAAGCTTGGACTGTTATCTGAACCTCTTCTGTCGCAAGACGATGGGTCTTAGAACATTCAATGTATACGAGTTTCCGCAATAAAGATCTCACATCTATTGTTGGCCGTTCCGCTTGAGTTCCTAGGCGACGCATTGAATACATTCGCTCGAATCCACTTCTTCTTCCATTCCTTTTCTTGTCGTATTTGTTTCTGCAAGAAGAAGATTTCATTGCCTTATCTCGTTAACTTACGAAGTCCCTAAACGCATACACATGCGACTATAACTGTTTCCACACTGCTCTTCTCCTCGAGGGGTGTTTGACCAATCCTGCTTATCGGTTTGTGGAGTACCCCTCTGACTGCGATTGCGCGCGCGTTGTATAGAGAAGTGTCAGTGTTGATAACGATCTGAATTGCTTTCCTTTTCCGCCGATTGTTTACATCAGTCATCGTAGTTATGTTTATTTTCAAGGAAATGTTGAGCTGATACGATTAAAGATTTCACGGCGAGATGAGCAACAAGAGAATCGATATCCAAGTGAGCCTACCAAATTTAAAAAAAGGTAGAAGTATTGAGTTAGCTGTTTAGGGAGTACGAGCGTGGGCTGTGATTGCCGTAGTAATCTTCCACTTCTTCCCATCCATTCTGCCCTGGGGATACCTCGGAGTAGATGTGTCAGTTTTGATTGCCTTCACTCTTCATTTTGTGCACTTTCTCTCGAATGGTGAGAGAATGTGCGGAATGAAGATACGGCGAAGCGTTTTTTCCAATTCTTTTAAATTACTTTCAGCTTTTTCGTCCTCTCTGGCTTTCTGATCTCACTCGTGCTCGATAGTTAGTTGGTTTCCCCTCAGAGCAACTAGATTTCGAAATCGCAGGAAAACCCTGCGCAGCTTCAACGTACATCGATTTCTACTTCAAACGTGTCAAACGAATATTCCCGCTCGCACTTCTTGTGAGTATGCAAAAAAAATTACTACTTCACAGTAGACAATTTCAGATAACGCTAATCAACTTGCTTGTAATCTCACGAAAAGAAGAGCTGAAGTTGCTGAAATTTGGGGCGAAGTTTCTTGTTTCGAAATTGCAGTGACATAAAAATATCGACCAGATCCGCTCTCTATGCTCTCTTCTTTGCCACCAACTACAATGTGAGAGACGAGGGAGAGGATTACTTTGGAGCGGTATTTCATATTTCCTAACACGAGGGAGATCAGAATTCCAGCTTGAGCAAGCCAATGATTACTTCACGCACTACTGGTCACTGTCGGTCGAGATTCAATTCTACGTTCTTGCGCCCTTTCTTTTGCATATTTTGAAGGTATATTTTCCCCCATTTTCCCGTTATTGCGCTAGTTCAGCCATCAATAAACCACCCAACCCGCTTGCTGATCTACCTATCCTCACTCGCCGTCTGCTCCCTAGTTCTTTCTCTCACACTGAGACCCGAAGACGCATTTTCCTCAACTCTGGGCAGGTATTGATGTAATTTGAAGCATAAAGTGAGTTTATGATAGGTTATGGCAGTTCATCGCCGGATCAATGGCTTTCAACCTTGGAATATTATCCTCGGAGCACCAACCCCTTCCGCAGACCGATTCAGAGAAAATCGTGATTCCACATACCAACTTTTTGTATGGTGAGAACGATAATCTCCCACTAGTTAATAAATTCGTTTTAGTTATTCCTATTGGTTCCGTGTCACTAGCGTCGATAGCCATTCTCGCCCTGGGAGATGGTGTGAGTAATTGGTTAATTGTCTTAGTTTTCAACTATAATTTTTTCTAGAATTCACTCATACGACTCACAGTAACAACCGCCGCAACCGTTCTGCTAGTTGCACAGTCTACGAGTCCTCTTCTTTGCCATCACTACCTCCAACTGCTTGGTATTATTTTTGATCTTCGAGAACTAACTTTTCTTAGGTGACGCCTCTTACGCTCTCTATCTCGTGCACTGGCCAGTTGTTTGTGTCCTCAAGGAGTGGGAGGTAACAGAGCCACATTGTAAGTATCCCCGTTATTTGGAAATCATACATTATTCTTAGATCTGTTAGGAGCCATGGCTGCCTGTGTTGCCATTTCAATCGCTGCTCATCTCACATACGAAAAATGGTAAGCGGTGGAAAATAACTTATTTTGTTGATATATTTTCTCAAGTAATATTGCAGGTATCTTTCCCTCTCCGAGTGTCTCACATTCGCACTAGTCGGAGTGCTGTATCTTCTCTGCTTTACAATGATCTTCCATACTTCCATGAAACAACCGCCGAAAATAGTTTCTGGTAAATGTGAGTGTTTGTGATAAAACAAAGAATAGTTTGATATTTGCAGTCGACCCAGCGGCAGCGCTGCTACGCTGGGAGCCGGGCATTGCCACGAATTTCACCGGCGGTACGATTCATCACCTGCTCTATTTCTGGTAGCAGTCTGATTCCAGAGCAAGTTCGGCAAATGAACAAACTGTTGGAGGCGCAGTTAGAAGAGAGTCTCACCATTCCCAACTGTACTGCAAGAGTTGACAAGGAGAAGAACGACCGTTTCAAGTTTTGCCAGTTTCCGGTATCGTATTTTCAGAAGTCAGAACATTTTTTTCATTCAGAGCGGCCGCGGCAAAGATTCATTCCTCATTATCGGTAACAGTTACGCGTTCAGTCCGGGCAAATTAGTGCTCAAACACTTCAAGAAGCAGTACGGGAAGATAAGTATTCGAGCCGTTCCTCGTCAGTTTTGCAACAGTTCTTCTTTTCAATAATTTTTGAAAGATTGCGAACCCCTAATCGAGACCAAGCACCGCATGTGCAAGGATGTGCATCTGGCGCATCGAAAATTTCTGGATGACGTGGAAAGAGAGCAACCGGATGTGCTGTTCATCTCTGCTCGGTAACAGATATTATTATTGCATTCAAAAATATCCAAAAATATGTTTCAGATACGAGAATCCGCACACGCCCATTGTCGGAAACGTCACTGCCGATACTCTTTATTTGTACATGCAGGAAAAGCTGAGGAGTTATGAGAAGCTTGTGAAGAAGAAGGTAAGATTGTTTTTCATCGTTTTGGAATTTAAATTTAAGAGACCGGATCGGTAAGGATCGAGTAATTTCACCCACCCCCCGGACACGTTTTCCTAGGACTGAGATCCAGAAGCCCATATTGGGGTGGTAGGAGGGCCTAGTCCTTGTGTTGCACAAGACACCTTATATTTGTGATTCATGCGTATACTGTAGGAGACAAATCACAATATATGTGAAATAATCAAAAAATCGAAATTTAAAAACTGGGAAGGATAGACTCAAATGTTCATGCGCGTTACGTTAGAGTTGCCGAGAGGTGTTAAAAACGTCATTCAGGTTGAATCCTGCATGATTCCGAAATAAAAATTCAGACCAAAATTTTCGATTTTCCCCTAAAATAGGGGTCAAATCGAACGGGATCTAAAGGACATGGGGGTGTACGATGAAGCCCATGGAGTGGTGCGAATGATGGAACAACAATGGGACCATTTCATGGATTCACTTTTTCAAAAAATCGTCTCAATGGTGCGGGAGCGAGGTACTGATTTTCTATTTTGGGTGATTTTGGCCCTCATTTTATGAAATTTATGAAGCTTTTATTTACTTTTAACGTTTTAACAACTTTGGCGATACATAACACTGAAAAAATATTCATTTGTTAAAATTGAAAAAAATAATTTTTTTTTGAAATTTTCATTTTTTGATGCTTCAGAATTCCGTTCTGATGCTCATATCCAACTGCAAACCGACGCATTTTGTTGTTGGGATACATGTGCATCATAATTCGTTAAAGTAAGGCTCTAGATGCCTTTCCAGTGTTTCAAAGATAGCACTCAAATATGGCTTATGTTGAATAATGAATTCATTGAAATTTTCGGATCGCGGTAACATCGGATTTTTGATTCAAATCAATAATTTTTCGATTCCAAATTGTTTAACTATGCATACATAAAATATTCGGGACTTCTGGGACGTTTTGCGTAGAAGAAAAAAATTTCAAAAAAATCTGAATTTGAATAAAGTCGAAAATTTTATTTTTGTCCAATTCTCTTCAAAGCTTCAGAAACTAATATTCTGAGTCAGATTAACGATTTTTGGAACAGAAATCAAATTTAGGCCTCCAAAATCCGACGTTATAGCGATCCGAAAATGATAATGAATTTTTTTTCCGACCACTATAACTTTTTGATAGGAAGTGTTAGACCCAATTTTGTTCACAGAAAATGTTTATCTTGTCGAGTTCAACAATATTCACAATCACATGTGTGGGCTTGTGACTACATTCCGGAGGTACCACATACCCACTTTAAAACCGATCAAGTCGCTGGTTCACCCTCTCCGGAACCAGTGGGTATGTGGTACCTCTGGAATGTAGTCACAAGCCCACACATGTGATTGTGAATATTGTTGAACTCGACAAGATAAACATTTTCTGTGAACAAAATAAAGGTCTAACACTTCCTAGCAAAAAGTTATAGTAGTCGGGAAAAAATTCAAAAATAAAAAATCATTTTCGGTTCGCTATAACGTCGGATTTTCGAGACCTAGATTTGATTTCTGTTCCAAAAATCGTTAATCTGACTCAGAATATTAGATTCTGAAGGTTTGAAGAGGATTGGACAAAAATAAAATTTTCGACTTTTTTCAAATTCAGATTTTTTAAAAAAAATTTTCTTCTACGCAAAACGTCCCAGAAGTCCCGAATATTTTATGTATGCATAATTAAACAATTTGGAATCGAAAAATTATTGATTTGAATCAAAAATCCGATGTTACCGCGATCCGAAAATTTCAATGAATTCATTATTCAGCATAAGCCATATTTGAGTGCTATCTTTGAAACACTGGAAAGGCATCTAAAGCCTTGCTTTAACGAATTATGATGCACATGTATCCCAACAACAAAATGCGTCGGTTTGCAGTTGGATATGAGCATCAGAACGGAATTCTGAAGCATCAAAAAATGAAAATTTCAAAAAAAAATTATTTTTTTCAATTTTAACAAATGAATATTTTTTCAGTGTTATGTATCGCCAAAGCTGTTAAAACGTTAAAAGTAAATAAAAGCTTCATAAATTTCATAAAATGAGCGCCAAAATCACCCAAAATAGAAAATCAGTACCTCGCTCCCGCACCATTGAGACGATTTTTTGAAAAAGTGAATCCATGAAATGGTCCCATTGTTGTTCCATCATTCGCACTACTCCATGGGCTTCATCGTACACCCCCATGTCCTTTAGATCCCGTTCGATTTGACCCCTATTTTAGGGGAAAATCGAAAATTTTGGTCTGAATTTTTATTTCGGAATCATGCAGGATTCAACCTGAATGACGTTTTTAACACCTCTCGGCAACTCTAACGTAACGCGCATGAACATTTGAGTCTATCCTTCCCAGTTTTTAAATTTCGATTTTTTGATTATTTCACACATATTGTGATTTTTCTCCTACAGTATACGCATGAATCACAAATATAAGGTGTCTTGTGCAACACAAGGACTAGGCCCTCCTACCACCCCAATA
>LS532022.1:1133004-1143235 GCA_900490775.1 Pristionchus maxplancki | reverse complement strand
TAGGGTTGTCAAAATGAAGAGGAGAAATGAAGACTTCATTCCCTCTCTCCCCTAGCGAGGGGATCGGCGTCATTCTTCATTGAAGAGGGGGCCGCGCGGTCACCTCTTCAATGAAGAGGGGCGAGCTCTTCAATGAAGAGGTTATTCGCAAAATGGCTCTAACTCGAATTGTAATTGATCTTTCTACTTGAAACTTTAGAGTAGGCTTCTATAAGTCATGGTTTGCCATATTGCGCCTTTTTCAATCATTTTTGAATCATTTGAGCAACGATTGACTGACAATCAGAGTTTGGTGTCTTCCATGATTTAAATGCATTTTCTACAGCGTAGAATTGACATTGAGAAGTCTCTGATACTTAAAATGTTGTAACTAAACAAAAGATCATTGATTATTCTCAAAAGATCATTGATTTAGATTGACAAAATCGTATCGTGGAGGTTTGAGTTACCGAGAATCAGCCAATAGATAGCTCTGGAGAGTCAGCGATATATAAATTTGCGATCACGCACCGCGTACCAACTTACTGGAGGCTGACCTAAAATTTGAAATGAAAATATCCATTTACATTCGAGTTAGACCCATTATTTTGAACACCTCTTCATTGAAGAGCTCGCTAGGCCGCGCCCTCTTCAATGAAGAGGGGGAATGAGAGGGGAGAAATGGCCTCTTCATTCGTACTCAATCTCTTCATTTTGACAACCCTAATTCAAACTTGTACTCTATCCTGCTCTCTCCATACGTGCAGTTTGCATTGCGTCAACAACTGATAAGACACCGTAGAAGAGCTTATTGAAGCTCAATGTCAACAAACATCACAGCTTTCACTCAAATTCGCATGTACCCTGATCTTGGTCTTTTTCAGTGTGGAAAGCCTTCATTTCGTGTGTATTTCTCATTGTATGTGATTGAATTATTATTTTCGAGGCTAGTACAACGATTCGATCATTGTCCGCATTCGCTCTAGAACCGGGGGTGATGAGATCATTTGAAATTGCTGAAATATCATTCGCAAAATTAGCATCAACATCAGTAGACCTGTCAGAGTTTCGAATCCGCCATAACTTGAGTAGCCTGAGTGATGTTTCGGAACCGTTTCCTGCTCTCCATCCCGGTAGCAGTTCACTGATGCGGTATAAAATCAGAAAGGAACAGAAACAATGGTATACCTTTGCAGAAGATTCGTATAGTGTCCATGTAGTCGTCCTGGATGTCATCATAGTAAAAACCGTCAGAGGCCAGCTTTTTGAGACCGATGATTGCGCTGTTATTGATCGTGTCTGTCAGACAATTCTGTTATAAATCATGCGCTTCACCCACTGTTGACAATGATGGTTCCTGGCCATTCGTTGACAGCCATAGGGATATCCGAGAAGGTCCGGATCAGCATGATATCAATAATCATTCAACTGATATTTCGGCTGTGATGAAGTAAATAGCTTGACGAGTGTTTACATGATGCGGATTTGTCTTTAATCCGTTCTCGAACATGATTCGAGCCGTTTCAAATGCGCTGAAAAGCATATTTTTGAGCAGGCAAATTAGCAATTTACTCACTTTTCATGCTGCCTATTCCACTTGACATCTTCACTCTTCCTTGAGCGATATCGTTCTTGGTCATGTTGAGACTCTGCAACACCCAAAATTTGCATGCTAAATTTGTCCGTGAAATATTCGACGCGACCTTCGCATCGTCCGCCGCTGCGATAAGCCCGATGAGTGTAGAATTGTGCAGATGTGTCCGTGACAAGCACTTCATTCTCATCCGATCCAAGCATAGAATCTATTAGAATGCTCGCCTAATGTGCCGGACAATGAATCAACTATGCGAGAAGTACTCTTTCAACTGCTATCTGTGAGCGCGATATCTCCCATTGCTGACGAATCGACTATGATGAGCATTCAGCGATATCTTCTTCTTGGAAATCCCTCTGGTGAGCCAAACTTGGCAAGCTCATGACTGCATTCTGTACATGACCATCTCGAACATTCGATTCAAACAATACGAAACGCTGACTCATTGCATCTATCTAACCAGAGGAGCGAGAGGTCCGTGTCTTTTGTGCCTCGCCATTACGATAACGGGAAGTGGTGCAGTGATAAAGAGAGCAAACATGCGAAAGTCGCAATCGGTATGGTCAGCTCATGCGTAACCAAGCTTTAGTTTCTTGGTATTGTTTTCTTTCCTCCAAAAAACAAACAGAGTCTTGCTAGTATTAATTTTGTTCGCTTTCATTTCTCTCTCGAGGACGTAAATCTCAATGCGATTGTCCTATTACCATGGTTCCTCTGCCCTTTCCATCTTCACTCTCGCTTTTCCTACGAAGCTTTGGCAGTACCTTTTCGCGTTATTATGTTCCATTTTCGAACGAAGATAAACATTAATTAAGATTCAATTCGCCAATGGCGCGCGGTGGCGGCGTGCAGTCATCCAAAAACGTACAGGTTTGTCATTTAATGAATAGTCAAAAACGTGAAAAAGAATATCAGATTCTACTCGTAATTTTCGCCGTTTCCGCACTATGTCTCTTTTTTCTGCGTCCGTCGCCAAGTATAGTCGATAGAACAAGCAGACTCTACAGCGCGTGAGATAATATTTCGGATATTGATGAAGAAATAAGAAACTTTCGTTCAGAAAACATGAGTCAATCGAATCAAACGCGCTCCTCTTCGCTACTGAGGACATTGTCGATTACAGGTTCGAATAAGTTAGGGGAATCATTGTTTTGACAACCTTTTTTGTGTGATTGCTTTCAGACGCTGCTCTCCGTCGAAACCTTTCCGATTCTTTGTGCACTCATTCGATCATCCGCTTGCCGCGGTCAGTCTATTGAACAGTATTTGTTTCTCATCCGGGAAATAGAAAGTGGTAATGTGCGATACTCAGGCACTCGCGGCTCACCCTGCAGCCACCGATCAGGAAGACGAAGCCTGCCTCTTCTTCTCATTTACGGACGGAAGTAATTCGAATATTCGTCTGAAAAATGAGTGAAGCGACTCGAATGGACAAAAACAAATTCAGACAACCCATCGGTACCGCCAACGTGGAACTCCGTGGCCCAGTCGGGTCTCAACCATGTCGTTGTGAAGATCAACGAAGAGACTTCTGTCGAACCTTTGGGCAGGGAGATGATTGTGCAAGCGAGTTTTGAGGATGGGTGAGCGAGTTTTCACGTATTTCAATCAGTAGACACGATTTTATAGCACATTCCGCCCAATTATCGACCTCTCCCTCTCTCCCGATGTTGAGCCCTTTGACAAAGATACCTGGCTGCACCGACCGTCGATAATGCCGCTGAAGAGGGCGGTAAGTGCAACTTCGGATGGAATTCCAGTTATTATCGATCAAAAAGTGCCAAAATCGGGGAAAATGACCTGGTTTTAGATCGTTTTCTCGCTCGTCGTCGACTTCTTCGATCCCGCCTTAGATGCATCTCGAATCCCGCAAGTCGAGTGCGAGGCAGACTGTGGTTAGTATTATTTCATCTATTTTCCCCAATTTTCTACTTTTTTATGCTTTGTTTGCAGCCTCGTCTCTTCTCGCCTCCACATTCTGCCTCCTGCCCGTCTCTCGATCATTCCACTTCCATCTGCTCGAATCCTTGAGAGCCGGATGCATTCCGGTAGTCATGTCCACCAGTCAGCCACTGCCTTTCCAAGGTGAGACTATTGACAATATTTCCAGGTGGACATGAAATACGAATTATTTCAGACCAACTTGACTGGCAACTGGCCTCATTCCGATATCCCCGATCTTTGATCTCCCAAGTTCCTGAGTTACTCGAAGAAGTCGACAAGGAGGACATTATGGAGATGAGGAGACGCGGAAGGGTGTTTCTGACAAGGATTGATGACGCGCAAGGTAAAGTGTCAAAAATAAAAGTATTTTGATCGAAAGTGCTGAATTGAGAAACAAAATTTCCACTCGTTTTGGTTACGAACTTATGCAAATTGTTGTCGAGCTGTTCGTTTCAGCGCTAGCTAAGTCCCTTGTGGCAGCACTGTCCGAGCGCATTCATGTGAGCCTGCCAGTCTTTCCGGAGGTAAATAACTCTTTTATTCGCCGCAAGCATGTAAAAAAAGTCTTCGGAAAATCGAGTTAGTAACATCTCAGGTGGTCGGCAATCTCATCGCTACCAACAAGAATGAGACTTCCAATTTCACCAGAATCCACTCACCGTTTGGCTCGAAGACAAGAACGGCGAATAGACTGGTGAATTTTGTTCAAATTGTTGGGATAATTCGACTTTTTCGCAGTACTCCCGAGCTCGATGGAATAGTGGACGAGACTTGACTTACACACCCAGCACCTTGCATGATGTGCCACAGATGCCCGGAGAAGCGCCCTTCTATGACGGCACTAAGGTTAGTCGAGCCCGAGTGATGTCATGAAGGATCCGCCACAGGAACATCTAGTCGCTGTCAATGGCGGAAGACGTCTCGGTCTTACTCGAGACGAGGAACAGTTCACAGGTATTCGGTTTGTCTTTTCTTTAGAACCAACATTATTGCAGTCATGATTCTCACCTACAATCGCGATAATGGCGTGAAGAAAATAATTGAGCGACTGCGCGATTGTCCGCATCTGAACAAGGTCAGTGAACGAGTTTCGACAAATTTTCCAAAATTAAAATAAATCGCAGGTTATTATCGTGTGGAACAACCAAGAGCGACGCCCGAATGGCACGTGGCCCGAGATTCACGTCCCTGTCGAGTAAACGCACTTATTTCGAAAATCATTAGCCAGTACCTTGCAGAATCGTTCTCTCTGAGAAGAACAGTCTAAGCAGTCGATTCTTGCCGTTCGATCGCATCGAAACCGAGGTTGTTTTCTCCATTTTTTCCCTTAAATTTGATAGAATTTAAGGCGGTTGTTGCGATTGATGATGATATGGACCTCGGCCAGCCCGAGCTCACATTCGGTTTCCGCATGTGGCGAGAGAACCGGGACCGGGTTGTGGGATATCCGGATAGGTGCGGCAGAAATATCATAGACCCTAAAGCGATTGCATATTTGCAGATATCATACATTCAAGAAAGGACGGGGATGGTACGGGTATAATGGAAACTGCGAGTACAGTATGATTCTCACTTCATTCGCTTTTGTTCACAAGGTTAGCTTGTAATTTACGATCAGTTTTCCATTTTTCAAATAAATAAAAGTTTTCAGGAATTCCTGTTCGAGTACTCCTTCAATCAGCACCCGGCCATCCTCGAGTACATTGATAAGTACCAAAATTGTGAGGTACTCCTGGCCTCGGGATTCAGCAATAACACTGAATGATCTAGGACATCGCCATCAACTACCTTGTCTCGCATCTAACACGGAAGCCTCCGCTCAAAGTTGTCAAGAAAGCCGGACTGAGGTATTTTTTGCTATTTTTTGCTAAAAATACACAATAGTTACTAGTAATGGCTCCAAAACCGGACTCTCTGGCGACAAAGATCATTACAACGAACGGCACGAGTGCGTACGCATGTTCAACCAGCTGTTCGGCTACAACCCCCTGCTGTGAGTTTCGAAATTCACGAATTATGGGTAATGAAAAAAAATTGCAGCTTCTCGCAAGAAGTCGCGCGACCGAGTGGAAGCTGTGTGAAAGGCTTGTAGATCATCTTTGCCAATATTTTTTTGCGGGTGCAACGATTTGTCCTCTCTTTCTCTTTCCCCCTGCCAATATACATGTTCTAAAATGTTCTGTAAATACAATTGCGAAGTTCGTGCATCTCAACTAATAAACTGAAACAGATCAGCAGTTCGAATTCTTTAGCAAATTGGTCATGAATGCTTCTCTCTCGCGTTTGAGCCAGTTACAAACTTCAAAGATGCAATCCGTTATCTCGTGAGGAAGTGAACTCAGCGCTCTCGATTGATAAGACACCGTAGAAGAGCTTATTGATGCTCAATGTCAACAAACATCACAGTATTCACACAAATTCGTATGTACCCTGATCTTGAACTTTTTCAGTGTGGAAAGCCTTCATTTCATGTGTATTTCATACTGGATGTGATCGAATAATTTTAATTTAACTTTAAAGTCTGCAAAGTACAGCCTCTAGTACAGCGATTCGAGCATTGTCCGAATACGCTCTAGAACCGGGGTGATGAGAGCATTCGAGATTGCTGAAATAACATTTGATCCGATTTCAGCTTTGAGCTTTGACTTCAGCAGACCTGTCAGAGTTTTGAATCCGCCATCAATTGAGAATGTTGGGCGCTGTTTCGCTTCCTTCTCTCCATCTCGACAGAAGTTCACTGTGCGTTACTGAGATGAGAAACGAGCAGAAATGACGGCGTACCTTTGCAGAATATTTGTATCGTATCAATGAAGTGGATGTCATTGTAGTAAAGGCCGTCAGTGGCCAGCTTTTTGAGCCCGATACGCTCGCTTCCATCGTTGATCATATCTGCCAGGCAATTTAAATAGTGAGGTATGCGCTTGACCCACCGTTGACAATGATTATTCCTGGCCATTCGTTGATAGCTATCGGAATTTCCGAGACGGTTCTGAACAAGATAACATCGATAATTTCGCAAAAAATTGTTACGGATTCGATGCAGTTATGAAGTAGATCACTTGAGGCGTATTTACGCGATCCGGATTCGTCTTTAAACCGTTCTCAAACATGACTCGAGCTGTTTCAAATGCGCTGAAAACTCATATTTCTGAGCATGCAAATTCGCAATTTTTCACTTCTTCACATTCATGCTGCCTACTCCATCTGATAATTCTATTCCACCTTGATTTCTTTCGTTCTCTGTCATGTTTAGATTGTACACAACCTGAAATAGTTACTCCGGTCTTCTATGAATACGCAGTAGTACCTCTGCTTCGTTCGCCGCTGCGATCAGCCCGATTCGAGTGTAGAATTCAGCCTTCGTGTCCGTTATTTGCAGGTTATTCTCATCTGTTCCAAGCAGAGAATCGATTAGAATGCTCGCCTATGGTAACGGATAATGACTCGTGAACATGATAGACACGGTTTAGGCTTACTTTTGTGAGCGCAACGTTCCGCAATGCTTCCGAAGTATCGAGAATAATGATGACATCGAGCGAAATCTCCTGGGAATCCCATCCACTTGGCGAACCAAAATCGTCTACCTCGCAGCTGCAGTCTGAATAGGCCTGATGTAATTCGAAATACGCAGCAGAAATACCAGTCGAAGCCTTTGCTTTTGAAATTTCAAGTAGGATTTCACCGGTATCTGCCAAAATTTGCTGTGTAGTTAGCGCAAGGAGGAATGCAGCGGCGATTAGCTCGCCGTACCACATCCTGCAACAAAAAAGCGGTCGGACTAAGGATTTCATTCAAATACGACAAGCACAAAAGGCTCATTGCACAAATCTAACGAGAGGAGCGTGAGAGGCTATACTGTACCTGACCATTACGATAACGGGAAACGGTGCAGTGATAAAGAGAGCAAACATGCGAAAGTCGCAATCGGTATGATCAGCTCATGCGTTACTCAAGCGAAAAAATGCCGATCGAATTTCGAACTTGATTGTGGGCTACTCAGATCATAATCGTGTGGAACAACCAAGAGCGGCGACCGAACGGCACTTGGCCTGATATTCACGTTCCCGTCGAGTTAGACGCATTTGTACTTCAAATCTTATATTCCTCTCAAAATAAACACCTTCAAGCCGGTGATAACCATTGCCATATCGCCGTTAATAGCAAATTCTGTGACCTTTATCAGTTCCGCACCCCGTGCGCACCCCTCTCTTCTTCTGATAACGATGTGTCAAGCAAAGACGTTGGAGCCTTTGACACAGCTTAGATCGAAAACAAAATTATATTTGGTGATGTGGCCTTCAGGGATCTGATGACTACATTTCATGAACTATTTTGAGCACTATTTTGCACTATTTTGAGGATTCATTACAGGGCAAGGCGTGAGTACGCGACGTTGGTAGCTCAAGAGTCGCTTCATGCTGCACGATGTTAACTGGCGAAACTGGGTGCCGAGATTAAGAATGTGTAAGCGGCATGTTCTTGGTCTGGTACATGTATTCACCCCTGCAAATTAATGCATGAAAAAACTTGAATTCAATTCAGTACGCCAATTCTACTAGTGGGATCCGACGCGCGGCAACAAGTTCACATTCCCATTGAAAGGGAAGCTGAATATCACCAAGTGTGAAGTAAGAGAACACATAATCACTTTCCTGACATTCCTGACATTTTTCCAGACGTCAAGCAAAAGATTTGTAAAAAAATAAAAACGAATATTGACGCTCGGTGAAGAGCAATGGAGCTACGACTCGTGATTGAAGATTTCCGAAGAGAAGAAGGGGAAATTACTGGATAACATGGAAAGACAATTTTTTAAAAAGCTGCTTAAAGCCATCGGAAGACTTGCCCCTAAAGTTTTATTTTTTATAATCTGTTTTTGTTCTTTCAACGACGATAAAGAGATACAGTCGTGATCGCGTTTTCACTTGGTGACGAATATCACAAGTGACTTGGACAGTTCAGCCTGCCCAAGTGTGTGCGAATATCTATAAAGAAATATACATTAAAACGGGACCTTCTTGACGGTAGATCACTTGAGCCGAAGGGAATCCGTCCTAGTCCCCTCTTGATGTACCAAATGGGCGATACTCGTCGGGAAGCCCAGCTGACGAACGAGGATTCTCCAAACTGATGATGAAAGAGAGCGGGGTGAGAGTCGACCGACCGTAGCGAGCGCAAGAATTGAGATTTGAGAGTGCTGGAAACATTTTTCTTATTATTTCCCGGTTTTCACTTCCTGTGTTGAAACGTTTCGGAATAATTCAATCAGAAACTTCTACTGTTAGTTCATTCCAACTACAGGGAGTGACCAACGCATGATTCAACTATGATGAGTCATTTGTTTCGCGACGAATCTTCGGGAAAAAAGTCTCGATGTTATTTTCTTGGATAAATGTTGTCGAACCCCAATTTCGCATTTCGTCATTCCATACTACGCGCAATCATCATCGATATCAAGATTATGTTTCAATCGCGTTATCATACCATTCATGATCATCGTCAGTAGGCGGAGAGCATGTTGGTCTCTCCTTCGGCTCCGAAGTAGATACAATTATGTAACATCGTTTGGTGATATTTTATAGTTAATTTACAGGAAAATGTGTTTTCTTCACCTATCATCTTTCGACATCCTGGTACGATAGACTGAAGCGAACTATTTTTGTGTTTATCAAGGACTCCATGATCAGAAGAATGAATCACACAGATCGGGCTACACAGAGATGCATCTCAACGCTCATCAAACATAAAAAGATCCTTATCAATACGATTAGTTGCTATTTGACACATAAAATAGACAAATCGAGCTCTGCGCAAGGCCCGCGGGCTCCTGCAAACAACCGCACACATCAAGACTGTGCAAAAAGTTAACGACTCTCTGACTTCTCTTGTCTTCTCTGACAGGCAAGAAATGATGATAAATAATTAATGTCGTGAAATTTTAACACAGCCCTGGCAGACATCAATTCACTATCTTGATGTTCTAGTTCATATTTCATATTTCATATTTCATATTTATCCTGACATCAGGGCAATGGGCCTGCAGGAGGTACAATCAATAGGAAGGGATTGGGATCTTCGTTTCCAGAATGCCATTGGGTCAAGGGATGGGATCTTCTTAGATCTATCTTCCCAACTGTCCGTCGAGCATAGTCGATTACTGTTGAATCTTGCAAACATCCATCCAGCCACTGAAGTCTGAAGTCTGCAAGTAGCTTCAGTGGCTGGATGTTTTAGTAAGCGTCCAAATTAACAAAAATTGGTGCAGTGCAAAGTAAAGAACCACAACATGGTTATATTCATGATGTTTGCTCATTTTTGGCTGGTATCGAACACTAGAGGTGCGCCTCCATCTGCTTTCTCTTCTGACCAAAACGATAACGAGTAACCAATTATAGCATAAGAAGCTTTTCATCACAAATAGCAAGGGTTAGTGCACAGACCGGGAGCCGAACCCAGTGCAAGCAACGCGCATCGTTATCCCTCCTAGAGGAATTGAACTCAGTGATCTGTAGATGATTAAGAGACCGGATCGGTAAGGATCGAGTATTTTGACCCACCCCCCGGACACGTTCCTCTAGGACTGAGACCCGGAACCCCATATTGGGGTGGTAGGAGGGCCTAGTCCTTGTGTTGCACAAAATACATCATATTTGTCATTCACGCGGTTACGGTAGGAGAAATATCACAATATGTGTGAAAACGTCAAAAATTCAT
>LS532022.1:1088053-1130222 GCA_900490775.1 Pristionchus maxplancki | reverse complement strand
ATTTAAATTATGAATTTTTGACGTTTTCACACATATTGTGATATTTCTCCTACCGTAACCGCGTGAATGACAAATATGATGTATTTTGTGCAACACAAGGACTAGGCCCTCCTACCACCCCAATATGGGGTTCCGGGTCTCAGTCCTAGAGGAACGTGTCCGGGGGGTTCTCGAAAATTACCGATCCGGTCTCTTAATAATTACTGTTGCGAACGCGGTCGATCAAGTCGAGCAAAAATCGACAAAAGTAATCGAAACATGTCTGATCCATGTTCGAAATCTAACATTATTTTATCAAGAATGAGGAGGTTACCACTTTCATCGATTTGCTCCAAAGACATAATTGAATTGAAATTATGCAAATTGTTCAATTAGACGACGAGTCTATGGAAATGCGCGAGTCCACAAGGATAACATCCTGAACTAAAAGATTGATCTCAAAAAATGTTCGAGGTTACATCCTCGAGTTCGCCAATTGCTAAGGACTTGTCCAGCACAGCTCCTATGTCTAGGGAGATATCCATGGAATTCCTGCCGATTCGAACTATATCGTCCGAAAGTCATCAACAAGAGCAAGGACTTCGTTCTGAAACTCTAGGTTATCTACGATGAAAATACACCAACCTTGATCTCGCGACTCCGAATTCTGTCGCAGAGTCATACCCTCAACAAACTCATTGTAGAGCAAGAAATTGATGAGGTAGACTTTCATATTTTAAATTTTACCTGAGTTGAACGACGTGTACACTTTTTTTTTGTTTTTTTGTGAACCACAAGCAGAAAATAATTCTCGCTGGGGGAAGTGAGAAACCGTCATCGATGGTTTCCAACTCAAACAATTGCAAGGAGCTAACGATTTATTTATTGCACACCTTTTGTTTTTAAGAAAATTTCGACTTTTTAGGTCGAGGCTGGCATTTTTCGGTGAATGAATCAGAACCTTCCATATTGGCACGGGATTCAACATTCGGTATGGGGAGATCGCAAATGAAATATTGTGGGGGGGGGGTTATTGCAAAAAACTCGAACATAGATATGTTTCGTTTTCACGTGAAAGGTCTCTTAGGATAGCGCCAAGCAAATTGAGTAATCGCATGATTGAGAGAAGATTCATTATCTCAAACCTTTGGCATCACAAAATAAAAAAAAATAGTTAGGTCTCGGTTTGTGATTGCATCTTTTATCGCTCGAAGAGTAGCAAAACAATGGAATGTATCGCATTATCTGATCATGAACAATGTTGCTGGAAAGCTTAGGCTTTGCAACGATGTGAAAGGCAAACAAATACTCGTCCCTATTTTATTACCTCATGGGTGTTGAATTGTGTGCGTGTCGCGTTTGAACTCTATGAACCGCAATCGGACAATTGTTCTTGTCTTGTTTCAAATGCAAAGTTCAGAGTCAAAAGGTGGAAGGTGACACGTAATGCGTGCTTCACAGCAAGCTATGCTCTTTGCGCCGCATCCGAGGCATTCTTCACAATGAGCCCCGTGATTGTTGCTCTTCAAAGGCAACTAAACAGATAAGCGTGTTTGCAGTTGCAATGTTGAAGAGCGGGCTACACACACCTATTTCCATTCTACCCGATCGCAGCTTCAAAAGCTTCTTCGATTTGCATTTTTCAGATTCGACAAAAATGGGAATATCAAGAGGTTCGATTGCGAAGAAAGTACTTATTGTATCTGCTCTGCTCGCCGTGGCGTTTCTGGCGCTGTCACCATTCTTTACTGTTAGTTCAGTAACTATTATAATCAATTAAAATAAATCTTCAGAAAAAAACACAAACAAGATCGAAGAAAGAGGCATTTTCGCTTGATCCTGCAACTTCTGAGCATGAAACTGCGGCCTCCGATTCGTACTACATCACACCGACTCGAAGAGCTAGCAAGAAGATCAACATCTCGATAATTGTTGTCTACACAGAAGGAACGCCTCTGCAGAACTACGAAACGGCGTTGAACACGTTAGCGTAGAAAAAGTATGACTGTAAAATGCAAGTTTCAGCGTTGAATGCTACGCAAAAACGCACGCCTATCCGTTCCATCTGTTTTCCGACGCAATGTACGAAGAGTGCGCAAAGCACAAGGACGTGAGCAATAATTTTCGTGATTTTTTAAAATTCTATTTTTTTAAAGATTTTTCTATTATTATCTTTTGTTTCAGCTCTTCTTCCGTCGACACTGCTGCATCGCGCACTTTATGGAGGCTCAGATGAAGGAGGATTCGTGGCTGTTGGTGCTCGACGGAGACATCGCTGTGGTCAATCCAAAACTGTCAGTTTATAATTTATTATTAATTAATAATAATTTTTAAAAAAACGAGTTGTCCAGACACATCGAAGCGTTCATCGATGCCAACTACGACATCACTCTGTTCGATCGTTTCTTCAATTTTGAAGTTTACCAATTGCTCTTCTGGTAATAAGAGAAGAGTATTTAGGTCGGCGCAAATTCATATCTCGTCCGAAATACGCAGCTCGGGAGAGCATTCGTGCAGCGATTTGCCGATTACGAGTTCAAACTGCCCAACAGCTTTCACGGAACGGACAACGGCGCGCTTCATGTGTGTTTTAGCGGCATTTGGTAATGAATTTTCAATTTTGTAGCCTTTCCTCGCCGAGCTGCTAGTGCCCGAAAATGCGCGACTCGTTGACTCGCTGTGCGCCAAAGTGTGGCGAGAATCGAAGGTATTCCGCTATTTTGCGTTTACCTTTACGAACAATTTGCAATTTCAGAACTACCGAAATCTTTTCGAGATGGAAGTCTGCACTCGGCTCATTTTCGGCGATCGAACACACTTCGCAGAGAAAAAGCTGCGAATACTGCCAAAGGTGCGTTAGATGTCAAACCGTTTCTACAGTCATGGCCCTTTCCCTCCTGAACACGGATCGTCCCGGACGGTCCGGGACGGTCCCCGGCGGTCCCTGGATATTTTAAGGCTGAAGGAAAGAGAAATTTGGTATAAACTCTATACCATCGTAAAGCTCATACGATTTGCTATTGAATGAAGGTGGCAGAATTATTAATAATTCATTTAATAAATTCATAATTGATCGAGAAGAACTGGTTTTTTTTGCGAAAAAGTGGTAAAGTTGGAAAAACAGGTCGAATTTTCGGCATACCGTAATCTTTTCATGCAGGATTCGCTAAACTATACCCTCTTCCCCTCCAATTCCTTAGTTATTGAATGACTTATTAATAATTCTGAAACCTTCATTCGATAGCAAATCGTATGGTATAGTGTCTATACCAAATTTCGCTTTCCTTTAGCCTTAAAATATCCAGGGACCGCCGGGGACCATCCCGGACCGTCCGGGAGGATCCGTGTTCAGGAGGGAAAGGGCCATGACTGTAGTAATTTTGATTCCATGTACGAACTGTTCATTGATCTTGCAAAGCATAGCCACCAAGGAATTTGACAATTTCCAATTCCCACCTTAAAATCGGTGATAAATATTACCGTATCGCCGTAAACAGCAAATTCCGTGGCCTCTATCAGTCCCGCACCACTCTTCTTCTTATAACGATGAGTCAAGCAGAAACACTTTAGCCTTTGCGCTTCATCGAGCTAGAATACATACTTACAAGTGGACAACTTCAGGGATTTCAACCTCAAACTTGCAGATATTTGAGGTGTTTTTCAGGGAAAGGCTTGGGTTCGCGACGTCTGGTTGCTCAAGAGTCGCTGGGCCGAGGATGACTTTATGTTGCACGCTGTGAAGGAGAAGCAGCTGGCAAAATTGGGAGCCGAAATTAAGGATGTGTAAGTTGAGTGGATGTCGTGCAATAACAGATATGTATAAGTAGCTTAATTTTTTCTACTATTGCTTACGGGGTTACCTAGAAGGAACATTTTAGACGAGAGAAATGTCAGAAGACCTAAAAGTATTCCAATGCAGCTCCGACAACCAACTGTACCAGTGGGACCCGACAACCGACAACAAGCGCACTTTCCCCCTAAAAGCTAAGCTGAACATCACCAAGTGTGAGGTGAGCAGAATTGTAAGCCTAAAAAGCCTGGAAATTATCTTCAGCTCGGTGAAGAGCGGTGGAATTTCGACTCGCGACTAAAGATTTCCGCTGAGAAGAAGGCGAAACTGCTTGATAACATGGAGAAACAAATATTCAAAAAACGGCTCGAAGCAATAGGGAGGCTCGCTCGTAATTTGTAGTTCTATTGTTGTTGTTTTTTTGTATATTTCACTTTTGTATATTTATTTCCATCCACTGATCATTATTGCCTTCTTTGCAAACTAGGCGAGTGCAGCAGTAACGATAAAGATATCTATTCGTGATCGCATTATCACTCGGTGACTAACATCGCTAGAAACTTGTACAAGCGCTCTTTCCAAGTGTGTGCGCAAATATAATGTATTCCGTATGTTTCACGGTACCGAAGATCTTAGCCGAGAATTTATCTGGCTAATATCGAGGGGTTACCCGAATGAGTAGAATTCAGGCCCAATCAGTTGCCAGGAGTTTCGTGTCCTTTAAAGAGAGAAGATGAACGATGATCTTGAAAGGTAGGGCGAAAATCAATGCATGAATCCATTTCATCCTCGATTTTAAACTTCCTTGACATTGAACATCGGTTAGCCCCCTTGCTGATGTTCGTTCGATGTTTCAGTGCGTAGGGACGAATCTGCACGACACAAAGAATTTTTATTTAATTATTTTTTTATTTTTTAGAGTAACGAAAAGAGTGGGCCGAGTGAATAGAACGCGAACACTCAACGTCATCCAGAAGAGGAGATGAAGAACATATTCAATGCATTCAAGGTATTCATCGTCTCTCGCTACTGCATAATCCCTACGAACATTATCTCAATCTGTTTTCATTTTCTGCATACATCGGAATTTGCTGTCGGTTGTTGCAGTTGCCTTTCAGCTAACGTTTCCACTCTTCACTCGGAGGCCCCCGACTCTCTCTTCGTAGCTGACAATGGGAAGCTGTCGCGTAGCAATATTGCATGGACAAACATGATGAAAAGGCCTTTTTGGGGCCTGCACATGTGTTTCCTTTCTTTTTCTCAGCGTTTCTCTTGTAATTATCGATAATTAAGAATCTTCTGCTATTTCTTCATCTCGACTTCTCGGATGCTTCTGACCAACGCAACTATATGATTCAAAGTATGATGATTCATCTCTTTCGGGAATAAGGTGGAAGCATTGTTCGATTTTGTCGCCGGCTCCCCCTTCTTCATCCTTTCCGTACAGGAAAAGCTTATAGTAGGGTTCCCCAACAACACCCATTTTTGTCTCAATGATCAAACTTCAGGCAATGCGTAGCTACTTGGCACCCAATAGTTCTCCGAAGTGTACCAAAGGAATCCAGGTTGTTTTATCGTTCTCTTCTCGAAAAAAATTAAAAGTCAGATACTTCTCTGTATAATTGCCGGTGCAGCTCTACTTGTCTTGCTCAATTCAAATGCTTCCATACCCGTAAATGTCGCGAGGACGCTCCAGAACAAGTGATTTTCGCTGTTTTTGTCCAGAACTTTGCATATTCTTTGAGCTTTCTTTAAAATCCCCATTGCAGCAAACACGAAGCAAGCGCTATCTCTGCCCCGCTACTCTCTGTCGAAGATATCGTAGATTACAAGTAATTTTTTTCGCTGCTAAACACAAATCTGATTCAATTCGATAGCAGGCGGTGCTCTCCTATCGAGTCACTGAGCATTTTCGTACACTCCTTCGACCATCCCCTTGCTGTGGTCTGTCTGGCTCGAATTGTTCTCATTTCCACATATCTTTAGGCACTAGCTAGCCACCCAACAGCGGTAACGAACCAAAAGCAAGCTTGCCTGTTCATCTCATTCACTGACGGTTAGTTGCCATTTTATGACTTCAAAAAAATACGAGAAAAACGTCCAAAAGAAGCCCATTTTAGGAAATCACTCGCTTCCGCGCACCTGGAACGCTGTGTCTGCGCCGGGGCTCAATCACGTCATCATTAACCTCAACAATGACGTGTCCATTTCTGCTCGGGGAAGGGAGATGATAGTACAAGCAAACTTCGAAAGGGGGTAGAAATTTAAAGGCGTCACAAACAAGCTTTTAATTTCTCTAAAAATGATATTTTCAGTGCATTCCGACCTCTTCTCGACTTTTCCCTCTTCACCGATGTGCCTGAATTTAAAAGTGAGACATGGAAGGACCGACCCTCAATAATGCCTCTCAAAAGGGCGGTAAGTTCACTCTTCGTACCAAAATTAACCAGAAATTCAGAACAAATTCACGATTTTTGTCGATTTTCTCGAGGAGCCGCTATCTGGTCGGATTCCGCAAGTTGAATGTGCAGGAAATTGTGGTCAGTACTTCATCTGTTTTACTGAACAACTACACATGATTACAGCCCCCTCTCTCATCTCCTCAACATTCTGCCTCCTTCCACCCTCTCTAACCTTCAACCTGCGATTACTCGATTCGCTCAGAGCAGGATGCATCCCGGTGGTGTTGTCGCTCAGCCAGCCACTGCCGTTTCAGGGTAAGAATCGCATTAAATGCCATTTAGAATCTAAAATGATCAGATCAATTGGAATGGAAGTTGGCGTCCTTCCGATTTCCCATGTCTATGCTTGATTTGGTGCCGGAAAAGCTGGAGAAACCCGAAAAGGAAGATTTGTTGGAGATGAGGAGGCGTGGCAGGGTGTTCCTGGCGAGGATCGATGATGCGCTAGGTTCTGAGTTGCCGTTTTTTCAATGTTCTTTGATTTGAAAAAAGTTTACAGCACTCTCGAAATCACTAGTCGCTGCACTCGCCGGTCGTATTCTGATCGATCTGCCACAACGATCACCCGTGAGTATAATTAGATAGACGTCACTGAGAAAAATTGCAGGTCCCCAGCAATCTCATTGCGCCGAATAACATTTTCGCGAATAAAAGTTGCACATTCACAAGAATTCACTCGAAATTTGGATCGCAGACGCTATCCGCCTCGGGATTGGTGAGTTTTTTTCCCAAAATGATCAAATTTTCTTTCTTCTTTTAGTACTCGAGCGCTCGTTGGAATAGCGGCAGGGATCTGACTTACACGCCTACAACATTGCACGATGTGCCCCAGATGCCCGGAGACGCGCCGTTCTATGAGGGAACCAAAGTGACTTTCTCCTGGAACGTACAATTGCCGGTTATGGAGCAATTCAGGAAAACATCGTCTCCGTTAACGGCAATCCACGACTGGGTCTAACAAGAGATGAAGAGCAGTTCACAGGTGCTCTTTCAAATTTTGAAAATAGCATTTTCAATTTATTTTCAGCAATAATTCTCACGTACGACCGCGACGATGGCGTGAAAACAATTATTAAAAAATTGAAAGATTGTCCTCATTTGAACAAGGTTGGCTGTACGATTCAACAACTCTCCTAAGGCTGAACGAAAGGTCTGAAACGTGTTCTTTTACAGATCATCATAGTGTGGAACAATCAAGAACGGCGGCCGAACGGCACCTGGCCGGAGATCCACGTGCCTGTCGAGTAAGAAAATGGATTTGATGGGTTGGAAAATGCTTCCAGGTTCATTCTCGCGGAACGGAACAGTCTTCTTAGTAGATTTCTGCCGTACGACCGCATTGAAACCGAGGTGATTCCACATCTGAGATCGTTGTTTAGAGATCACTAAGCAAAGTGGTTATGGTTCTTCATATCTCAGGCGATTGTCTCACTCGACGACGACATTGGCCTCGACCAATCCGAGCTAACATTCGCCTTTCGAATGTGGCGAGAAAACAGGGACAGGCTGGTCGGGTTCCCGGAAAGGTATTTTTCGACAAATGAAAGCGAGTAGAAATTGAAAAAATTCAGGTACCACAAATTCCAAGGCGGTAACGGCAAGTATGGACTCAGTGGCACCTGTGAACACAGCTTGATACTTACAGGGTATACGTTCTTGCACAAGGTTTGATTATTCTGATTTATCAGAACCGCGGATATTTTCACACTTTAGGAGTTTCTATTCGAATTTTCGTTCAACCAACACCCTGCGATCCTTGAGTACATTGAGAAGAATCGGAATTGCGAGGTACGTTTGTTTTAATGTCAAGGTGAAAAGGGACCCATTCCAGGACCTCGCAATGAACTATCTCGTTGCTCACTTGACAAGGAGACCTCCACTCAAAGTGATCAAGAAGGTCAACATCAAGTGAGTTCACCTGTGCGTGTGTATGGAAACAATCTTCCGTACGCTTTTACGTACGGAAAATTGTTTCCTTCACTCTACTTACTACAACGACGATATAATTCAGTAACGGCTCCGCCAAATCGGGTCTCTCCTCGCGCGGAAATCACTATAAGGAGCGCGATCATTGCATTGACATGCTCAGCAGGCTGTATGGGTACAACCCGTTGTTGTGAGTTGACAGTGCAACATTTTCTTGATTTGGCGAGTTTCGAGTTCTTTCCGCGCCTTTTTACAGCCCGTTGTTGCGAGTATCGCCGAAATCGCCTCAATTGCAGATTCTCGCAAGAAACAGCGAGGCCAAATGGAAACTGCGTGAAGGGATTATGAATTGTTACCCTTGTTGAATTTCATAGCATGTTTTGATTGTGTGTAGATACTGTTAATAAATTACAATTATTATCTGCCTCGACATGATGTGACATTATTTTATTTGACTATTTGCGTGTTCTGTGAATTTTGTCATCCGCCTTTTGAAGTCACAATCGACACATTTGTGATCTGAAACAGTTATTTTCAGAAAGGGAACTGTACTAGGCACTCACTTTCGATTTTGATTTCCTCAAGCTTCGAATTCGCGATGATTTTAGAGCAAATGCTAACAGGAGTAGCGCCTAGAAATCTTATTTTAACCGTTAATTGTAAATTGTTTTTCGCATACCACCAATTTGCGGTGAATGTTTTCTTGTATACTTGGAATTTACTTGTGATGTATCCTCACCGTGGCGCTCGGCGAGAACCAGACAGAGTACACCATGATTAGTGACGCGTTCGCGATGTTGGCGCCGAGAATCGTGCAGAGCAGGGCAATGCCCAGAGGAGGAGATAGGAGCACGAGTGGTAGGAACACCTGCGTACGTGAAGTTTGCCTGACTTTTAATTTCGCAATATGGTCTCGGACAAGCGTATCGACGAGAGAGCGCACGGGGAGACAGCGAACAGAATGTCGAAAATCACCTGCGCAACTTGAATTCGGAAGAACCGCTGCTGCATCTGGACTGTTTTTCTGCTCGCGACCTTGCCCAGTCCTTTGAGACGCGAGCGAATCTGTCGTGATGCAATAATAATTGATTGAAAAATAAGACAAATGAGAACAGACGAATGCTTACTTGAATCGCACAGAACGCGAAGAGTCCATAGCACGCGGAATATGACGGCATCGCGTCAAATATCATAATATCGCGCAGATCGACTCCGTTCTGGAATAATGCAGAGATTATTTAATTACGGGTATTTTTGAAAGAGAGAATGTGCGGAATAAAGTACCTGCTAAACATATTTCAAAAAAGTCTTACCCGATTGACCATTTTGAACCCGTAGATGCGATAGTCACTCAAATCAGTGCCATGCAATCCGTAAATACTCTCGACAAGCTCCTTTTTGTAAGCTTCGTCAGGAACGATTTCTTTGATCCAATACTGAAACAGCGTGTGAGCGAGTGAATACTAAAACTGAAGCAAACCCAGGAATTCACGTAGAAGAGTAGCGGTATGGAGTAGGCGTAGCACATTCTCCTCGCTGTACTGGTATTGGGTCTAAAATACGGCTTCTAAAATTACAAATACGTAAAAATACTACCTAGCGAGAGACATCCATTGCACAATTGAGGGCGCAGGAATCATCTTAGCATATAATTTTCATTTTTATAAAAATGGCGACGTTTACCTCCCACATTGCATGCGTTTGCGTGAAAAATGCAACAACCAGTACATCGTGAAATCGATCGGACAGGTATAACCGAATTGCCCCGTAAGTAGCTGTAGCGAAGGAGTTATTGATGAAAATTGGAACCTGGACAAACTAATTGTCTGAGTTACATTATGAAAGCTTACGTTGATAAAAATGAAAATGTAGAACGACGTATAGAAGCCGCTAACAGCTGTAATCATGCTGGAAATGCGGTACAGTCGGGCAGCTTTTCCCATTTGAGAGCGGTAGAGAACCACAAAGAGGAACACGTTAATTATCATCCCGCAGATGCCTGAACAATAACAATAACAATAACAACAATAACAAGAAAATAGATAATGGATTCACCTTCGATTGGTATTATTATCTTTGCGGTAGTGATCCATGGACTGATAGCCATGTCTGGATAATTATTTTCTACGAATATTCGTAATGACGTAGACAAGTAGATGCCTTACAGATTACTTTGAACGGGAGAGGCAGATGAATGGGGGGATAATATCGAAGAAGGCGGAGTAAGCGGCTGATTCATGTACGTTTTTCTAGTCTCCCAAGATCTGTCAAGTGATAAACTGAGATTGTCGGAGATGCAAATAATTATTTGTTCGCTACTTTGTATTCATATCAGGTGTAGCTTTGCAAAAGAATAATGTGAATAATAATCTTGATGTATCTTTTTTTAGACTGATTGCTTCTTCCATTTGTTTCAGGTGTCCGTTCCACCATTCCCAGTAAATTGATAAATAGTGAGCAAGTAAATCAGAAATTAATCAGGGGGTTTGATAACAAAAACAATAAATGTGGGTGGTGAGAAATGAAAGTTATCCTTTCCAGTTATTGTATGATATGTCCCAGGATGGTTTGTAGATACCATGTGGGAAAAAGTTATGGGTGAAATTTGTTTATCTTTTATTGCCAACGTTTGTGCGAGCGATCGCGAATTCTATCAACCGCTTTTCGAGGTCTTGCTGCCGGCAATCGAAACCTTTGCGACCTAAACATTTTTGACCAGATCGTCGCGTTATTGGAACTTACTTTAGATTTCGACTTGCAGAAGCTGCGAAAACGTGACGATTTGAGAGCAAATGCTAGCAAAGGTAATGCCTGGGAAATGTCTTTTTTTTACTCGTTCAATTTTCTGCGAACCGCGGCGCTCGGCCCGAACCAGAATGAATACACCATGATTAGTGAGGCATTGGCGATGTTGGCGCCAAGGAACGTGCAAATAATGGCAATGGCCAGAGGCGGAGATAGAAGCACTAGTGGCAGGAATATCTGCGATTTGCGGTTCGGAATGAGAATGAGAAATGTACCCAATTTCTAATTCACGATGAGTAACCTGCGCAACTTGAATGTGGAAGAACCGCCGCTGCATCTGTACTGTCTTTCGGCTCGCAACTTTGCCCAGTCCTCTGAGTCGAGAGCGGATCTGTCACGAAATAATTATTTCAAGGGGAAGAATGTGTGATGCCCGCCTTCTCAGACTTTTCTGACGAAGGCATCAAACCTTCTACATGAATTACACATACCTGAATGGCACAGAGTGCGAACAGTCCATAACTAGCGCAATAAGACGGCATCGCTTCAAACAGCATAATATCTCGTAGGTCGATACCGTTCTGGAAAGTTACTGTCCTTGTTTATTTTAATATCTCAAAAGATCCTAAAAAGAGCCCGTGAAGGAAATTCCAAAACGCCTACCTGGTCGAACATCTTGAAGCCGTAAATACGATAGTCACTCAAATCTGTGCCATGCAAGCCGTAAATGCTCGCAACAAGCTCCTTTTTGTACACTTCATCAGGAATTATATTTTTAACCCAGAACTGAAACAACAGTATGCGAAATAAGATAGGGTGTTAAACCAAACCCAAGAATTTGCATAGAACAGTAACGGTATTGAGTAGGCGTAAATAAGTCTTCGAGTTGTGCTTGTATTGGGTCTAAAAACTGCTTTTCTTTGAAATAAAAATCGTAAGAAGTACCTTGCAAGCGACATCCATTGTACAATCGAAGGCGCAGGAATCATCTTAGATTTTTGATCGTACATATTCGTAAAAAAGAAAACCTTTACCTCCCACATTGCATGAGTTTGCGTGAAAAATGCAACAACCAGTCCATCGTGAATTCGATCTGATAAATATAGTCGAATTGCTCCATACGTAGCTGTAGCGTACGAGTTATTTATAAAGATGGGAACCTAAAATATTAAAAAAATGAATGTAAAACAATTCGAATGCTCTCACATTCACAAAAATGAAAATGTAGAACGAAGTATAGAACCCGCTAAATGCTGTTATCATGCTGGAAATGCGATATAATCGAGCAGCTTTTTCCATTTCTGAACGATAGAGAACAACAAAAAGAATCGCGTTAATTATCATTCCGCAGATTCCTGAAAAGTAGAATGAAAAGAGCGAAAGAAAACTATTCGCCTTCGATTGGGATTATGATTTTTGCGGATGTGATCCATGGGCTGACAGTCATGCTTGACGTGGACTAGCAGATGGCCTTACAGACAGGCAGTATTGAACGAACGCGATGATTGAGAAGAGAATAGCATTAACAGAGTCGGGAACATCTGCTGACGATAACTTATTCAGGTATGGTTTTCTCCCAAGAGAAATAGACTGACAAAGCCAAACACGTAAATTATTATTCGTCGTTATATCTGACGTTATGCGCGTTGCACAATTTCGAATAAAACAATGTGTATAATATCTGCGAAGATTTTTCGGAATCTGAATTAGTGTTTGATCCGTATCACTGCAACAATGTTGATCAACAATGCTCTGAGAAAGTAGTGAACTAGCAAATCAGAAATTAATCAGGTTTGTGAACAAAAAACAAGAAATGGGTGTGATGAAGGTGTGATGAAATGCATGTAATCAGTTCGTTATTGTATCAGATGCCACAGGCATGGTATTCAAAACAATTAATTTATCCGACTCGAATGAATAATTTATAGCACCCTTCATGTCCTGTACTCCATTTACAGGGATGAAATTATAGCGATATTCTCCGTTTGTCGATTTCTATCAGGCAAAAACTATCCATGGGCTGTTCGACTTCCCACTTTATAACGATATTCTTCGCAAAACTGTTCGGAATCGCATCTCCAACTTCAATATTTTCGAATTTGATTCTGAAAATAACATTAATATTAAATTCTGGTCGTTGGCCGACTTTAGCGATTTGATCTCCTCCTCTATTTCAGCTGTACCCGCAGCTGCGACGCGTTGAGCATTTGTTTTCTCGAGCAACACACCAACGAATTCCTGAAAAATACCATGTGAATTTGAACCAAACTTACTCATTCACGTTCTTGCTCCGGATAATGTAGGACTGAGTGAAATTCTTGTTTTCAGCGCATTTCTTGTACAAATCTGAACTAATTTGGAATCTTTCGTTAAAATATCGGCCAACCTTCATCTACCCGAAAGGAGGCAATTGAATCAGATAGGAGAACTGTCTTTGTTCGAGAATTATCTATGGCAACTCTCCTCAGGTACTCGACTGGACAACTCTGCGAATACTTCATTTTAAAATTTAATTTTTTAAAAGTTGAAAAGGAATTATGAATTCACCTCTCTTCTCTGATAGACAAAGTGAATATCGAAAAAATCGTGCAACAAGTTGTAGGTAAGAAACGATCTGAAATGAGATAAAAGAATCCTGCAGTTGCAGAATTAATGATTTACAATAACTGCGCTCGCTCCCAGCTGTTACCGCATACAACGAGAGAGATTGGACCGATCCAGGACGAGTTCACTGAAAACATTCTAGTATGGATTATTTCGAAATTGCTCACGTCGCTGTATCACATCAATCGCTTCTCGATACGGCACATGTACTGTTAACGTCACATCATCCAATTTCTCTTCTCGTCTAGTATTTCGAATGTTGATCAACGTTCGGAAGGTTCTTCCCTGCAAGATTATTATTTGTTATTTGAGTCCCATAATTCGACAAAAATCTCGCCTCATCAGCCTCTTCGAAATCGTAGCCGTCCATTTTCTGGAAACATCGGTAGATCGGAGAGAAAATGGCAGTGTGACCGCGCGTTTCGTAGTACTTGCTAGGGCCGGTCCAGTGCGGAATCTGGAATGAAAACGCACTGCACACTTCGTAATTGAGCACGAACCTTGGCTTTCCACAATTCAGTGGCATTCTTGACACAGTCCCAAGGCAGGGCTCCCTAAAAACTTCCAGTTTTCGTCCATATTCGCGCAGTTGCGTGATGCAAAAGAGCGCACCTTTCCAATCTGGAAATTGTACACGCATGGCAGTTTCTGGTATGTGTCAGGTCTATCGATAGCCAAGTAGGCGAGAAGATCCTTTTGAAAATGTTATTATTTCATCTAATTCGAGTAGATTTTTGGCACCTGCGGACACTTCAAACTTCCGAATTTCTTCATGAGCTTCACTCCAGTTTGCCTCCATAGCTCGCTCCAGCCTCCTACAATATTCCTGTCATTTCGGGGTTTATGAATACACACACCTTCTCGCATTCGCTTCAGATTGTAGAGCAACAATCCACTATTGACACTCTTGTTTCGACCACCCTAAAGAAAATAGGAACGTGAATAATGGCAGAAATTCATGTTTCTATGTCACTTACTTTTCCAAGCGATTTCTCTAGATCCTTTCGCTTGTACTGATCGGAGGTAGCGGAGAACATAACGCCTAAACAGACTTTTGAAAAAGTCCTTGCTATTTTCGAAATACCGCTACGATCCATATCCGTAAAATAGGAATGAAGAATGCTGAGGTCTTCCAGCACCAACATGTCCGAATCGATAAAAATAGCCTAAAACATTTCAGCTTCCACAATTCATTGTGCCTGCTCACCTTCTCAACATATGCCGGCAGAATGTCGTGAATAATGTATTTCAACTGGCCGTAACCATTCACTTCATGAGTTGATTTTACCTGGAGTCGAAATATTTATTCTCTCGAAATACGAAATAACAAACCCACTCGAGACTTCGCTGATCCGCCTCCACATTATAGAAGCTTGTCCGAACTGAAATTAAATGGGTATAACTACCTCGTTATCAATACAAAATACCTCGTGCTAGTGGCCACGTTCGGAAGAGTGTAGACAGAGTCTGTCCTGACCTGAAACACCACGTTGCACGATACTTCTTTCGAAATAGAAGCCGTGAAAAAGGATACCTCGTATTTGTAAGCAAATGCACATGCAATATTCCACTGTAGAAGACGATAATCGATTTGATCAGAGTCTCGACTCGTTCGCAGACAGAAATTCCCGCTTTCTTAGGCAATTCATTGTCAACAACGACCAAGACGATGTGAATTGTCTGCAGTTTTGACGATATCGAAGAAATAAACGTTGAAAAAAACCTGATTCGACGAATATTCGGAAGCGTACCACTTAGGCCTCTGCAAATATGGACATCATCAAGAAGCGAAGCAGTCATTACCTTCTCGCTATGTTTCAATAGAATAAAGAAAACAAAGAATAATGCAACAACGGCAAACACATTTCGATATTTCATTCTCTGAAATGCGCAGGCAATAGTTAGTGATGACTCAGGTAATGATCGAATTACCATTGGGAACGATTCATATGAGATCAACAAGCAACACGTGGGGTTCAATAAGGGTCAGTTCACTCCAACTATACACGCCGACAAGCACACACGCCCATAGTCGCGCCTTCCCATGTTGCTTCTCGACGGAGAATGGTCTGACGCTCTCACTTTCCCGTGCTCTCTCGCCTCTCGCCACTAGAGATCACATCAAAATGAGAGAGGCATATGCCATTGCACTGTGTCCCTGATAAGCGCGACTCGCAAGCATGTTTGCGCAAGGAAAACCCAGCCAAGCCCGTCCTTTCTTTCGTTGGCCCGTCCTTTCTTTTAAAAGAACACTCTCCCGTCTGCTCTTCGAAGGCAGAATTTGTGATTGATGAGTGCCTGTCAACATGTAGACTCTCTGCCTTCCTGGCGACGTCAAAGTCAGTCCAGTGAGACCAGCACCAGAATCTATTTGTGTCTTCTGTGTATGAGAATAATAGTTTCATTTTTGAAGTAAATATTCGAAAAAAACCAGATAGATACATTCTCAGAACCATTTCCGACGTCTGGCGCCATTAGTATAACGATGGGCCGAGTCTTATCTGGGGGATACTCCCTGTGCGCATGTGAAGCGCGTGATGACTACTAACATGGAGATTCCCGAGAAAAGTCGAGTGATAATAATGTTTGAACATCTTTATTCGCCTAATCGTCCGATCGCAGTTCTGAGAATATTCGTGTACGACTCTCGCAGCAACTCGCGCCCATCAACCGTTAGATGGGTGTGGTCGGTGAAGTATGTATGGAAATTCTTCCGGTTGTACCTGTAATTTCGAAATTATTAGAGCAACATAAACGTAATGAGGGCTGACAGCTTTGACGTACCACCAACACCATCCCTTCTCCTCCGCACACATTGCTGCACTAGTATTGTGCCTTATCAGATTCGGAATCCGTAAGAGATCAAGCCGAGCAAAGTAGTTGGCGTACTTGGTACGGAATGACTGAAGTGAGCAATCATTGTGAAACAATAAAGCTCAATAATACCTCATAGGTCGCTTTGAGATCAGTGAATGGCTGATTTCTCAGTAACCTCTTGTGCATGGTAACACCCATGCCGTCCACGATCGTCGGTCGAGGGTAAAATTCGTCCAGAATTAACATGCGTGAAGCGTTTCTGCAAGTGCATCCTTTGTATAGCAAAAGGTTGTATGGCTCTTACGCAATCGGCTGCAGGAACGCCGCAAACTTGGCTGTTGCCGTGTCGTTGGCGGCGTTTTTCAGAGGAGTAACTAGTTTCGTGGAACTAAAATTATTTTTTGACATTTGAGTAAACAATAAATGACTAACTCATCAAACATGACGAATGTGATGTCGGGTCGCATAGCTTGAACCTGCCTGGGAATCGCTTTGAGAAAACCAGGACAGACGTTTTGTACAAACTCATTCGGATGACAGGCTCAAAAGATATTTAAATAAAATGAAATTCGAAACCATAAATGGATGCGAACCAGGCATTGCGAAAAGCCGCATCATCGCAACTTCAGGGAAGTGCTCCTCGATTATCGGCTTGAGAATCATCGCTGCTAAATGAGCGACGGAATTGCCGACCACGAGAATTTGGAGAGGACCGGTGGAGTTTTCAGGTTTCTACAAGCAAATTTGTCTCTCTGCCCTATTACATACGCGACAAACCCAAACGCACTCGAACCGGTCCTTGCCCGTGTATCCGCCTCTCATCTGAACGCCTTCGGGGTCGGCAATGCATTCCTGTGAAACAAGTAGGGTTTTAAATGGTAATATGAAAGGCTTGAGACCTTGAATGGCTTGCTCTTCCTGTAGTCATTGTGGGACACTCGCTCGTTCCATTCAATAGCAGCAGCGATATCTACTGAGGCGGCTGAAACAACGTTATTTTATCGATTATTTTGAAAAAGGAACTCGCCTTGCGGCTCCAAAGCTTTGTTTATGCTCAAGGGCACGTTGAGAACCAAGGCAATTGCAACCAACCCGTATAGCACTGCAACGACGATTGATGCTGTTTTTGTTTTTGTCCTGAATTTTGTTTTGGAAATTACGGTCTGCTAAGTTACATGCCTAATGAAATATTGCTCAATCGTGTGGTGTGCAGTGATCGAAACTGCAAAAGTGATCGCCAAGCAAGAGTAGATCCCTGAAAGTATTTGGATCCACGTGCACTCTTTCCTTTGCTCGTAATCGGGCCACAGACGTCAATCGACCCATCATAAAGTCAGCTAGCACACACTTATCTTGCGGCGCGCCTAAGGATGACAAACTAACCGCACACATTTTGGTAGGGATGGCATGACAAGAAATGGCTGTCTTCATTATGCACACTCTCTCGCCTCTCTGACCGGTGAGAGAGCACGCAAAATGAAAAGGATATTTCATGCGAAGCCATCCCTTTGGGGATGTTTCAGCCAACGCCCTTTTTTTCTGTTTCCTTTGCATTGGAGCCGATCACGCATTGTTATCATTGAACACTAGTAAAAGCGCGTTACTCATGAACCTCGCAACAGAAATCACAGCCTACGCCCTTGATGCCAAATAAAGATAAAACGTCCAATCTACTGCAGAATCTGAGCGCCACGCCTTGGCGTAAAGTACTGGCTCTATTCTATGCTATTATAGAACACACCAGTCGCGCCCATTCAAAGCCATCGTTACTCACCATAGATTGATAAAGATTGAGTGTCCGAGACACTCTTCCACATGATAATGATAGGCCAGTGCTCTAGGTAGACAACATAGGAGATGTCTCCAAGATAAACGAGGAGCCTGTAAGAAAATGTAAAGTTGGTTGTAATGCAAAATCGAACCTGTTTGTCAGCAAACTTCCTTGACGGCCCTCTTCACATCCCAAGACAAGTAGAGCACTTGTTATGATAATTGCGACGACTCGAAGCAGGGATGCCGGGAGCTGAAATTTGGTGCGAATTGGAAGATTATTTTGATGCGTCTCACAATATTCCATGGCGTGAAAGACAGTGCACAGAGAGCAAATGTTAGCCAATCTGCTGAGTATTTGCCGAGAGCGCCTGAAGATTGATGTTCACAACAATCCAAAGATTGCTATTACTATTAAATCGCTTCGATTGCTCCTTCTTGTCCATTTCGTAGTCCTTCTCAATGTCCAACTATGAAATTCTGGAAGCGTGGTCTGAGGTGCAAAACAACGAATACCTCATCTGTGCTTAGTTTCTCATACTTTACCGACGACCCCGAAGATTGGTTTGTTTGTCGTTGAGAAATCTGCCTTCGTTTCTATTCAATGAGATCAACAAAAGGGAGATTAACGATGTTGACTCACATCATAGGCGAGGCCACCGGCGAGAAATTGCCACACCCTCGAGGGTAACAGATTGAATGCTGTTTGTGGTTCAGCGATCAGTTGGAAAGTGAGTGATCCTGCAAATTCACAATATTTTCAGCTAAGAAAAGCGAAAACATTACCGATCACCAAAAAGCAAGTGAATGGAAAGTATTTCCAATTTTGTGCCAACCTTCGTTGACCCAAGACAATGAATGGAACGATGATATAGTATTGAATCTCGACTCCAAGTGACCACGTGTGAGTGAGCACGTTGGATTCCGATAACTGAAATACAAACATAATTTTCAATTTTTTAGCATCCCAACCTCAGCAAAATAGTCCTTCTCGTCCAATACTGCTCGAATATTGGTTGCAAACAAAGCTGCCCACGTAACTTCTTCGCAAAATCTCAAACAAATTGTTGAATAGCGAACAAAGGCGTAAAATAACTTTACAACATCTCTTCTCAACATCAAACACGGCACTACTATTGTTAGAGAAAATATTAGAATTGCATAGAGCGGAACTATCCGCTTGAACCGACGAGTGTAGAAGTCGCCGAACACTGGAAACTTCGAATTTTCGCGCAATTTCTTATGGAAAACCACTTTTCAGATTGAGATTAGCCTCTCTGGAAAGAATAACTGCCATCAGGTACCCGGAGAGCACGAAAAACCTGAATTTCTCGCTTTTTTGTCATCAATAAACCGGAAACACAAGCGTTTTTACATGTCCACGCCGACAAATCCTGCAGGAAAGGCGGCATCGTCGAGGTGGAATGCGAGAACGGCCGCGATTGCGAGACCTGCAAAACTATTTTAGGATAACCCGACGAGAATCAGGGCCTGATAATTGCAATCAATCCCACGAACACAATTCAAACCTCGAATTCCCTGGATGTCGCTGCGTTTCGTCATTGCACGATCGAATGCTGATAAGGAAGAGAGCGATATTTGCCCTCGGCTTCGTACGCGCAAAATACGGCAAGCGCGGGTATTGATCGCTAGAACTGGTAAAAAACCAATTAGTCCAATGGATGCCTTGTATCTGTCATTGCTCTAGCTATTGCGTTCAGTCTATCAGTTCCGTGCGTTTTTGCTTGTTTATTCCTTTGATTCATTGTTGCGATATTCCAAGAAAAATTGTTTATTTTCGATACGAAAACACCTGAGATCATAACAATGAGAGGTACTCGAGCATTTCCCGTCGCGATTCGAGACTATTCAAATATTTCGTTATTATTTCACACTTTCTGGGCTAATAGTTGGGGCTAACAATTGCAAATTGGAGTGGTTTTTAAAGTGACTTTGGAGGGTTTTCATGCATTTTGTGTAGAGAGCCGATGCGCTATATCGGCTGATTTCGAACGAAGGAGAATGGGGATGATGTATAGTGAAGGCATTTGGAATCATCAAGAACTGAAATCTGAAATATGATATTGCAGTTCTCGAAAAGAATCAATAATGTTTACCCTTCCGTGTGATGTTTTGTGTATTGCGAGATGTTATTCCATCCATACCCGACCAATTTCTCGTCAAAGTGAGGGGCGCTTTCTCGTGCAACAACTGTTAAAAGCTCATGTCCATGATTCCAGTTCACCTCAAAATCATAAATGTTTATCTCCCTTTGGACATTTTGGATACCTCGTACGGAAACTCGGACTCTTTCCATTTACCATATCCTGACTCATTTGTCTCAGCCTGTGAAAGATCCATACCAAAAGGTTTGACCTGCAGTAAATCGTGAAACTTGATGAAAACCCTTTCCTCCTACCTTTCCTTTGTTCCATTCAATGACCAATTCTTCTTTGGTTTTTGGTATTTCAACTTTCTCAGCAGATGAAAACTCGAAAGCAGGAACAACTAGTACTTTCTTCTTCGTTTTGTTCTTCACGAGTGACCGCAGATTTTGGTAGAAGCCTTGAAGGAAAAATTATGAACAAAAAGCAACAAAGCCAACCTTTAGATGGAATGAAATCGACGTCAGCAACAAACACAAACTCTGTGTTAGTCGCATTCAAAGCCAAATTTCGTAAGTAGTTGATTGGATAGTAGTTCTGAATAAATTATTTGTACCATTTGAATTTTTTTGATAACTCACTCCAGTCTTGAAAACAGCGTGCATAGCAAAGTTCTTTCTCCTTCGACCCATGTTAGCTGCTTTCATGAATTTTCTGAACAAACGCTACTTCGAATTTCAAAAATAATAAAGCTCACTCAATCTGCGATAGCTCAGCGTCAGTACAGTACACTGCTACTGAGACTGGACCTTGCCATGAATCAAGGACCATATTGAAAGTATCGAAGCGATCCACAGTTAGATGGGTAACGAGTGTAACATCATCTGATGGGTTCTGAACGAGGTTTTCAAGCATTGAGTTTATATAAAACATGTCGTACCGTTGAAATGAAGTTGTTGAAGTAGAGATGAGTTCGGTACTTGGTTTGAATTGCATCTAGAAGGTCTTCACAATCAGCGTCTTTCTCTTGCAAATCCTTGAATTCTGTTGAAATCTGAATAGATAAATATAATAAATAAAAAATAAAATGTATCCAAAACGATAAATATAAGTTTTTTACTCACCGAAGTATCCTGGCCGCAGTGGTCTCTCATCCGAAATATGTAGCCGTCCATCGATTCAAATAACTCGAAAGAACGGGCAAAGTGCGCGACGAACTTCGATCGCAGCTTGAGTTTCTGTGGCGAGTTGAAGTGGACGATCTAAATGTCTTATTGTCTCTCGTGTGACTTTTGGGACCAGACAATACCTTGACAAATCTGTCCTCTTTCTGGCATTTTCCTGGCTGGGCCGAGCTCGCTAGTTGAAAGTTGTACTCGCAAGGCAGTTGAACGACGATATCAGGGTGTGTGACAACCAGGTTATTCAGAATGTCCTAAAAATAACTTATAATATTATTTTAGCTAATTAATTAGTAATAATTAATGAACCTGATCATGACCCTTGGTGAACTTTGCCAGGCCCTCCTTCGCAGCTGTCGTCCATAGCTTTGTCCAGTTCGCTTTTCTCGCCCGCTCGAGATGCAGGTAGATAACACCGGCGTTGAAACCGCGACCCTAAACAAAAATTTTAATAAAAGTAATCAAACATCCGAGCCTAATCAGAACAACGTACTCTCGCCGGCCAGTGATTCCGGTGTTTGGTGTACCAGGGCGAAATATTTTCTGCCATGGCAAGCATCGTCGATTCGCTCGTACCCTTGAAGGCATCGAAGATAGGGCTGATGTCGTTGAGCACTACCAGGTCCGTGTCGAGAAAGAGCACCTGAAAAAATACATTGGCACTGTTTCAGATATTCCTTTGAAAAGACCGGATGTAATCCAACAAATCTCACTTCATTCACGTTATCTGGCAGTATTTCCGGAATCGCTAGCCTTATCAGTCCATAGATTGACGAATAATGAGTGTTAGGAATCCAGTCCACTTGCGATTTGTATTTCTCCAACTCGTAGATTTGATAGCGCACTGAACAAAAATTATTCACTAACTCATGGCATAAATGGCATAAAAAGACCTGACGGCAGATCCCACGTGTCGAATAGCGTTGGAACAACTCTCCTTGCTCGCTTGTCGGCAATGAAGTGGAAGAAGAGTGGGCCCTGAAAAGTTAGAGGGTTGATAAAAAAACAATCGGGAGCGTACCGGATGGTGGTAGAGTAAGCTCTTGAAGAGGGGCATCGCAAGATTAATCGTTTTGTAACCTCCGAGAACAATGACTATGTGGTGTTCATTACAATTTTGAAAATTTGAGGAGGCTTCACGATTCCAAGAACCGAAAAAAGAAAGTTGAACAAAATTCATTTCGATAATGACAAACCTCCTCTTGCTAACAATAAAAATAGAGCAATAGCACTGAAAACAAAAATGGCAACCCGTTGGAGTAACCGTACGACCGGCCGTCGAAGTCTCATCTGCAAATTCAATTGAAAATAATACGGTAATACGAAAAAATAGGGGTCGGAATAGCGACGAGACGAAACGAGTGCGGTCTAGTTGTCGATTATGTGTGCTCGAGCGAGAGCAGTCTGGGTGTGGCGACACGAAATTCCAGAGCGCTCTAAATCGGGATATTGGATCATCTAGCATATCGATGAAGAATCTTGTTAGCCACAGAACATTTCGAAAACAGATTGCATGTAGGCGTTCCATACTACGTCCTTGCATGCCACTTTGATAGCGAAATTTTTTGTGACTTGCGGTTCTAACGCGTGGAAAATCTTTGCATGCGTCACACCATAGTGCGAAACATTTGGGGTGGGGGGGGGGGGGGGTTACATTCGAGGGATCGAGTTATAATCACTCCAGAATTTACCCTGATTTTCGAATATATTTTTCTCTGGTTGGGTCCATTTGACCAGATAAACACGTTAAAGGTGTTGTTCACGTGGACACTCTTGAAAGGTTCACGCCCTCCCTAATTCCGCGTCGCTGCTCTTTTTGGTCGTGACGCTTCATTATCTTTACCGTCGGTCAGAAAGAGTGAGAGAGCGTGCGGAATGGAGAGAGTCAGAGCGTTTCTACACGTCAATTCACGTCGTCGACAGCATTATTATCGCGCCTCGTGGCCGTCTATGGGCAATCCGGTCAGCTGTCTCTCCATTTCGCACACTCTCTCGACTTACTTGCCGATGAGAGAGCGTGAGAAAAGAAGAGAGGACTACCCCGAGCATGCTGTCTGCTTGCTAACCATCGTCGCATAGGCACAGAACAGAACGATCAGAGAACCGATTGAGAATCTCTCATTTTCTCACATTTCTCGACGTTCTAACCGACAAAAACGCATTACGAAAAACAATAACGAAAATTTGCGAATGTACAGCGCAAGAAAAACAGTTTGTTAAATTTATGGCTTCGTTTTGGGGCATTTAATATACCCCTGGATCCAATCGATAGATGGACGCCAGGCAACGTTCTTTTGATTGTCCTCGACGCTTAAGAACAAAAATAATTTGTTGCACTTCCTAAAGTGTTGTTCTAGATAGGTGAGAAAAGGTGGGTTTTTTTGCGACTCTCCTATAATTTTTCCGATACGATTTTCCAATAATTTGCAAGAAGAAGTGCGCGATGTGCCTTATTGAGAAGTACATTTATCGAACAACACAAATCCATCCATCAACTTAATTGGCTTGGATGGACAGCCGAAATATACACAGATTTCGTTAGAATTTCACGTCGAACTGATTTACTGACGAGAAGAAAGCACCTACAATGATCGTGTGATATACCGCGATGAGACGCAAAGAATACCAAAAAGGCGAGATACATCCAATAGTTATTAAAAAACTGATTGAATAACATAATATGGAAATAGTGAAGTAAACACAGAGTAGCTGAAATTCGCAAATAAACATATATTTGAATCCCTGTGAACCACCTTGGCCGAATTCGTTGCGATGGTGTTGATGAAGTGACAAATCGCTACAATTATCAGACCTGGAAAACAATAGCCGTTATCTCATCCTCACTAACCTTTTTCGAGTCCGCCTTTCTCTTCAAGCGACAATTTCTTCCGATAGGAAAAGAGGGCGATTGCGAGAAGCAGTGAAGCTATCAGTAAAAATGAACACGCTGCGGTGACCATCGAAAGGATAAGTAGGTACTGAAAATATTAGCAAATGCCAGTGATTCGGAAGCGCACTTACCGGTGTATCGCCTGCAGGTCCGTACGAATACGATCCGTCTCCGCTGTAGTAGAGCACGAAGCGGAAGCTCGTGGGTCTTCCTATCATTACAATAGTAATTGCAACAGCGATAGAAGAGGAAACGGATGCTAGGAAGATCGGCCGAGCGAACTGAAAGAGCACTTTTTTGGAAACTTATTGTAAAGAAATAGAACCTTACCGTCCGAAGCAAACTTGTTTGCGTAAAATAGAGAAGGCGATTTATCGTGACAGAAAGCGACAACAGTATTTGGAGAATGATGAGGAATTGGAAAGCAGTCATCACTGCACCCGCCAGTCCGGTAGCGTTGAGCATTTCGTAAAATGCGCTGAGTTTAGGGTCGCTGCTGCATTGGTACACCACTAAATTCAGAATGAACGCCAGAAAGTCCTTGAAAATGGCGAATGATTATTGGAGGGTTATCTCTGACTTGCCACCACTCCGGAGACAACGATGAGTCGGAGTGCGTAGTTGCCGCGGAAGGGGCGGGCGGTGAGGAGTTTGAAATAGACGAAGAATGCGATCGGGTAAGTTAACACTCCCAAAAGTATTACAACAATGGTGATGATGTAATCGTAAAGGCGAAGAACAGAGAGAAATTGCTGGATTGTGAATGCGAATTAGTTGCGATACAGGTATAACCATACCTCGAAAGCGGGATCAAACTCCATGCTTACAACGCCGTCAAGAAGTAGGTGTGAAGTTTATCGTTAAATTTTTTCAATCTCGACTTCCTCAACAACGGGAGTGTCGGTCTCGATCAGATGATTGCTAGTTTCACAATTATAGGCTGCAGATGTAACACACACACACTTCTCCTAATTCTTCACGTCTCCACCAGCGACTTAAAAGAACAGAATCCCCATGACTGGTCACCGTGTGTATTAAGATGAATGATGTTTGGTCCCTCAGTATCGAGACCGAATCTCTCACTCAAAGATAGCCTATTCGAGGTTCATGAGAACAGAAGAATCCGGAACGTGCAAGGCTTCGTTTTCGACATACAGATCTATCTTCGAGCTATTTCATCAGAAACTATTACTTGAATCAGTACAAAAATAGGTTTTATCTTATTTCCTAGTGAGTCGTCCTGGACGGACGGAAGAGGGACTTTTGTGCGACGCTCGGCGCTTTTCCGATGATTCGCAAGAAGAAATGTGCGATGAATTGTCTGGAAAGCTATCATTTTCTTTTGTTTAATTTTTCGGATTCATGCCTGTAAGAAGGTGTAATCGCCAGCAGGACAGAACTATGAAGGACAGAGTGCGTATTGATCAGACATACGGCACTGTAGCAGACGCCTGAGATATTTTGTATATTATATTTTTTTTTTGGGGGGGGGGCTACGCTCAAGGCGCAACGGGATACGGAAATAAGGTATGTGAGAGAAATAACGATGGTAAAGAGTGACTTAGAAGTAGTTATAAAAAAGAAATAGAATGAATCCAATCGGGAATTACCAAACGTCAGCCCAGCATTGTCCATCAGGCAGCGCACGTAGACCGCAGCGGGTAGAGCAATCAACGCGACTGGGAGGCCGAGCTGAATCAGACAATTTGGTGCGATATAACGAAAAATGGCATGGTAAAGGTAAAGTTGCACCGTTATTCTAGGCATTTGCGTCCAGCGATGAGCCACTGCTAGGTCAGTGAACATCTAAAGGCAAATTCAGTCCGGAGAGCCTAATCTCTTCTTCGGACCTACTTTACCGTTGCATGGGAAATGGATAATTCACCTGGATTGACAGCACCAGCAGCGCTCGCGAGATGCGCCTCACTGATGTGGAGCTGCGCAGAGACTAAATACAACTGCGATGGTGGCGTTCGCACCGACAAACTAGAGTTAACTTCGCAAGACATCGTCTCCTCATTTCGCGTACTCTCACACCGGTGCGAGATGCGAGAGAAAGTGCAGAATAAAGAGAGTCATTTCCTGCCAAGCCATTCCTAGGACAAACCCCTCGGCGTATGTGCCACGTAACGTGGGCGATCATGCTGCAAGCGGAGAACGTGACGATACTCATTACCTAAAATTGAATTTAAAAATTAAAAATTGAACCTTTAATTTTGCATTTTGAAGTTATCTTACTGTGCACAATATTATGGGGAATGCCAGCGTTATATCCGGAACTCGGACGTAAATTACATGAGGCCCTCGAGCACGAATCCAGGACATGTTATACTTCAATTTTATATTTTCGATTAAAAACAAGCAAAAAACTAACCAAATCAATAAGCGCATCGCTCTTGCTATCGTCGAATTTCATCAGGAACCCACTAATTCCCGGAATGCAGACAAATAGAAACATCAATACGGGGAGAATGCGGTGAGCTGTCTGAAAATGATTACCACAATATTGATTTAATGACCGTTTCACTTTTCCAAATTTGAATCTGCCGCTGATAATCGCCTGATGCCTGATGAATATGCTGACGTGCATGCAGAATCCGACGTTGCAGAGCAGCAGGATTGTGGAAATCTGACACAGAGAGAGAATAAAACAAAAGAGCCCGAATTTCGAAAACAAAACTCACCAGCGAAGCGCGAATGCTCACCCAGTGACATAGTAGGCCCTTGCAGTAGCCGCCGAGTATCGGAAGAAGTGCAAATGGCTCAACAGCGACGTCCATCAGAAGGTCGTTGAGCAGACAGAGTACCTTAGACAGAAATGGAAGAATTCAAGAAAAACTTATCTTCTCACTCAGTAACAAATTGATAATACTTTAGTCGTGAAAAACAATCACTGGCCACGAAGAAGGAACTTTGTATGGCAAAAAAATATTTACCTGCATGTAGTACAAATAGAACTTGATCTCGGACTGCATTTCAGGAGTTTTCTTGAACAGACAAACGGAGGCAACGATATTGCAAAGCGTTGAAAAGGCGAAAAGCAGTCGATGTCCGACAATTATCAGATTCTCGGCGTCTACGGAGATGTAGACTTGCGGCTCCATGGTAGGTGAAAAGGTGGTCAACACTAGATCGTGAGATGCAATTTCATTTCACCTGTGCTAAATGCAGGTGAAAACAGCACGCAACGAGTGAAATTCAAATTGGTCGCACGTAATCTTTCGAGAAAACGAGCCGTTAGTCGTAAATAGTTTATTGCATAGTGTGCAAATCGTGGATTATTTCCAGGATATGTCCAGCATGCTGAAGTATATTTCTGTGACCGATTTGGAAGAAGAATTCTGCTTGTTTGCTTTCTTGATTTTGCTAAAATTGAGAAGTTCGATGGTGAATGAAAGAAATTTCTCACAATAACGCTCGAAACTTGCGATTTGTCTGTTTGCGCAGTTGTGGATGCTTCAGAAGCAGAATTGTAAGAGAGAAAATGCCGTTACTTGCGAAGGCCTCCAATCATACGATTATTAGAAATATTTCGAAAAATGAAAACAAAAACGAAAATCACCAGGGAATAATACGCCTCTACATAACCGAGTATGTACTCGTGCTCGGCTCTCACAGAGAAGAAATAATAAATTACGATGATTGTTGATGCCTGAATCAATAATAAGTAGTTGTGATAGCGTTCAGAATAATAGGCAAGACAAGAATAATCCTGTTATTCATCGCTAGAATGACTACCTTTAACGTAAAGGACGTCGCGTACGCGGGAATCATCGCTCTAGACATTTCGCAGGCCTCTTTCACCTTAGTAAACAAAATTTTGAGGACATAGAGTCATTATTTCGAACCTGATATCGCACAGTCAGAGAGGACTTTCCGTACGAAATATCATATCGTTTTTGACACACTCGCATGGCTATGCTACCAGTCTGAAATACTTGATAGTATGTTCATTTTCCGTCCATTTGAATGTTTGCTCACTGCCAGAACTGATAGCTCTACAACAGCAAGCCATGCGAGACCGACGAATGAGTATGAATCATGCTCTGAATTGTCAATTAGTACATGAGAAATACACGAGAAAATTTGAAAACAGGATTTTCGAAAATGCACTGACCGCTGTGCACACACGAGTCGATCGCGTAGGAAACAGCCATCTAAAACATTATAATTTTCTGAGATATCGCGAAAGCAGAAACTCACAAACAGGACCGTGAGTGGAAGCAGAATCCACCATGCAAAGTCAGAAAAGTGATAGCGTCTAGGCTGAACAATCGCTACTAGACGTTCAATTGATAGGGTAATTTCGAAAAGCGCACAAAATGTAGTGGACATAACGTGGAATTGGTAGAGGTTGTGGCGGTAGTCTGAGCGATAAGCGATAAAGTATTTGTAAAAAAAATTTATTTTCTTACATGGCACAAATTCACCGACTGGCATGTAGCCCGTCTCGTTTGTTAAGTCTACCGCAGCAACAAGCAAAGTATCCACAAAAACAGCGCCGAAGCTTAATGCCCACACGCACAGAATGTACCTCAAAGATAAAACTATTTTAAAAAGCGAGAAAATGGAAAAAATGAAATCACCTGCAATTACTGTGGAGTGGGGCCAGCTGAGCAATGAATAAAAGGCAGGCTAGAGGCAGAAAAGCGATGACACCCACGATAGAATTGACGACGGGAAGAACCGGATAACTGTTGAAAAATGTGAACAAGCTGCTGTTCAGCATTGGTGAGCTACTATCGATAACGAGACGCTAACGATAGCTCATGATAACAGTCTCGCGCGTAGAGAAGACATTCCTAATGAGCACCTTGGGGAAAATAGATTAGCTCTCTCGTCTGTTCGGGGAAAATAAGAACATTATATTATAATTATATTTATTGATCTAATTATGAGTAACGTAGAATATTTTGTTCTCCATCAAAACAGTTGGTGAAGCACTTGAGATTGATGAACGATGGTTTTTGAGAAAGAAAATGCAATTTTTGAGTGACTTCTTCAATCCTCAAAAGGTCGAGTTGTCATATCGATCGCGATGGAATTTTCTTCGTTGCTCGAGGGAGTAAAGCATGCGAAGCAGCTCAGCACTGACTCTCTACAAGTGATTTTGAACGATTTTCATCGGAGAAATACTGACCTATAACTCCTGATGCCTATGATAAGCACGAATGCGTCCAATAAAGGAAAGGCAGTAACTGAGGTAGTGATGAGATTGGGAAACCACGCTATTCGCCAGCCAAACATTGGCAGGCTGATGACGCCAGCGCATGGTAAATACACGAAAATCATGGGGACTGCGGTCTGAAATTCAGACATTTTATCACAGTTTCGTTTGCAAATACCTGCACAAACAGAGTAGTGAAGAGCTGCTTCTGCATTTGCTTTGTTTTGCCCGACCACTCGATGTTTGTTTTTCTAAATTCGCTAGGAAATTAGAAATTTGGGAAGGAAAGGTACCGAAAATGCGAAACTATTATCACTGAGCATGTGACAATAATGAATAAACAGATAAACATAATGGCGTTGAAGCCCATTGTCGCCAAAAATGGCTTCATGCGAAATTGACCCGCTGCACTCTGAAAATTTTCAATATCGAAAATAGGTTGTTAGCATCTATTGAATCTTACGTAATAGAGCGCTCCAATAAAATCAGTGCTATGGCCGTCGAAATACTCGTTCAAAAAAGGCTGCACATAATGTCTAATCTCCAAATCTGTCGCATAGTTGAAGTAACAATTGAAGAACCTCAAGCAATACTATCAAAAGTATCAAAATCTCGCCTACCAAAGTGTCGATTCGACTCCAAGTGTAACAGCAACAAGCAAGAAACATGTTCGCGCGTTGTAGAATTGTAGGTAGGAAGAACTGAACAGAATTGGAAATACGGACAGTATGCAAACCGTTTCGTAGCTACTAGTCGGTAGATAAATAGATGCGCTAGGAGTGGCATCGTTTGCGAGTAAGCACATGCATAGAGACAGATTGAAAACTGCGTTTGTTTATTTTTAAAGAAATGATAAAAATGCGAACTTTGGAAGTGAGTAATCCATGTGAGAACATGATGAACGCGTCGTTATAGGAACACGCAACCTGGCCAGTAAAAAGTTTATTCAGTTCTCTTTATCGCTCAAAATTAATTAAAATAATTACAGGCATCGTTAGATAGTGGACGATAGCAAAATAGATATCGTTGATGGTAAACGCAACCAGCAAATGCCGATATGAACCGACAACTTTTGGAGTCCGATACAGAATCAGCAGTATCAAGACAACGTTGAAAATCACAGATAACGCTGAAAAATATTGATATTGCGCAAGCCAAAAAGGGCTGCGCACCAATGTTCACTGTTTCGATGGATTCGAAGAAATAATACAGGCGTCGAATCTTCTCTGAAACCATGAGAAACGATGAGTAGATTTACTAGTGAGATTAAACTTTTTTTGGGAGTGATAAATGCGATGCTTATAGGGGAATTCAATACCGTACTAACTAGCTGAATTCCTGAGAGGATTGCCAACTATAAAAAAAGCTGGGTACAACTCGTTGGGAACTGTGTGTGCGATCGTGGTGCAATAAGAACTCGAGCTGATTTCACAATAATATTTATTATCAGGGGAAAACAAGCAATAGATTAGACGCGATGGCGTAGATAAGAGAAGGGAAAGGAGGCAGCACCAGTCGAAAAACCGCAGAGTTCTAAATCGACCGGAGAAATGGGAAGGATGGAAGTGGAATAGAAATGGTAGCCGACGAAGTGGGATGGGGTGGTGGATACAATGGAAGAAGTTGTGACAGCCAGGCGGGGATTTTGAAATGGTGTGGAAATGGAATAGTGCAAGCGATTTTAGATGTTTTGCTGGTTATACTTGGATTGGTTTGGAATATTGATTGATTGGCTGATTGGGTAACTCATGTAACCGTTTTTTTAGTTTGTAATACTGTGCAAGACGATAGAACATCCCTCGTCCTTCACTTTCGGCTCAGCGGGGACGGAAGGATAAAGATTATGCAAGTGCGCAAGTACCGCAATTGCTTACGCGGTGATCTATGCTCACTGGCTTACTTGGAAATGCAGGACAATGCGCGTGTTATTCTGAACGAGATGTTTAGACTCGTATCGAGACTGATTCACTCATCCCCAGTAGTAGCTTCATCAGTTCTCCCGAGATGCTGGACATCCCTCCACTCGTTTCCATCACTTTCTTCTTCGAGTTGATTGCATGCACGATCTATTTCTTCTTCAACCTATTCCTAACTTTGAGCAAGCAAGCGTTTCTCCGGACTCCCTTCTTCAAGTTGATTCATGCCACGGGTAAACGACCTCCGTTATGGCATTAATAACCGGTTGCTTTAGGTTTCGCCGGTATTGGAGTGGTATCAACGTACTGGCTGATCAATCTGTTCCTATTCTTGCCAGTTCTTAGGGGCGGCGAATGGCTGATCTTCGTTGGACAGGTAAGAAGACCGACTTTGGCTTTCGACAACCCAACCCTTCAGATCTCCAACGGCGCCACAACGTTTTGCTACACGACAGGAAAGTTTCTGATCTTACTGAATCGCTTGGCGGTTCTGCACAATATCAGATTCGCGAAAACTGTAATGAATATTTTTTTAAATACACGTAGCATTTTTTTGTAGGGATGGACTAACAAGAAGACAAATCTCGTGATTTTCTGCCAATACACTATTCCTTTGGTGCCTCATTTCTACTTCGCCTTTGCTCCGGTCAACTGGACTGGCGAACGTTACTACGGCTGGGATAACACCACTGGATCAGTATGTTATCACTTTTTTCTGAAATAGGTTTGGTTGCAGGGGAGAGTTTTTGAGAAATGCCATTCAGATTTACCGTAGCATCACTGGCACTTACTACGCTCTTTACGCTTGCGTTGGCATGACGATGAACGTCATTGCATACAGAAGGCTCCAGAAACTGGTTTGACAACTGAAAATCCATGATGGTCAACGTATTTGTTCAGTCGTTCTCGTCCGCAACACTCTACAAGCAGCAACGATCTCTGAGCATTTACACCATGTCATCTGCATCATTTCACATGATCTTTTCTATTCATCAAATGGTCTGGTCGTACGCGTTTCTCAGTGGAAACAGTGAGATGCTGGCGAGTGTGAGAAATATGGTTAGTCAGAGCAAATGAAGATTACTTCCTGTTAGTCGAATGCTTGGAATTGCTGATGTTTCACTGAAATGTGAGTTCTAAGTAGTTTGGAATAAGAATCACTGTATCTCTGTCTCGTCAAATTGATGATCGACGAGAAAGTGGAGTAAAAATTTAAGCACAAAGATAACTATTCCAGAGACCGTTCATCCAAGATTTCACCACATTTATGGATCCGATTGTGCTCATTTGCGTTTCGAAGCAAGTGCGGAATGCAATGCGCAAGGTGATCATTGACAGAAACGGAAGTTATTCGAACGTCAACACTATCAGCATTTCGCCGAATCCGACTCGATAACAAGAATGTAATGCATAAATCGCAAAATAATCAAATAATTTGTATTTTGAAGATAATGGCATGCTCACATCTTTTTTTTGTTCTGTTAATAAATATCCAATATCGTTGAGTATATCCGTGTAAGCAAGCAGGTCTGAAGAAAGTCACGAAATTCATTCTTTTCTTTGCTTTTCGATCCGCAATAGGGATGGAATCACGTTACATCAATAATTTTCTAATAGAAAATACGAACATTATGATTAAACATCAAGGCAACATTAAGCGCGCATTCTGATAAGAGGTAGGGCGCGGTCGTAACAAACCGTGATGTTTCACGCGAAAGCTTGATGTCTTTTTATTCGATTTCGAATTTTTCTTTGTTTTTTGTGTTTCCCTGATATAATATTTCTGACAGATGCATATACCAAAGTCTGCTGCAAATTGTCTCGTTGTGCTTGCTTTTCCACTGCAACTACTGTCGTGGACGTATTTCTTCATCACAGAAAGTAGGAAAATAAGTTTTTATTCAATACTTGTCGAATTTCTAGAGATTTTCAGCGGGATTCGCCGTTTTCATGCTCGTTTCTGTTCTCGCTCACCTTTTGTACTACTTTCGGGTGATCAGGGGAGAACAAATACGGTTCAAGGCGCACTTCTTCTATTTTGAGGCTATTTCGTATTCTCTTCAATGCAAAAATCATCATTCAGATCACCGTCGCTGTTGCTCAAATGCTATTATTGCTATCCGAATTTAGTCGTGCATACTTTTTCGCTCCCCAATTTTGGCTCTTCATGTTATCAGTGTCGGGCGTGCAAGGTGATCAGTGACGTTATGATCATTTGTCAGCCATGAATTTTCAGCATCGACATGCTATGCATTGTACAGTAGCGCCGGAAAGTATTCGGTCACTTTGTTTTTTCGATGCAACTTTTGAACCAGAATAGGTCTTGAGCTAATTTTTGGAGTGGGAATAGGTAATCCATCTGGGAATTCAGCCGTGATATAGCGGTGTTTTGAAAATTTCTGGTTATTGCGTAATGATGACGCAATCAAACAGCACTTTTTCGAAAAATCGTATAAATTAGGAGCGTGTTTTTGTTGCTCACAAAAACTTCTGAACTTAAAGGTCTTAGTATGGACAACTCTGAAAAAATTTTTCAAGTTGCTGCGATTTTTTTCCGCAGCTGCAGCCCTGCTGCAATTTATGGGCTGCAAACTCGTATCTCAGCTCTCAGGCGTGCAGCAGGGGGGATAAATTGCAGCAGGGCTGCAGCTGCGGAAAAAAATCGCAGCAACTTGAAAATTTTTTTCAGAGTTGTCCATACTAAGACCTTTAAGTTCAGGAGTTTTTGTGAGCAACAAAACACGCTCATAATTTATACGATTTTTCGAAAAAGTGCTGTTTGATTGCGTCATCATTACGCAATAACCAGAAATTTTCAAAACACCGCTATATCACGGCTGAATTCCCAGATGGATTACCTATTCCCACTCCAAAAATTAGCTCAATACCTATTCTGGTTCAAAAATTGCATCGAAAAAACAAAGTGACCGAATACTTTCAGGCGCTACTGTATGTGAATGGATGGCATAGGCCGCGAGTCGAGAGAACACAGTCGGAAGTAGTGTGCAAACAAGAAGACGCCCGATTCAAGAGCGAACTTACGACTGCGATAACAATTATTGCTTTTCCGTCACAATTGATATTTTATGTATTCTTTCTCGTAAATTTGTCGGGACTCTCATCAAAACTTTCACGTATTCGGTTTTTGAAATAGGTCTGTAGAAAAAGCGTATTATTTCAGTAATTTTCCTAATTCTTCTTCTGAGTTTCTCGGTAATTGTGCACGCTCTCTATCTCGAATTGCGAAGGAGAGGCGAGGATCAGTACACAACTCACTTTTTCTATTATGAGGTATCTTCTCGAAATTCAGTGAAAGAATTTTAATAAATGATTCATTTTCAGATAGGAACAGCCTTTGTGCAGTTGTTTATACTCACCTCGGATTGGGTCTTCTTTTACGGGCTTCGCTCTAGTGAATTGTGGTTCACTGCCTTTCCGCTAGCAGTGCAAGGTAAACAAGTTTCCTCCTTTCGTAATTGTGCAATATCCCGGTGCAATAATTTTCAGTGCTCGCATGTGCCTGTTTATTTTTTGACAATGAAGCTGGAGAGAAACCCTATCTGGATGAAAACACCGAAAGGGAGACCGAAGTCTTCAAGAGCAAGGAAGAAGTTCTTCTACTAGAACCGAGTGACGAAGATGCTTAGACACATTGCTTTGTTGTTAATAAAGCTATGCTTGTACCGGCCTCTTCGAACGTGGCTAAGTGCAAAGTTTGCGATAGTTCGCAGGCTATAGTGAAGCCCAAGATCATTTGAGCGAAGCAATCGAAACGTCTAATCATCCTTTTCGCCCAATAAAGCTGTTTGCCTTTGGCCAACGCCCGGTCAAGCGGATGTTGTGGCTATAATGGAGTTGAGTTCGAAAGGACAACAGCATACCTTTGTTCGCGTAGATCTCATCATTGCCAAATCTTGCTGCTTCTTTTTTGCTGATCCCAGGTCCTAGTTTGCGAATTAGAAAATCGTGATCTCGCTTTTACCTACATCCTAGGGCACAAAATACGCGCAGGCGATTTTCTTTCCTCGACCGGTCGAGAGAAGAAAAGGTTGATGATATTCCACCTACGCCATTCACCGAGCAGAGAGGTGGTAGATAAACAGTTTTGCTGATCTCTTGGAGGTATAGTCTAGCTATCGTTCAACTATTGAGGTCGCTCACTGGAAAACGGCCTTGCAACTTTTCGATCAGCTGCATAGTTATTGGGTTATTACATGTTTCCTTTCCTTAAATTTTGATGTGTATCCATAATCTCCGAATCACTGGAGGGCGCTCGTTCGCTTATTTCGCTTTCGTAGAGAAACGAGTAGAATTGAACGTCACTTTTCTTGATTCCCGGTTAGACTGCTCTTCTTCATGAAAAACTTTTTTGATTCAGATGAAAAGTTCTAAATACTCGACGCTCAATAATGCAGTAATTGCCACTTCGTTGATAGCTTGTACATTCATCACTCTTTATCAAGTCACTTTTCGAGAGGTGGGAATTGATTATATTTTTCTAGAATTTTGTCTAATCATTTTTCAGGCTCCGCCATTACCACAGCGCGTACGGCGAGTGCTGGCCGCATCTTCCGATGAATTTTCCCAAGAAAAGATAATGCTGCGTCGAAAATCGCTGTCCGATTCCTACTCTATTCGACCTATCCGAAGAGACAGCACTAAAATCAACATTTCGATTATAATAGTTGTCACTGAAGGCACTCCCTTGGAGAATTATGCGACCGCGCTAAACAGGTATATCTTCCTTTTCTCAATCATGTCGAATATTTCATATTACAGCGTTGAGTGCTACACAAAACTTCACTCGTATCCACTTCATTTGATTTATGATTCGAAATATGGGGCATGTGCTAAGCACAAAGATGTGAGTCCTCACATGAAAGTAGCTAATCCATTTCTTGAGTTTCAGAAATTCTTTCGCCGCCACTGTGCCATCGTTCACTTCTTGGAGTCGGAAATGAAAGAGGGTTCATTGTTACTGATGCTCGATGCCGATATTGCAGTGATCAATCCAAATATGTCAGTAAATAATCAATTATTTACTGAAGAACGTGTCTGCTTCAGTCTCATCGAAAAGTACATTGATCCCGACTATGACATCACGCTATTCGATCGCTTCTTCAATTATGAGGTGACTAACACTATTTTTACGCAATTTTAATGAAGTTTTAGGTTGTTGCTGGCTCGTACCTCGTTCGAAATAGACCGATGGGACGAACATTTGTTCAGAAATTCGCCGATTACGAGTTCAGGTTGCCAAATAGCAGGCACGGATCGGATAATGGAATGCTGCATGTGAGTTATTTTTCATCCAATAATGACAACAATATAATGCATTTAGCCACTGCTCGCTGAGTTCCTCGTGCCTGACAATGGGCGAATGCTTGACTCGCTCTGCGCAAAAGTGCTGCGAGAATCAAAGGTATTTTCGTTCAAAAATTTAGTGAACATAGCATTTTTAGAACTCAAGTGACCTGTACGAGATGGAGGCTTGCAATCGGCTCATATTCGGCGATCGCACACACTTCGCCGAACACAAGCTGCGCATTCTGTCAAAGGTTGGGCAAAACATGTTTAGACTACGTTGGTCAAAGTTTATGCAGAACGCGTCATGGTGTCTTGTTTATCTGTTGACCGAGCTGTTCGAGAAATGAGATAATGTTATCAACACAGGGCAAGGCGTGGATGCGCGATATCTGGCTGCTCAAGAGTCGCTGGGCTGACGACGACTTTATGCTGCACGCCATAAAGGAGGAAATGCTGCACAATAGGCGTCCGGATAGCTGGACGATGTATGTCGTCCATTCATTTTAAACGTTATTGGAATGTATTTCAGATCAGACAGTCACTTATTCCAATGGAAGCCTCTGCAGCGGGAGAAGGTGAAACGGTACTTCCCGCTACTGCGGCGACTGAATGTTACCAAGTGCGAGGTGAACGGAAGACGAAATTATTTTAGTAAAAACAATAATTCTGCAGCTCGGCGAGGAACGATGGGTGTACGATTCTCGACTGAAGATCACGAACGAGAAGAAGGCGAAACTCCTCGATTACATGGAGTCCAAAATCCTGAAACGGCGATTAGAAGCAATAGGCAATCTATCTCGACGACTTTAATTTGACAATGATCATTGTTAATCTACATCTCTGTATTGCGACACGCATGAACGTTTCATGCAGCTAGAAGCTGACAAACTAGCTTAATTTTGTTATTTGTTCTACAATGTTGTTATTGTGACTAGCATGAATGTTTCATGCATTCAATTTGTACGATAATCTTCGATTTAACGACGTGCATGAAGTTCTCATCTCGATTTGCTCGTCATTATTTTGAGCGATTATCTCCCCATTACTCATCTTGCTTCTCCGTGTAGTGTCTCACTGCGAATGCTCTATTTCTCTGCTCACCTTCTTTATTTCACCTTTTCTCTCGCCCCTCTCTCGTTATCGGCTCGCGCCTGTTTGTAGCGAATCAACAGCGCGCATGCTCGCTACAACTAAGCGCAGATAGCGCGAAGGCGAAACAGGATAAAAGCAAGTTGCAAAGATAGAGATAGCATTCAATCCATCACATTTCCCGAGAACCAACATTTATTTTCCTATTTATTTTCCTATTTCATGTACTAACATCCAACTATTTCTAATGCATTTCGCATAATCTGGAATGGGTGTTTTAATTTTTTCAGCAGAAAAATGAGCGTGATTCCTTCAAACTTCTTCGGCACGTGGACGACGGACAAGGACGTGAACATGGACGCGTGGATGGAGAGCAGAGGCATTCCGTGGCTGGTCAGGAAGGTGAGCCATTCTCAATTCAATCCATCTATTATTATCCATCATCTATTTCTCATGAAAAAGGAGAATGTAATGAAGACGTGTGCAAAATCAGGGAATATGTATTTTAATTTCCAGGCCGCTGCGCTAACCACGGAAACCGTAGTCTTCAAGGATCTTGGTGGTTACAAATACGCGGAGGTGCACTCGGCAAGTAATTAGATTGTTCCATTCAATAGTTTATCAATTCAGATGTTCGGCCGCTCCGCTACATTCGAATTCCGCCTCGGCGAAGAGGTCAAGACGAAAGGAGTGGAAGGAGTCGAGCGCATGGTTGGTTGTCAAATATTTCCTATGCTGTCTCTCGCACAATCGCTTAATTCATACAGTTTTATCGAACTGTTTTATTTCCAGCTTCTGATCAGTATGTTATTCCTAGCTTACCATACTTTTCATTTCAATTGTTGCCTTCAGTTGCTCGTCACACTCGACGGTTCCTCGCTCATCGAGCGCCACCGATTCGACCTCGAGAAGAAAGGGACCATCCCCGACGATGTGCAGATGTACGCGGTGGAGGGAGGGAAGTTGGTGCAGGTGAGAACTTTTTTTATATTGTCGCTGACTCATTATTTGTCAGAAACATGCACAGTTTATATTAATAATTTACTAAAAATAAAAAAAGTCAAGCAAAAAATTGTAGACCCTGCGCAATGGCGACATCGTGGCTAAGCGATACTTCAAGAGGAAGAATTGATAGTGAAAAGCTGTTGGGAATATATAATGATGCTTTATTGTAAATAATTTACGATGTGATAAATTTCGAATTAAATCATGATTAGAGTGTCGAAAACGGACGGCGCGCCGTTTCATTTTCCATTCGACACGCCGAATAGACCAGTCGTATCGCAATCGACTTGTCACGAATGAGAAATGACGGCGTGCCGTTTTCGAGAGTAAACGACACGCCGTTTCATTCTTCACAAATTTCGAGTGAATGAGTGGTTTTGGCGCGTGGTGGGATGTGTTTCACTAATTCATATTCTTCTAAACGGCGTGCCGGCGCGCCGTTTAGATTCCAAATGGACCTTCATTTGAAATGAAGGTCCATTTGAAATCATTCTCGACTTGCCGTATTCGCGCGAGCAGTCGTTTTCGACGCTCTAATCATGATCAAATGTTCAACTAGCATCTAAGCATTGCAAGATTGTTTGGTCAAACATTTCGTGAAATAAATTCCGTGGAATCTAGGAATCAGATTGAGGGAATCAACAACAACTCTGGTAATTCTTCCCATCAGAGGCATCAGACGATTGCGAGAATAATGAAGAAAGGGCAGCGTTGTCGAAATTCTCCAGTTGGAAACAATCAGAAGCGACCGCTCGAACCAAATTGAGAATCACCTGAGAATTAGATTTTGGTAAACCTTTGAATAGAAAGAATTGATCAACGTTTGGAAGCCTAACCTTTGCTTCAGTGGACAATTCTTTCTTAGTTGAAGTCAAGAGTGTGAAGAGAATACGAGGCTCAGTAAGGTTTTCGGGCGCAGGAATAGCCTGCAAATTCCGAAATAAATAACAAAATAAATAAATAATTCGTGCATCACTCACCATTGTTCGATCGATGACAGTCCAATAAGATGAGCTATGCAAGACTCGTATTCTTCTGCTATTCGATTGCTGAACCCTTTGCTTTTAAAGGATAGACGAGGATGGTGGGCACAATTTCCCTTATACTTTCCTTTTCTACATCTCCCTCGTGCTTGGAAAAGGACAAGAAAAGTGTCCGAAAAGAGCCCTAAAAGTGCCCAGAATGTGCCCAGAAAGTAAGCGGTAATTGACCCAGCGTTGAACTATCGCGACACACCATCAAATCAAAGTGATCAAACGAGACGGATCGGGAGAGATGATGCATCAAGAGAGCGATTGTATGTGGATGAGAGGGATCAGAGTTGGTGGGATTGTGTAATGATCTAAGTTCACACGTCTCCCTTGTATAATAGCATTCACTACTTTAGCTAGAGCCAATTTGCATTCCATTTTCGCGAGCTAATAATAGATGATTTCTCAAGAGCCTTACCTTCCGACCGGGCTCTCACAGATCACTCCGTACTCTTTAAACGCGTTTGTCATTGAGCAAAGAAAAACATCAACATGCATTTCTTGTTCAAGTGATTTCTATTACAACATTATTGAGAATGAACTCAGCAAAATTAACACCTACTCTCTGTCGAGTATGAAGCTTTTTCTGTGTCGGTTCTGAGCGATAAAATAACTATTCTCGCGGGAATCAAGGAGTTGATGATAAGAACTCAATATAAATGAGTAGAGGAAAGAGAAGAGATGACTCCCGCATAATGAATTTCTATCAGCTTGTAATGTGTGCGGAGCAAATTAATTATGGTTGGTCATACATAATCATATTCCCGATAATATTCAGTTCAGCAGTGGGATTGATCCTCAACGTTATTCTACTTTACTGCATCATTCATTGTAAAAAGAGCAATCTCGGGACGTACCGATACCTGCAGGTAATAGCTTTTTGGCTTCTATTTTTAATATAAATTGTAGATATTGATAGTTATTACGGACGTCACCGATACAACTGGACAGTGTTTTGTGCGCGAGGTTTCGATTCAAAACTATGAAAAACGGTCAATATGTATTGAAGAGATTCGTTGCGCGAGATCGAATGATTGCGATGGTCTCGACAGGAATTGTGAACGACACGGTCAGTTGTAATCCTCGACTGAGGCAAGCGAATCATTTTCAGCGGATTCTTTGCCTTTACTGTGCCATCTATTCACTCATATTTGTTCTCGATGATTACAGTTTCCTCTATCGATTATGGGCAGTGAAAAAGTTAGATTAATTGTGGAAAGAGCTTTCAAAATGAACATTCAGTCCATACTTGATCAAGAGATTCTCGATGCCATCCTTTATCTCGATGTTGGTGTCTGTTGCGATAATTGAAATGATTATTTGGCAAGAATTCCTTTTTCGCTCTTAAAACACAAATGTAAACGTCAAACAAAAACTACAGGTTTTCGTTTTGCTATTATTGTTTTGCCCCTTCCCAATTGGGGCGGGAAATTTTGCGAGATGAAATTTCTGAGCACTTTGCTGTCGATAGCAGAGAAACTTCGATGATCATGGCAGAATGCATACTGGTTAGATTCTTGAACTAGCTTGGTTCAATACAAATTGTAGGACGATTCAATCGAAGAACTCTTCTGGGAATTGCCCTAGCCCTTGCCATTATTGGCTTCTGCATTACTTTCATGGTCTATGCAATTCGAAGTATCCACTCATTTCTAAAATCGACCAATCTCATGTCCAAAAGGTCTCTGAGATTGCAGAAGCAATTGTTCCTTACGCTGTGCGTTCAGGTATTACTTGCATAACAATGTTGCACAGTGTACAAGTCGTCATTATAGACATTGATCCCCTTCTTCGCCCTCTATCTAATATGCGGTGCCTTCATGACGCTTCCTCTATTCGGCCTTGATGCCAGTCTTCTGGCCGATCTTGGCCCTCTTCTCATCTCTTTCTTCCTCCCTCTCGACGCATTTGCTGTACTAATGACCATGACGGAGTATCGGCGAGAGGTAATCCGGTGGATTGGACTAAGAAAGTGAGTTATGCAATTTATCATGAGAAACATTACGATCTCTTTCAGTCCTGTTCATTCATTTGCTCCGTTTTACCTATCTCAAATGACTGTATGATAAAGAATGCCAAGAAAGATTCTAGCTCTTTCAGAACACAAACTGCTCGGTTGTTCAAGAATTCAGAAATTTAAAAATAAATTGTTGTGTTTTTTCTTTGTTGTCCCGAGTAGTTTCTTCATATGAGACGAATCGCGAGAGAATCACCCATTTTCGACCCCACTGTGCGGTAGAACAAAAGTTGTTTCTACCAGCCCCCAAAGTGAACCCAAGGTACTTCGAATGATGCTCTTTCAAACTGCGCTTCAGGAATTTTGATATTGGGTCTAAATTTCGCAATACGAAAGTTCAAAGATCACGTATACAATAGGTTTTTGCA
>LS532022.1:1059093-1084894 GCA_900490775.1 Pristionchus maxplancki | reverse complement strand
AGTCAATATCTTAATTTTGAGCCGAGTTATGATCATTTCCGTGACGAGCATTTTGCGAAAACCTATTGTATACGTGATCTTTGAACTTTCGTATTGCGAAATTTAGACCCAATATCAAAATTCCTGAAGCGCAGTTTGAAAGAGCATCATTCGAAGTACCTTTGGTTCAGTTTGGGGGCTGGTAGGAACAACTTTTGTTCTACCGCACAGCAGTGGTCGATTCGCTCGCGATTCGTCTCATATGGGATCGATTTTTAAAAAAAGCAGAAATATTGATTGCACCTAAAAGTCTCCTTCTCTTGGAAATTCTAGCTATATTTTCCTCATGCTCTGATCAAAACACCAGCAGCAATCCTGGTTTATCCATTTCGGTTTCAGTTTCCCTCCTAGTGAAATAAATTCAAAATAAGCGGATTTGACGAAGATTTGTTGACGTATGAACACTAAATTGCGAAGGAAAGCTTCAACATTGAAAGCGTTGAATAATCAGCAGCAATTTAATGATCTCGAGTTGATATTACAAGGCGATCTAGTTGTAAGATCCCAGCAATATAAATCAGAGATCAGTTTCGAACAAACCATTTAGGGGACAGTGGCAATAAAATTACAATGATTATTCGTTGTAAAAATAATGTTATTTGCAGTACATAGATCATGGGGTCGAATTAAACAATTCTTGTGAGCAATAGATTGTTATTTTTCACAAGATTTCAAACCTGTGATCAATAAAAATATGAGGTGTAATTGTCGGTTGAAAAATAGACTTTGTAAATGCTTACACTTAGGATGTGATTCAACGATGTACTACGACTACAGTCGCACTGACGTTAGGCTGACGATTAATCATTTCGATGACGTCGTTGTTGTTGACTCCCCGTCTCTCATTTGGCGGAATCCATTACCCTTCACGGCTCGCATGTAGTTCTGCATGGCCTGTGGGTAAACAGAGATTAGATGAGTCATCCAGACGATGAAGTCAACGGATTTTCGCTGCTTTCTCACCACTACCACTAACAATGTTTCTCAGCCATATCCACCACTTTATTAACTGCATAAACAACCTTTTCGTACCTGGACCAGTCCGCACAGCTTCTTTCTCAGTCCTCCTGTGGATGATGATGCTGATTTGGTCGAATTCGTACTGGTTGCAGGCGCCTTCTCTTTACTAGTTCTCCGCTCCCACTCCTTTCTCGATACGAATCCTCCATTTGCCGTCCTTCTTACATCATTGCTCGTCGAGTAGAGGTAGTTCTGAATCTTGCTCAACGCGTACCGAGGCTTGTTCTCCGCTCCGAGCTCGACCTCAACGTAGATGTCCTCTTCGTCATTCAGATTGTCGTAGGGAGGCTCGAAGACGACGTCATCCGGATCCATTGATGCAGAGTGAGTGGAGGTGGCAGCCATAGGATGAAGAAAGTGAAGAAATTGAAGACCTGGGGCAAGAGGTAGTAGGAGTCAACACTTCGTGCCTTCCATGTAGAAAAACTGTCGCGAAAGCCACTGGGCGGCTGTGAAAGATACTGCGAGAGAAGCGACGGACGAAGTCACGCCCCTCCACTGAGCTAGATTCGCAAATCTCGGGCGACTTGACGAGAGCAGAGTAGAGATGATGAATCAGCGTGTACCGTCAAAGCAGGCGCAGATGTATTAGCTGAGCAATAGCTCTATTACTGGACTTGTTGTTACTATGCACTCGAAGTTATGCTCAAAACTAGAGTTCGAAAGTTTGAAAACTAGTAATCATCTCTTCATATTGCACTCTCTCCCTCACCTCTCTGACCAGTGAAAGATTGTGTGAAATGAAGAGACGATTATCGTATTTTGAACACACTAAAAGCCGATCCCAAAAATTTTAGGGGTTAGAAAGAAATCTTTCCGTGAAAGCTTTCGCTGAATCCAATATATCGCTCCGGGAAAATATTGGCGACCAAGAATCATCTAGAGATGTGTGTCGACATAATTGCCGTTCTGCCGAATCAGAAAAAAAACAAAAAAAAAAAAAAAAAAAAATGAAAAACGTCTTTTGTGTTGGTTCATTTTTGAATTGATCAAATTCCAGCGAATAATGATGTTTATCCTCATGGATAACCATTCCTCTCCATTGGCTTCCTGGTTACTTATCTCTGCTTATTCCTAGCTATTTCTAACACATGCCTGCACAAATTCTAACCAGCTCAGTATATCCCATCTCAGATTCGAAAGATCTAACACTTGCTGAGCTTTCTAGTTGCATATCCCTTTCGAGATGGATCTTTGAGTCACGAGCAGAGCGATACAGGAATAAATACGAACGTGAGTCATCTTCTGCGTCGAAAGTAGCTTTAAAGCTAATGAGAAAGAGAAAAAGCGAAGATCCCGACTAGCGCGAAAATACTACGTATGAATACGAAGAAATGAGCGACAATTCGAGCGAAAGCGGAAGAAGAAAACTTGATTGCATTCCCTGATGGAATCATTTTGAGGGGTGCTAGATCCAACCAATATTCTGGTGGATTGCAAAATAAAGATCTCCCTCTCCTGTCCACAACCGTACTCTCGAGATCTCTGATTCGGGTGGGAGCCATTAGACGAATTATTTTGATGAACGTCCCCGTGGAAAATCCGGCTCGTCTTTGACTCATATTGCTAGTGATCCCACACCAATTCGCCAACAGATCCACGATCTCTGTGAATACAAAACCATACATCTAGCCTGACATCTGACTTCGGTCTATGGCTTCAACTGTTCGATCTCCAAGACGAATCTTGTGTCTCCTATCGGAAAGCAGAATAGAATATACTCGATAATACATGCGTAATTCTTTTTTTATGGATGCCTAATAACGAAAATATACTGCAACATAATGATCGTCAGACACTGGGGATTTCCTTGCTGACTTGCAGTTTCGAGATCTCTGACAAACGCGACCAACCGGAGATCTTTTATGCAGTTAACTCATTGGCAAACGATGACTCAGAGATTGCGAAATGACTTTGCAAAGTATGGCGGGATAAATCAGTATTTTTTGATCCGTTTACTGCGAAAAAAACTGCGAACTAATCTGATACCCTATGGGGCGTATACGGGTATGAATCACACTGTATCGGAAGTGATGCAGATATACAAGGATGTCAAATATCTTTATTTATTTTATTTCAAAATTTCTCGGTACATCACCAAATGTAACCATCCACCATCGATATCGTAGTTTTCAATTAACTGTTGAGACTGGAAAAAATAAGTATCTAACGAAAGACAACTGCATTGACTGTGCCTCGCTATCTGCTTTGAGTTCAATACAAATATAACAGTTCCTCTTCACAATCTGCATCGCCTTTGACGTGACATCGGAAAAAACGAGTGTCCGAGCTGATTTAGGCAGCTGTAAATGGATTTATGAGACATTAAACGCGGAAAAACAGAATTAATTATAAGCGAATGCAAAGAGGAAGGGGGAAAAAGAGGCGCAGTGCGCATAGTACAGCGGTGCGTGATCTATTTCGAAGAGTGGAGTGCAGTCGGGAGAGAAAAAGACGAGTTAGAGACAAGGTCGTTTGAGAGACAGCTAGAGAAAGGAAGGAAAGCGGCCCTCTCCCGATTACGTGGCAAGGACAAATTTCTCTATCGTTTGTGGGCCAAGAAATCGTGAAATCAAGAAATCGGCCAAGGAAGAAAATGCATACAGAGCTGTTTGTCGGATTAACATTTGCATCAAAGAGTTGTGTGGATCTCGCAGAACAGGTTTATCACAATACTCGTGGTAATAAAGAATGTCGAACACTTCTCTGTTTCGACTGCTGGCATAGAATGATCTCTCCTTGTCTTCTTCATCATCGTACAAGTAGAAGAGAAGAACTAAAAGGAGCAGATCAGCTTATTTTCCGATTCACTAGCTGATGAAAGCGCTAGAATACGATCAAATGCCACTCACATTCTCGCGTCTATCGTTCTCGAATTCCGAACATCTGATGTGCAGCCGACGAACATTCTTCAGTCATATTTACAACCTTGTTGAAGAGTCGTGTCACGTAGTATGTCTGAAAGAACATCCGTTTGCAAGACAGTCGAGCAGTTCCCCCGGGTCTGGCACAGCGCAAAAAATTCGATATTTCCGGGTGTTGGGATTATCAAATTGAGATTCAAAAATCATAAACTGAGCCAAATATCCAAATCTTGCATATCAAATATTTTATTGGACATTTTTGGTGCAACGAGCGACTGATTTGGTGAATAAAGCAAAGAAAACGGCGTGAAAAAAGTGTTTGTCCTTGGAATTCGTCATACTGCTTAGTAATGCACACCGTGACCCGAGGGAACAGAAAGAATAAAAATGTGCTTACTTTTTTGCAAATTTCATTCCAGCTAGGCAGTTCCTGTGTTGAATCATCATTATCGTTGACACTCCAAGCTGATTTAGGCAGCTAGAAATATTTTTTAGCAAAAAAATAAAGCAAAGGAAAAGTAAAGGGCGAAAATCATTGGAGCGCAATGCCAATAGTACAGCGGAAAGTGATCGAGTGAGAGGAGTGAAGGCAATTGGAAGATAAAAAAAGAGGGCTGGGAGACAAGGTCATTCGAAGAGACCGCCATTGAAAGAAAGGAGAGCGGCCCTCTGCCGATTGCATGGGCACTCACAATGTGTGCTCTTTCTCTTTTCTTTCGCGTCTTTATCGTAAATCTTCCCTTCCGAATTCTTTTGCTTTTTCTTAATAATGTTCAATTTCAGCTGTATACACCAGTTCTTCACGTAATCCTTCGTTCTTCTGCTTAAAACTAATATTCAAAGTTGGCAAAGAAGCAAAGGTGACCCGTGAGTGAATTCCTGCAAAACCTTTCCATTTCAGAAATATATCTACTCGAGCATTGAATCAATGTCGCAGCACTAATTGACACCTAGAAAGCATCATCTATTTCATTGACTGGAAATTTTTTTATGTAAGTGTGTAGTACCTTTCTGACTACAGTTGAATGTTCCATGTTTGGGGATTCGCTTTCGCACGAGAGTGAATGAGACGAGCTGGATTCTACCCCGGCGACTCAGGCAGGAAATTCTGTCAATGAATGTGGCTATATTGTAATTATAAATCATTAGCACACCTTCCAACCATGTTCAAAATTTGCCTGTTCCTCAAGAACAGCATTCGTGAAGTCGCGTAAGCAAACAACACACCGGCAGGTGAAAAGTTCACCACATCTCGATCGTTAATGTCATGAAATATCATCCATTCGAACATCACAACATTTGCCAGCACTAGACCTTCGTCAGCTATCGATCTACAGTCTCAGCTCAGTTAAAATTGCGATGCTTTTAACCGAAAGCTTCCTGTCAATAGCAGAGCGTTTGATTTTCGGTGAGGCTTTCTATTTTCTGGTTTTTGTCTAGAGAAAACAGGAATCGGAATACTGCTCAACATGTTCCTTCTGCACTGCATCCTGAGCCGGTCTAAGTACGACTTGGGCGCGTACAAATACATGCAGGTATTCTTTCTATTGGATCGGAGTGCAATTCCCTAGAAAGATAATGCAATATTAGAATGTTTGTGGACTATCATCCGACCTTCAAAATGCTAACCTTGAAGGTACTCTTCGTTGTTGTCGACATTGCCTACGCGACAGTACAAGTGGTCTTAGTCGAGGTGGCAGTTGAATATCAAATTAACTATAATTGAAATAAATGTACTGTTCTTTCAGCGTTTCATAGCTCAAGACTCGGTTACGATGATATTCGGCCTTGGGAGATACGCGAATAATTTGGTAAACCGTAATTCCTTACTTTATTTGTATTTTCGAAAATCAGATCGTAATCACGGCATACCTTGCACTGTACTCTCTCACATTCGTCGTCATCGACTACAACTTTCTGTATCGTCTGTGGGCGTTGAAATCGTTAGCATCCATAGAATATTCAATCCAGTGCAAAATTCAGACCGAATCGAATTTCCTGGTTTTCTCAGAAACGGTTCATCACTATTTTAGTGGGCATCGCGACGGCTGAATGCTGCTTCTGGTAAGATCGAAGATTTATTTTCTGACTCTAATTGTTTTCGAAGGTTCTACATCTCCTACGTCTACTTTGCTGCTACAGAGCACGGGAGGCAAAAACTGGCGAATGTTGCATTGCAAAAGTTCGGTATTGACGCAATGACACAAGCAGTGAGCATGGGCGATTACTTCAATGTGAGTGAATCGGTGTTCCCCTCATTTCAAACATATATTCACAGGAAGACGGCTCTCGCAACTGGGGTCCAACAGTAGCAGTAATCGCGTTGTGCACTGTAATGTTCTTCTGTTTCGGTTTCATGCTCTTCGCGAGTCTCAATATTATCACTTTTCTTCGAAATTCCAAACTAATTTCGAAAGCTGGTCTAGCGCTACAGCGTCAACTCTTCGTCACACTAAGCGCGCAGGTACAACCATGAATTGCGCTATTAACATAAATGTAACTAAGACGCTCATCCCCTTCACACTGCTCTACGCTCCTTGCGGTGTCAATATCTTATTCCCTTTCTTGGGGTTGGATGCATCATTCGTTGCCGACCTCTCCCCGTTGTCTCTCGCACTATTCCTTCCATTTGACGCAATAGCTGTTCTCTATTTGATGAAAGATTACCGGAAGGCTTTCCTACATTTCCTGAGCTGTGGAAGGCTGGTGTTACACCCCACATAGATTGAACTATTGTTTTGCAGATATGCCGGAAATAAAAAAAGAAGTCTTAGTAACAAAAGTCTCGACTGTCGTTTAAGAAATAATTGTCACGGCCCAAATTGCGCATAAATTATTCTCTTTCGTTTTGAATAAACAAAGCAACAATACAATTTCATTCCTCCTTCTTTCTTTCACACACTTGCTTGACAGACCACGTTTAAAACTCCAATTATTCCAAAAAAATATCCCATGCGGAGAAAACTTCACTTTGGCCAATTACATGCTTGATGCAATTTGATTGAGGGACACTCTTTTATCGAGACTTTCAGTGAATATTGTACAAAGTGTTCAACAATTCTTGTTGCCCACAGCGCAAGGTGCGTACTCGCACACCGACGGGAATCCGACGTTGCAGTTGCCCGCGCCCCTGCAATTGAATTTTAATTCTCAGCAAAGAAAATGACGGGAACGAATGAATTGTCTGATAACACTCGAAAATCTCACCAATACAAGCCGGACGTAGTAGTGTCAACGTAGGCACACTTCGCAACCGAGTTCGAGCTAGGCTCTCCGTTAGCCGTATCCCAGTTGGTGTAAGGGTTGGTGGACTAAAAATTACAATCAGCGCAAAAAAAAAGTGAATACCTTGTCCTCCCAGTTCCATTTGCCATTATCGCCCTTGGAGTATCCGATCCAGAAGTAGTCCGAGTTGGGAGCGGCAGCAGTGAATTCTACAAATGGCTTATATCTCTAAATTCTGATTTTTTCTAAATTTAATTAATAAATCTCACGTTTATTGACGAATGCGGCCTTGTCGGCATCATGGATCGAGGCGATGAGTCCCTCTTCGCAATTTGACTGCATCTTGCTGTAGGGGACTCCAGCGGGTACGACGCGGAAGCAACCGCCTGTAAATTTATTTTGACATCGACTTGCACTTTACCTGACCTCGAAGACACCATAAAAAGGACAATTCTATATAGAGTGCACGCAATTACTCACCAGCGGCATTAACGGCGGGGTCCGCGGTGTGGCCGGGGTACGGCGCGCGATTCTTGTCCGGGCGGCAGTAGCAATTGGCTGAAAACGACCCTTTCATCTACGAAAATGCCGCGACGAACCTTTGCAGAACAGCTGAATGGTGGCCATGTAGTTGTACTGAATGTCCGTGAAATAATATCCGTCGGAAGCCAGGTCCTTGAGTCCCGGACGAGGAACGTCTCCGGGCTCGAGGAAGTCTACACATGTTATGCTTTTTTTTTATTTTCAAAGGGAATAAGCTGCGAAATGAGATTTGAGTACCGTTCACGATGATTTTGCCCTGCGAGGCCTTGAATCCTTCAAGAGGACGAGGGTCGAAGATGCTGAAAGTTTTGAGTTGTGTACCTTCCTATACAATTTTCCTTATTTTTTTTTGTCACTCGACAAACAAAATGCAGAACACATAATGTTCAAAACTCACGGATCACTGTCGGTCATGTAGTAGATCACTTGACGCACACTCGATCTGTCAGGTTGGCTCTTGAGGCCGTCAGCGAACATGGAAAGGGCGGCGTTGAATGCTCTAAAAATTACTCTCTGCAATGTTGAAAAATTGACTCAAAAACTCACGCCAGCACATCGATTTGCTTGAGTCCCTTGTTGATGGCCACTGTGCCCGTGACTTTATCGTTCTTGGTCATGTTGAGGTTGTAGATGACCTGTCATTCTCGGTTCAGTATCGATACGGATTAGCACAGCATACCTGAGCATTATCCGACATTGCGATCAGTCCGACTCTCGTGTAGTAATCCGCTTTCGTGTTGGTGATCAAGACGTCACCATCATCCGTGCCAATGAACGACTCGATCAGGGAACTCGCCTAAACATTTCGAAAATCGAAAAAAAGAGAAAAAAGCGCGACTCACGTCTACAAGCGCAACGTCGCCCATGGCTTCAGAAGTGTCAAGAATGATGACTACATCAACCCAGATCTCCGTGGAATCCCATCCGTCGGGCATGCCGAACTTCTTGTCGAGCGCACAACCGCAGTAGGGGTCTGCAAAATATAATTTATTTGGTTCTAAAAATGTGATATTACCGGCTCCGTAGACCTCGGGCTTCTGCGTAGTGCGGACTGGCGCATCTGTAAGGCGATTTTGAATTTGCGCAAACAATTGCTATTACCAGTTTCTTCAGGCCAATAGCTTTGGCTGGATGAGTACCAGTTGTCGTACCAGTCGTCTTTAGAGTTGACGACCTGGAATTCGACAATGGGACAGTTCCGTGTGAAACTCGCTCACTTTGCCGTTCGCTTCGGCGCGGTGAACCACGGATCCAAAGACTCCTACTGCAAGGAGGCAGAGGAGGAGAACGACGCGACCCATCCTGAAGATTCGCGGATGTGTGAAAGAAGGAAAGAAACAGATCGATGCTTATCGCGCGTCTCACACCAGCTTTATAACCCCCTTCTTCCGTTGGGGATCAGAAGAGTTGATAAGAGAATGCTTCGAAGGTTTCCGGATAAATCTCATAAACCAGAGCGATGGCATCTTTCAATAGCTGGTAAAACAATGCGTACGAAGCTCAACTTTCATATTTCGAATCAATTAGGCGTTGTGAAGCATGGGGTGTTGCCTCTGAAATCGGTGCCTCCAACCACAGTGCTTATCATTAATTACCACAGAACTAACACAGATTACGCTGATTAGCATCCGTTTGGGCGCGGCCCAATCGAGCTGATCATGACGACTGCAATTAATGATGTTGCTTGCTCACCTTGTTCAGGTCAAACAACGAAACGATCCAAATGAACACATTTTCTGATCATTTTTCAGCACATTTAGGTCACAGTGCAAATGTTTGAGTGGTATCTGAGAGAAAATCTTTATTCTATGCAGATTATTCTTTCCATGCACTCAGCAGATCTTGTTGCCCACTTCGCACGGCGCGTACTCGCACACGGACGGGAAGCCGACGTTACAATTGCCCGCGCCCCTGAAACCATTTATTTATCATTGGGCACACCATATCCCTCACCAAGGCAGATTCTTCTGCGTCGTGTCAACGTAGGCGCACTTTGAAACGGAATTCAGATTGGGCTCGTCCGCGTCCCAGTTCGTGTAAGGGTTCGTGGACTGAAATCTCTCAACGATGACGTCGTCTTTGAGTGTCAAACCTTGTCTTCCCAGGCCCAGCCAGCATCACCCTTGGAGTAGCCGATCCAGAAGTAGTCCGAGTTGGGAGCAGCTGCTTTGAATTCTATATGGTTTCGTCATTTGTTTTGGGTCATATTGGGTCAACTGACGTTGCGCAACGAAGTTGGCCTTGTCCGCGTCGTGAATAGAGGCGATGAGCCCACCCTCGCAGTTGGTCTTCATCTTACTGAACGGGACACCGGCGGGCACGGCACGGAAGCAACCACCTTGAAATTATTGTCAAATAACGAGCTAATGAGACATGATCACACAACTTACCAGAAGCCGACAGAGCCGGGTCCGGGTTGTGTCCAGGATAAGGGAAACGATCAATGTCCGGACGGCAGAAGCAATTGGCTAAACAAGATATTGCACAGGAGCAAATAATAAATGAGACCTTTGCAGAACAGCTGAATGGTCGACATGTAGTTGTACTGGATGTCGGAGTAGTAGTATCCAGGAGAAGCTAGATCCTTGAGTCCGGCACGCTCGATCTCGCCGGGTTCCAGGAAGTCTGAGGAAATCATCACAATAGCACTTTGTAAGTCTACAACACTCACTGTTGACGATAATTTTGCCTCTAGAAGCCTTGAACCCGTCGAGCACGCGAGAGTCGAATTTCCTGAAGGGTTGACTGTATTTCGAAATTAATTGAACGCTAACGGATCAGTATCCGTCATGTAGTAGATCACTTGACGAGTGAAAGCACGATCGTCAGTCATTCCATCGTTCAGCATTTGCACGGCTGCATTGAATGCGCTGAAAAATAATTATTTACCCATTTTCGAAAAGAATACGCACGCCACAACATCAATGTAGGATACTCCACTGTTGATCTGTACTTTTCCAAGCACCTTATCGTTCTTGGTCATGTTGAGGTTGTAGAGAACCTGAACAATATTTGACTGCCTAAATTGCCAATAATGACGCACCTGAGCCTTATCCGACATTGCGATCAACCCTACTCGAGTGTAGTAATTAGCCTTCTTGTCAGTGGCGAGAACATCACCGTCGTCGTTGCCAATAAAAGATTCGATGAGGGAACTGGCCTTCAATCATCGTATTTCCAAAATGTGGACCTTGAGAGTCGCCCGGACTCACATCAGTAAGAGCAACAGCGCCCATTGCTTCGGAAGTGTCCAGAATGATGACAATGTCCAGCCAGATCTCCGTGGAGTCCCAACCATCCGGCATGCCAAACTTCTTGTCCAGAGCACAGCCGCAGTAGGGGTCTTCAAAGATGCAAGGATGCTTTTTATTTAAAAAGTGCGTCCGATAAACCTAAAAAAAACCCTGTAACCGCAAAAGTTACCTGCATCGATTGTCGGTGCGGCAGTAGTGGGCTTCTCCAGTTCTGCAATGGTTTTGCTATCTTTAGTTTTCGTAGACAACAACTGCACCAGTAAACGACAATTCGACGACGAAATGGTCGTAACTGTCCCAGATATCTTGAGGTGCGAAATCTATTGTGCGATACTCAATCTAAATACGGGTAGATATAAAAAGGAATCATTGGGTTCATTGACCTGTACAATATTCGCGACAGCAGTTGTGCACGTGCTCTCGTTACGAATACTGCAAAATCGAGTCGTAATATTGGTTTGGAGCCAGAGCTTACGTTGCAGTCCATGTCGATCCGTTTCTGCTCCAGCCGGACACGACAACATGTCCATCATACCGCTCATCGAAAGAGGCCGTGCGAGCAATGACCATAGCAACATCTGTGCTGGAGAAACAATGTTTGCTTCTAAATAACAGCAGTTGTTAATGTTCTAACTAACGTTAACTTTCCGTAGAAGCCGAACGAGACGACGTTATTGTATGGATATAGGTTTTGCAGATTGTCACTGTAGCCGCTTGACATAACCGCCACTCGATCGGATGGAGATGCGTCGATTTCTGCAATTGAGAGCGGTAATTGTGCATCAAATATCAGCTACTGACCGTTGTGCGATTGTAGGCTTTGGTAGTAGAAGCCGTAGACGACACCGGCGTCGGGCACAATTGTGATCACGTTTTCGAACGAGACGACATATTCGGGAAAATCCGCGCAACTGTTGGATAAAAAATGACGATTTCACAACACTGGTCTTGCATTCACTTACCTCCAGGACTTGATATGAAACCGGAACTCTCCTACACCTCGTCCTGCTCCAGTGTACACATTTAGATTGCCGTCCCCGTTGCACGCATACTTCGTCATCACAATGCCCGTTCGCGGCGCGACAAGTATCGCGTTTCCCCCGCCGCTCACAGAGGAAGACTGTGATAGAATGCTGGATTGAGAAAGTTGACATCTATTCGAGTATCTACCTGATCGCGCACAAGCTCAAAACCGTCCTGCACACTGGTGAATATGAGCGCGAATTCCTGGTCGCATTTTAGGTTTAACGGAAGATCGGCGACAACGCGCCAGGGTGCAGTGCCGGGGCGTTCTATGCATTGCTTGGACGTCAGCATCTCGTAGAAACTGCAATTCGAGTAAAATGTTATGTTTCGAACGCTGAAAATAAGAATTACCTCGTGGACACCTTGTCATTCTGGACGTACACGTCCTTGAGCGCTTCTCCATTGGAATACTGAACTCAAAACGTAATTCAGCAATCATTGATGGCATACCCCATCTTCAGCAACAAGGCAGACATACTGCGTGGGCTCTTGTAGATTTGAGTTTATGAGCTGAACACGTTTGAATTAGATATACGAGGATGAACATGTGGAAAAACAATAATCAGATCGATCAATATTACCTTGTACAAGACTTCCTCACAAGAAAACACAAACGCGTGCGCTTCACCAGTGAGGAAACAAAGAAAGATGACAAGATTGAGGATTCCCATCCTGGAAATGCCAACAATGAGGCAACGCGAGGGGTCGATAGTGTAGTCTCACACCGATTTTATAACCTTCCTTGCTTCGGAAGAAAATCAAAAGAGCTGATAAGACGAATGCGGCCAAAGGGACGCACCTTCTTACGCAACGAAACAAAGAAATGCAATTTAAACGTTTCATCGTTAGGAGAGATCGCACAATTTATCGAGAGTTTATGCGGACAATCAATGATGTGGAGCTCTTCAGTAGTTCTTGTTGCCCACAGCGCACGGCTCGAATTCGCAAACCGAAGGGAAGCCCGCCTGGCAGTTGCCGGCGCCCCTGCAAAATTGTTTTTCTGTTATGTTTCATCGGTTTCATTCTGATCTCTTACCAGAAAGTCGAGGTCGAGTCAGCGTAGGCGCACTTTGAAACCGAATTCTGATAAGATTCGACCACTTATGATCTCTTTTTGCTTCGCATTCAAAAAGTTTTGATTTCGTGTTCCTTTTTGTGTAATGATTTTTCACTTGTAAACTGTTCTCTTTATTACGTTTGCAATTTGACCGATTTCGTGCATAATCTTCCAACTTGAACGAGTTTTTATTGATTTTTCATTTGAAAGCAATGGATTGTTCGTTTTATACACTTCGAGCTCTCGCTCGTTGAACCTTGAAGGTGTTCTTCCAAATCTCAGCGAAGCACACTGAGGAGTGGAATCTGAAACATGGTGTTCCTTTTTGGGGACGGGGCAGCATCTTACCGGTAAAATACTGTTAGTGGCGAGCACGCCTTCACTACAAGTGCCCACGATCGACCTCCGTACATTTGCACCACTTCTTCCGAAACGCCTGTCTGCAAGTAGAACAGTACAAATGTCAATTCTAATTCAATTACCGTCTGTGCTTCAAACACATTCATAAAGAATAGTGCGAGATTGACGATCAGTAGCAGAGTTATCACCTATAGTGTGATATGACATCAAATCCACGACGATAACAACCTGCTTGCCCGGCTTGTATCTGATCGTCTTGGGGTTATCAGTGTCCAACACAAGACGACTTCCGATCATGATGAGCGCCGATTGAATCGTCACCTTTTTGAATTCACCTTTTTCGAAATTATAAGATCCGGAAATATCGAACCTGTATCAATCGAAGCACATTCGCCACGAACAACAAAACTGCTAGCGCCTGAATGGCACTGTGGTTCGCAAATGCAATAATACCGCCTGAACAATGCATTTGTTTTCAATTTACCCGATCCAAAGTACCTAGGCAATACACCAACTCTCCTATTAATCCCACCACGAGCAGAATAGAATCAAGAAATCGCGAGCTCTCATCTTCCTCTGCCGGTGCGAGATTGAATGCTAGCACCTGAAGTTTCTGCTACTACCTTTGCCCTGAGACCTGATCTCACTCTCATGTGCCAGAATGCGTAAGAGCAGACGAAAATAGCCACTCCAAAGAAAGAAATGTTGGTAGATAAGAGGATCTGAGGGAGGATTAGGCAGTTCAAATGTAAATTCTCACGATATGAGCCATGTATGCATCGGCTGAGAATGCATTGAAGAGGAAAATGGATAGTATTATGCAGAGGAGAAATATGATTCTGCAAATTGAGAAGGATCTAATTGAATTGAGATAATGTTCACTTACCCTGCAAATAAACCCTCGGCGCTCCTGGAGCAATCAATCCTCAAAATGTTACGCTTTCTCAATTTCGGATAGCTGTCGACGCCACAGTTTGTCCAGAAAACGAATGCGACACCCGCACAGATTATGGAATATTCGATGACACAAGTATGCCTGGGCAGAAAATATACGATTGCGCCCATCCCGTCTGGAGACTTACATAAACTCCGAGAATCCTCCGAGCAAGCACTGAGCCCCCTTACAATCGTGAGCTAATTCAGGAACATGCGATTCAGAAATTAATGGTACGCTCCTGTTAGAACTCAAGTCTGCAGCCAGAAAGTCTTGCAGAACATCGCTCGCGGCGTGGTTGAACTTAGTGTGCTGAACTGGTCATCATTTGCTCAATCATGTGTTCATTGGTGCATAGCATACCCTGATCTCTCTGATCGTGTGGGCTTCTTCATACATCACGGAGCGTATCCAAACCCACACATTGGTTGCCACTAGGTGCATCAGACCAAGCGAGATCCAGTAGCGAGATTTCCCGTTTATCGCGATCTAAAAGCCGGTAAAATACCCGGTTCAACGAAATTTTTGGACCTTTCCGTTGCAGTAGACGAACCACATCTGACTGAAGATGAATAAGGCTGCCATCAACGAGATTACAATACCACTGGAGCAGCATTCACTCGCATCCACCTGAAAGTACGAGAAATTCTTGGAGCTTGATTATGCCGAAGCTGAACCTCCCATCCAAACGTGCACTCAAGCGCCGCCAATACGTTTTGAACGACGCCCGCAAATCCGAATGCTTCAAATACACTTTCAGAGTGATAGGGCTAGAGATGATTCCAACCTAGACAACCTAGTCGCAGGTAGAGACTGCCTGTGGACGGGTTGGTCAGCATCTCGGGTTCCTCGTGAAAAGCCACTTGCTTTGCCATATTTTTTCGAATCTGCATGGTCCATCATACCACAGCTGGACATCCACCTGACCTACCTTCTTGATATTGACCTGCTCCCTCATCACATTCCATGCGCATACGCCGACGACAGCAACGGAACAACCGTACATGTAAGCTGCGAAGATCTAAAAAGCTGATCGGGATTAGGCGTCTGTTTCGGTGGCCGAGGGTCGCATTTGCCTATACTCTTCTTGCTATGTATATTCTGAGCTTAGGCAGAACAGAAACAGAAAGACAATTTTAAATTCTCAGCATAAAGAACATATTACCAGGTCTTTGAAGTTAGCCAAATGTTCCGTTCCATACGCGATGAGATTGGATAATTCCAGAACCACACCAACAATGACAATAAAAAGGGCGTAGAAACAAGTGAAAAGACGAAGGGCGAAGTCTCTAAGAACGTCAATGTGACAATTTTTGAAAATGTAACCAGCAAGCTTACTTGGCGATAGGATCCTCAGCCCAATATGATACTTTCACATTTGAGTAGGTTAGTACTGTGTCCCTCCTTCGTCCCTGGTTGGTTGAGAGGAAGTGTGAGAACGATTCCGAGTGGGTGAGAACGTCCGGCAACGAGGAACCGTTGATCAGAATGCCTAGTAGGTCAAAGTACGAATCTATGAACTCTTCATTTCGCACGGTTTAAACTCTACCTGGCAAGGAACTCTTTTTAATTCGGACATCAACATTGTCGACAGCAATATTGCTCCAGGTGAGCTGACGGGAGAGCGACTTTGTCATAACGGAGCCAAAAGTAGCGACTGCGCAGATAGCGACGGGTGCATACTGATAAGGAAAGAGTATCTGATTTATGATGCGGTGATCAGAACAGAGGGGTAATCCCCGATGGATGGAACAGGATGCCGAGAACCAAGAACAAAGATATTATTTTTAGAAATTGAGCTGTCTAACAAGGGAAGGTCGCGAGGAGGATATGGAGTTTCCAAACGAGACTATGCGGGATCGAAAGAGGAGAAAATTCTAAGAACTTCTACGCTTTTCAAAATTGCTGAACGTTCCTGCAGACTTCTGGGCTGTTGTGGAGTTTAGGGGTTTTTGGGGACATAGCCTCATAAATGACTACTTCTCCACGCTGAGCCCAGAAGTCCACAGGAACGTTCAGCAAATTTGAAAAGCGTAGAAGTTCTTAGAATTTTCTCCTCTTTCGGTCTCGTTTGGAAACTCCATATCCTCCTCGCGACCTTCCCTTGTAAGGAGGGTTGGAAAATCTGTGGCCTGACAAGCCTTCATGCTTCTATGAACATTATTGAAGCCTTCTTGCGGATTTTATTGAAGGATCTACGTATTTTCGCTCCATCCCATTGATTAGACAACCTCGATATACGAGCTCCATAGATCATTCACCTGTGCCCCGCACGCGTCTAGGTGTAGCGCTAGTTTCCCATCCCCGTGCTGTCTATCTGTCTCTCCATTTCGCGCTTTCTATCACACCGTGCATCGTGCTATCCACGTGTTTTAACCCCTCTCGCCAGTTCCCAAAACGCGTCTGTGTGTAGTGTGCATTTCCCAACTATCTATTGCTCTCTCGAAATTTCCTCGTGATCTCGATAAATACGGCTCATATGTGCGCTTTTCATCATTTCTTCTTTGCCTCAACGCAAAAAATTCTCAAAGCAGCCATAGCTGTCGGTCTACTAACGCTGTTGGCGTACTTCGCTAGTCTCAGCAACCTAATTCTGATCACGCTCTGCTCACTCCTCTCCTATGGTCTCTATCGCTACTACGAATTCGTCTCGCACTACCCGAAAGGGCCTTTTCCACTGCCGTTCTTCGGTAATATCCCAGAGGTAGATACGATTTTCCTCTTCCGACGTGATCAAATAGTTTAGATCGACTCCACAGTCATACACAAGTGCCTGGAGCGCGTGGGCAAGAGCCAGGGTGGGTTGTACACAATGTTTCTGCCGCATCCAATTGTACAAATCACCGACTTTGACGCGATGAGGGAGGCGTTCATCGAGAATGGTTGGTTGTTGTCTGTTCACATTTTTCATTGTTCCTACTAGAGCATGAAGCTGTCTTTTTATATTTCGAGCTTTAAATTATTATTCAGGCGACGCCTTCACTGGTCGTCCGCAGAACAAAATCATCCAGGAGGTGTTCAGCTTCGCTCCGAACGCGGGTATTTCGCATTTTCGAAAATCGCCTAAATTCCAATTCCAGGCGTGATCAACTCAACGGGCGATGTGTGGAGGGAGCAACGAAGAGCCGCTGTATCAATCTTGAGAGACTTCGGAATGGGCAAGAACGTGATGGAGGAATTGGTTAGTCTATGCCTTTTTCTGGATTGAAAGGTTTTTTTAGGTGCGCTCATCTATTGAGGACTACCTCCAGCATTTGGAGACTATATCGGACAAGAAGAATTTAGATCTGCGATGGCCCATTCAGGTAGGCTAATTTTTTCCTAAAAGCCATTTCAAAACCATTTCAAGACCTTTCGAGATGACTGAATGTTTACAGGTAATGGTTGCTAATGTCATCAACGAAGTGTTGTTCGGCTTTCGATATAAGTATGAGGACTGCAAGCCACTCATGGACTATGTGATCAGCGTCAATGAGGTAATAAGTGAGATTTTAATGAAAACTATCATACTTGGGTGATTAAACTGGAGATTATCAGATGCTGCTGGGCGTGATGAAGAATGGCGGTGTGGGATTGGCGATGGCTATTCCATCCATCATCAAAGTTCCCTGGATCCGCAAGCGCACTATTGGGAAGACTGAGGAGAGAATGAAGGAGGTAATGTTGAAAATTCAGTGAATTGCTTATGATTTTCCTATTCAGATAAACAAATATATTGTGGACAATGTCGAACGCGCTTTGAGAGACTACAGCGTCGATGACGAACCGACCTGCTTCGTGCACGCCTACAAGCAGAGGATGCAGGAGAATCCTAATCTGGAGTGAATGATGTTTGATTTTTTCATCCTCAAAGATTCATTGAAGTGACGTCAATCTGATGACGACGTGCTCAGACTTCTTTATGGCTGGTCAGGAAACGACGACGACGACGTTGAGATGGGCCATGATCATTCTGGCGAAGTATCCCGAGATTCAGGTTAGAGATTCTGATTTTGCTTGAAATAGTAACGTGTTCAGGAGAAACTTCGCCAGGAAATCCTCGAAATGGTAGGAAACGAGCGACTGCCGGCGATGGCTGATCAAGTAAAGGTCGTACTTTTTTTCTCAAGAGTTATCGTTAAAAAATAAAGAAACCCATGGATTCATGGCTGTTTTAGATGCCGTACGCACGCGCTTGCGCTCTAGAACTTCAAAGATTCGCCAACATTCTCGGCACCAACGTGCAGAGAACAACTACTCAGAATGTGACCATTAGGGTATACGCTTTCCCTTGATCAACTATCATCTAATGCTTTTTTCGTGGAATGACAAGAATATAATTCAGGGCCAGAAGATTCCCGCCGGAACGTGGGTCAACGCCGACATTCATTTCATCATGGCCAACGATCCGATCTTCGTCAATCCGGAAGAGTTCCGGCCCGAGAGATATCTGACTGATGAAGGCACGAGTCTGAGAAAGGTTTGCCGAAAAATCATGAAGTTCACGAACGCATTTAGGTCCTCGTCGAGCGCACGATTCCCTTCTCGATGGGCAAGCGAGCGTGCGCGGGTGAAGGTAAGATAAATAAATTATAAACAAAAATTGTTAGTAAAATTGTTGTCCTAAAATTAATTGCAGGCCTCGCCCGAGTCGAGATCTTCCTGGGCCTCACAGCGACAGTGCAGCGCTACCGTATCCTCCCTCGGAATGGAGTGGAAATGGACCTTGAAGCCACCATGGCATCCACTATCAAGCTACCGAAAGCGCAGGAACTGCGACTCGAGCGAATTTCTTGAATGATATGTGGAAGTGTTTGTACTCGTGTGCAATAAATATCAATAAAAGTGTTTTATCCACTATTGAGATCACAAAATGACAGTTCGAAACATTGATCAGTATCGCGCGACATAGTAGTCATTGAGAACGGGTTGGAATCGTAGGGATTGACCATCGCATGGTCGTATGTTTCGAGCGAATCGCGTATGTGTACAATTACAATTATCACTCGCACTTCACGGTTCTTGGTCGCTTCTCGTCGACGCTCGAGTCAATTTCCCCACTCGATCGCTTTCGAGGAGAGAGCGAGGCAGCTCGAGGAGAGGAAGGTGTGGCATCCGAATCGGTGTAATTGCGGGCGTGCTCCAGCTGCGCACGTGCAGCACGGAAGATCGGGTCGATCGGACGAGCGGCGAAATCGACCTGGAATGGCCCTTTTTTACACATATTTTCATGAAATAATGCAAATAAACAAATAACAAAAAACTTACCGATAATCCCTTTGAATCGACGGTCGACACACGGATTCCCTTGTGCTGCAGGCAGGTTTTCGCCTTGCCCATGCACGAATTGAGATAGGAGACCATCAGAGCGGGCGCTTGCTGAAGTGATGACGTCATTTATAGTCCCTTTTTAATTGTTTTTGAGCATAGAAACACTTTGAACGTCTCTCACTCACGTCGTCGTCTTTGCCCAGCGCAGTTTTGTCGAGGGAGGAGCCGCAGTCGTTGTCTGCAGAGCACTGCCGTTGCGCTTCTTCCTTAAGTACAGACATGTGCTAGTAAGTTGCCCGACCGCTGCCTCACTGCTTCACTCCTATCACACGGACTCACCTGTCGGAACGTGGCGCTGAACTTGCGCTCGCTCAGCGCGATGAGGTTGTCGGCGGCTGTTTGAGGTGGTCTGGTCGCTCGAGGGTGGCATTGAGCATCTGGCTTCGTGAACGAAGCGGTTGAGCATGCAGCTGTGGATGAGGAGCAGATGGACTCCGGGGAAGGAGGAAAAGCGTCTGAAAGAGGATAGATTGGCATTTATGTTTGCAAAATAAAATCATCTGTAGGAGAGCACTTGAGACTCTTACCACACTTGAGAGCCGCTGGCTGTGAAAGTTGAGGCGCTGATTGCACGGATTGTAACGTTAGATCGTTTGTCGCAGGAAAATTGTTCTGCAAGGAATTCCTGCTATAATCTGTCGTTTTCTCGAATCTTCAAGATTTCAACGATAACATCCTGGCTTACCTGCGGTGGCTGCTGCAGCTGCGCCCCCGTGCTGGCGGAGAAGATTGAATGGGCGTACGACTGAGCGGCTGCCGGCTGCACCCTCTGTGCGGCTGCTCGAGCATGCTGCACGCCCAGGTTGAAGAAGTACCTGCAAGGATGGTCCGTAGAAGGAATGGTCTGACTCTCTCACTATCCCATGCTCTCTCGTTTCTCTGACCGGCGAGAGAGCATTGCGAAATGAGAGAGTCCGTTGTGTTGACAGTACGATAATACGCCTCTTTACTCTTTTACTCGTCGATGCCCGCGTATTTAACTCTTTCACAAGCCCCCTCCTCTTTTTGCACTATTGTGTTCCACAAACTGCCAAAGAATCTCATCGGAATTGTCCAACTCTGGTCGTTGATCGTTTCCCCAGACAGAACAAAACAAGCAATTCTCTCAGAGATCAGGTGCCCTCTCTCTCTCGTCTCAACAACAACCAATATTCCTGTGCATGGATACAATGCTTGTAACCGCCTTAAAGACTGTTATTTTGTCGCATTATGGACGTAAAATTTTGCTTGCGTTAGCGGCGGACTTAGCACAAAGTCTCTGTGCATGTGCAGTCTTCTACAATAAATGCAAATACGGCTGTGTTCATTCGACATGCACACTAAGTAATTTGACCGAGATCATTGAGTGCATTGCACCGTCCTCTCTTCTCCTCTTTATTATTTGACTTCTGCAAACAACACGAAAATATTTGCCTCAATTTACATCTTTCCTATTTCAAGAACATCCACTTCTGTTCATTTTCTGGTTTCCTGCTGTACTCGGAAAAATAGCAGTAGATTCTGAGAAAAATATGATATTCCGCACAATTCCGCGAACGCTCACTACATGTTTTTCGATCCCTACCGAATGAGGTACGAAGGAAGCGGAACGTATTTCGAGAATCGTAAATAATTTGTTGTGAATTCGTAAACGAATTGTGAGTTCGTTTCGTCAAAGATGCTTTCGTCAACGAAAGTTTTCCTAAATCCCATACCGGGCTTCCACAATTCGGACCATATAATGCGCTCAAGGCGGATCAGAAGGTCTAAATGGCTCTAAATAGCTGCTAAACCAGCGCATGAAATGCTCTCAGTGCTCTTATGGGAGTTGATGGTGCTCACCATATGATTCACCCCAAGATTCATTGACCTTTACCAGGATATACATAACCATCGAGAATGTTCAGGCCTAGCGACCGGTTCGCCAGTTGTCAAAACCCAACTAACCCCAGTCCGTTGCTCCCGAACGCCTTCATTCTCGGCCTATATTAATATTCGGTCAGCTCGTGACTGTCACTAGTTATTCACCGACATAGTACCGTAGCCGTTCGAACGCGTGAGCTGTATGAGTCAGCAATAAATGGGCACCGTGGCAATAACACGATTCTGTGATTTTTTGCCACGAGAACGATGACAAATGCTCGAGTCTTCAAGCCAATCCAACAGCAATCGCGTACCGTAGTGTGGTGATGTCACCGAGGGGAAGATCGAGGCCGCTCGGCAGTGCCGACGGCATCACATCAAGATTTACGCCCTGCAAGGAATTACGATAGCTCAATCAGTTGCATACACTCCGGTCGATTCAGGAGGCCCCTGAATCCCCCTAAACAAACCTTGAAATTCAAGTCGAGAAAGGGCACAACACCTCCCGGGTTCTGCATCGTCGGCCTGGGCATGCAGTGCTTGCTGCTGGAAGGGAACAACATCACTTAGCCATTGTGCAGCACGTATGATGAGGAAAAGTGGAAGCAGAAAATGGGAAGTAGAAAGAAGCGTGGGAACAGTCAGCAATATTCTGCGACTCGGTGCTTCGGGGAACTGGAGAGTGAGGCTGGATGGAGGAGCGAGCGAGAGAGGGAGAGAGAGAATTGTCACAGGCGGTAAACAACCGGGTGCTCGCTTTTGCGTCCAAAGAACATAGATAGAAACTAGCTGATATTAGTGTCAGGAACGCCGATATGTCTGCTTTTTTCCGCTAATTCTCCATCGAACAACAAATTATTCTCTGTCTGCGCGATATTTGTGCGAAACCGACTGACAAGGGAAGGTCGCGACCTCGATATGGAGTTTCCAAATGAGACCTAGCGGGATCGAAAGAGGAGAAAATTCTAAGAATAACTGTGATTTTTAAAAGTGCTAAACGTTCCTGCGGTGGTCTGGGCTCAGAGTGGAGAAGTGGTCAATTATGAGGCTATGTTCCCAAATACCCCTAAACTCCACTACAGCCCAGACCACCGCAGGAACGTTTAGCACTTTTGAAAATCACAGTTGTTCTTAGAATTCTCTCCTCTTTCGATCCTGCTAGGTCTTGTTTTGGAACTCCATATCGAGGTCGCGACCTTTCCTTGTGAGAAGAGAGAGAGAGGGAGAGAGTATTCATAGAAAAGGGAGAGAGGGGCTGTGGAGCGGAGCGGTTCCATGGACCACACGCTCGCCGTTGAAAAACGCACGCACACACACAAAAAGAATGGGCGGGGAAGCCAAAATAAAAGGACGCCTCTGTCGTTCCGAGAAACAGAATAGCACACGAGATGAACGGGACAGCAGAAATAAGGAACAACGTACTATCCAGGAAGTGAATCCTTGTTTTCTGGGGGGTATATATGGGGCAAATGATATGGGGCAATAAGTAATTCTATTTTGACCATTTCGTGCAGGCAAGCGGAAACGCAAAAAAAAAATACGACGGCAGGAATACAGAACAACGCAATTTAGAAGTTTGGACTAAGTGAATTCGCTTTGCGCTTTCACAAGCCGGAAGAAAAAGGCGATTTTCATGCAGTCAGGCGGAAGCGCCTTTGCAAGCCAGTGGGCCTTGCACAACAACAGAAAACGGGAACACGACGCGATGTTTACGAGGGAATTCCCTGCAAGCGAAAAACAGACCGGAGACTGCGTTCGCGTTGGAAAGAATGAAAGAATTGGCTTGTTGCGTGTGACAAGGGTGAGACGTGTGACAATAATTTCAGTGTTCAAAGAGACAAGGGTGTGCGTATACGTGCAATACGAGAGGAGCAAGAGGGGCTTGTCTTTTCCATTATAAATCGAGACAGGGGACGAGGAGAGATTATAGATCACATTCGGCTAGAGATCTTGTTCATTTCACGCAAAATGGTCAGCCTGAAAACGAAAATCAAAGCGAGAGTGAGAACGAGAGGAGTGGCTGATACACAGGTCGAAAATACCGCGTAGACGTGCACTGAGAACGTGAGGGAACAAAAGAGGGCGGGTCTCTCCCATGAGAAATGGGGAGAGAGGGGAACAAGGAGAAAATAGAGATCACCTTCTGCTATAGATCTTGTTCATTGTACGATAGTGGTCGGTCTAATCACGAGCAATTAGTGTAATACGATTGAAAAGCATGGATTGAGATGAGCTAGCCCTCAGTCTTATATAATCTTAAAAGATTGCTGAAAATTGTCCATTTACCAACAATTTCCAATAACTATTTAAATCACTCAAGTACAAATTGAACGAGATGAGGGCATGAGAGTTCTTATCAATCATCGAACCATTCGTAACCACTCTTTCCAATTTATTGACCCCGATTAGTCTGAAACGACCCAACAAGAATGTACGTATCAATTGAATGCTTGCAGCAAGAGCAATGAAACACTTCTTTCATACGGTGTTCAATTGACCGATAAAGCATTAATAGTGCACGTAGAAATATAGGATGAATGTGAATACTTCGGCTGTGGAATCGGTGGAATCTAGAATACATAGAATGTTTATTTCCCCGAGATCGACAAAACTACCTATTGACTGGAGCGACGTGCTATTTTTGAAAGAATGTTGCAAACATAACAAATCTTTCCATTCGAGCGAATATTTCTCCTGGAATTGTAGTGTAAAACGCGTTCTCTGAAAGAGCGGGGCATTCGCCTACATGGGGTGGCACAATGCATCTAACATGTAAGTGGTCGGATCGAGTTGAAATTATGGAATGGATTACGAGCTATGCCCAGGCATGAGCGCTTTCTATGGGTTAGAGCGTGATGCGAGGGTCCTTAACTTTTTGCTAGCGAAAAGTTGAAATTATTGAAATTATTCACAATGCATCCGTCAACGTGTTTCTGGAGGGGGGGGGGGTGCAGTCCGGTCTATCAAATTCCGCAGGATTAAAGTGCATCATCGAGAACTGTTGCGGAATGTTCGTGCCGCACTCGATGAGGAACCTGGCGCCAGATTTGTTCTAGTTTTTTTGCAAAAAGCGTACCCACCCTCGATCACCATGTCTTGCGATGGCAGCAGTTTCTGAGCTTCACAGCTTATCATTTGTCTCTGGCTCAATCATTCACTTTGAATAAGACACAAAATGGTTCAGCTCTCACGGTAAACGTAGTGATCCAGCTGTAATTCCCCCCCCCCCCCCCTGTAGAATACCATGCACAACAATAGTACCAATTTAACCCCCGCTGTAATTTGCGCTGAACCGCATTCATCATGCCGCATTTTGTGATAAAATTTTGTGATAATGTGGAGGAGATCAAGTAAAAGATCATGTACAACAATAGTACCAAATTCATCGTCTGAAGAAATTCAATGGGAGTCTGATAATATAGACTCCAAAATCGGGAAATCATCCCTGTGCACTTTCTCCGACAATGATCCCCTTTCGGAGATCAGATGATTAGCTCCTTGTTCTCTGCCGTATCGTTCTCATAGAAATCACAGAAATCGATTTCAAGCCCACTATGAAATCGACGATCAAGCTTTTAGTGGCTAAAACTTGAATGAATTCATTGAGCAGTTTGCTTTTCAGTTAAATTCAAGTTATTAAGATGTGAATAAAATGATGCTGAGCATATAAAGCACCGAAATCAATGACGTAATTTCCTTGTTTGTGCATCTCCTTACCCCGTTTCTCTCGGAAAGCAGCGATATTATTTGCTATTTACCCCTAAATATTGCGATGTACAAGATCTTATCCAATAACATTCCCAAATTACCGAGAATTGTGTCTGACGGGTCTCGATAGGCTGGAGACTACGTAGGCAACAGACGCCTCTTCTTCTCGGAAATCATCGCTATGGACTTTAACGGACAAGAATGAACTCTTCTCAAAGATCAAAGGGTTAGCCGACAAGGTACGTGCACTTTCCCTTCGAATTTTTAGTTGAAGTCCTAGATAAGCTTCTCTAATTCATACCAACAGGATGACAAGCGTCTTTTATCACATCGTTGTCGCTATTTGCTTGGGCTATGGAGCATCTGGTAAGCATTTAAAGTTTTCTTTGTTCTTTACAAGTCAATGCAGGTCTATTGCTAACAAGGGAACCCCATAAGTGGGCATCCATGAATCATAAATTTGATATCACAAGTCGAAAGGGACCCCATTGGGGAGTCCAAAACAACTTTCAAAACATTGGGGATAGGTTTCCTAAGGACCGAAAATCGATTATGAAAATACGCCTATTTTGTGTGGGAAAATCCAAATCCACTCGCGCAGGCTTGTGTTCGAGACAGA
>LS532022.1:1007480-1030246 GCA_900490775.1 Pristionchus maxplancki | reverse complement strand
GCTTTAGGGGCACTCCAGGGAAGCATGACAAAAATCTGAAAAAAATTCTAAAATTCCTGAAATATTCTAATTACTCATGTATTCTTTGCGCAGCTATGAGTGAATACTAGAAATGCTCCAAACACCTATTTCGTCACCTTTTTGGTCGTTTTTGACCTATTCAAAGTGGTCCGATCAAGATGCGTCTCGGCTCACTTATAGAGGATGGTATTAGCTACACAATGATCAGTTGGTCATCCAAAACGATTGAGAAATAAGACTGCCCCGCCTCGGCGCAGGTTTTCGTCGATTTCGCGTCCCCACCAAGTGGGCGGAGCCTGTGGTGCCTAGTTTTGTGACGAGTTTCGAAACGCACTTTGAGACCCATCCTCTCCAATCGTTCAACAATCTGTGTTCGCCCATTGGCAGCTCCGCAGTTGGAGGCGAGCCACGTTGCGGGTGGGAGAGACTTCAATATATTTTTTCGTAAACAGGTAGATAACACAAATATACATGATTTTTCCTGCTCCAGATTTCTTCGAGTTCAAGCGTGGATGAGTTGCTATCTTCCTGTATTTTGCGCTCCATCCTGCCGTACGGATACCAGACATCAGCGTCTCGTCGATACGTCATCGTCCAATTGATATAATCTTTAAAATGATAATTTTCGAGAATAATAATAACGAACTGGCCTTTCCCAGGCGCGAAAACGTCGTTGCTCGGACTTTCCTGGCTCCATAACACGTAGGGGATGTCAAAGTTGCGCTGGGGTTTTTTATTTGAACAGTTTTCAATTCGTAGCCAACCTTTTCGTACTCTGGTCTTCTCTTCAGCCTATTTAAGTCCTTATTGTGGAAAACAACTGCATCTGCTCCCGCGAAATCCTCGAGTTTCTCGCTGATCGAGCACCACTTCTGAAAAAACACAATCGACCTTCTGCAGAGGTCACATGCTCTCAGATGAAGATAATTTGATTTTGCACGAATAAATTTCTGAAAAAAACCTTGATCGACTCACGGAGAAGAGACCAACCATTGACGAGGTACATTGCGAGAGGAACTTCTCGCTGGTGACGGTGCTATCGAAGTATTTCGTTGCGACAAAGATGAGGATGGGCTTGAGCGGAGTACGATCCGACATCACTCGATCGTTCGACAGATTAAAAAGTGATTCGTATCGGATAGCGAACGAGAAGGAAACGATTGAGGGTTTGAAGGATATGGCGAGATAGACCAGTGTGAAGGCTGAATTGTGTTTCACCGTTTATTCGAAAGAAAAAACACTGACTGATCCAGCAGACAGTCCCCACTTGGACGAACCGAGAAACTGCCATTTCAATAATCTTCTGAACTTGAATATCTGTTGCGAATTGCCATTAGGGAAAGAGTAGGCTGCGAATCGTATGCGCGAAAAATAACACAAACATGGGAAGTCAAGCAAAGACTCCAAAGAGTGCGCAACTTCTTTTGCGAGAGAATCCTAGCGCTCAAAAAGCCGAGAAAAATCGCAGAGGAAATCTTTGCCCAAAAGACTCCAAAGAGGGCACAAGAAAAGATGCCATTGCTAAGCAGCCCGAGGGGGAAGTACTCACCGAACCACTGTAGTTTTCAGGACCTTCAGACTTTTCAATACATCTTAGGCGTTATTTTTTCCTAATCGAAATGTCTAATCTCTAGGTCAATCGAGAATGAGAGTGAGTCTGTCTTTATTTCTTTGAGCAGCACAAGTAGAAACGCTCAATACAAAATAGAAAACCGTACGAATTAAAGCAATACAAAATGCTCTTCCATTCGACGACTGCGCGCTGAATTGAGGCTCCGATAATCTCAGGAACCCGTATCTGCGCGTAGAAAATTAGATCACAATTACTCGTAGGAACAATTTTTCCATGAACCTGCGGTAATCAGACGTCATGACGGAGATTATATCTGAAAAGAATTTTACAAATGACGATTATTGTCTTCTGCTAACTAGATTCTGCTAACGCACAAGTCAATGACCGCAAGGGCAAGAGTGAGCGTGCGGTAGAAACCCTTCGAGTTGAGCAGAATAACAGCGAGAAGTGTTACATTGAGCGAGCATCCGACCACTCCGGAGTGGTTGTTCAGAGCGCGTTGGCGACCACTCGGTCGGCCTCGGACGAGTAGCTTCCCCAGTTTTCCATCTGACACGTATGCCAAGGAAGAAACGGGGCGAAATCTACAGCTAATGGCTTTCGCGCCAAGTTACGTGCGAGAGATGTGGCTGTGAGGCAGGTGCGTTCTCGCATATCGGCCTCGGCAAGGAGATTTCTGGTTTTATGAATGCGTTGCAACAAGATCACTTTGGTTACTGCAGGTACCGACAACTTGCGGGGCTGCATTTTATTTAGGAAATCAATGCGACTCAAATCATTTTCAACTCAATCATAATCAATCATAATTAGATGTGTACGTGGCAGTTTGAAAGTAGCTGTACTGATTGTCATTCTGAGGATGCATTCCGCAGTCTTAGACAACCAGTACCTGAACGCAAAAAATGATCACGAGAATCGTAGCAGCACCTACTGTCGTCGATGAATTCGAAATAAATAGTTTTCAGATGAATTTTCGATGATTCGACGTCAATAGGAGTATTATCAACGCATTGAGTAATGGGTGAAACGAGGAGCATGGAATAACGCTGAAGAAAGTATGTTAGGATAAATGCCATCATCTTTCGCAAACTAGATTAAGAATCCTGGAATCGGCGCTATAAGCGCAACTCCGTAGATTAGTTCAACGACAAAATTGAGAAATAATGGATTTAGTGCCTGACTCATGTTATCGAAGATATTTCACGAAAATGAAAAACGAACCTGCACGATCAAGACAAAGAGTCGCTTCTTGTGTGTATTTCTCAATTTCCTCGAAAATGATCCTCCTTTGATTCGATTGTTGATGAATAACGCACATATCATGATTACAATAAAATGAAATCCGGCAACAATTGCGGGCGCAACAAACTGAATCTTCTCGAGGGGGCTCAACTAAATATTTTTTTTATTTTTTTATCCGAGTATTTGTAATCGAGGCAAGTGCTTACGCCAATGTACTCTTGCGAGCAGTCTAGATTATAATCGATGTATCCAAGCGCGGATGAAATAATTGCAAGAGGCACGAAGAATAGAATGCTCTCAAATAATCGAACGTGCCTGAATATTCGGAGCATAACATTTCTAACTCCGGACCAGCATTTAGAAATACCTCGAGTTCGAAATGAGAACTGCCCTCCAAATAAACGAGTACGTAATCACTTCCAATTCAGCGAAGAAACAGACACTCCAGATAATCCATATTGAATTATACAACCATTCAGGAAATGAATCGAAATATCCGTAATCTTCGCAGTAAAGTCGGTTTTCGAACGTGTAGTACCACTGCAATTTCGTCCTTCCAAGAAAAGTATGGTATTTCCTACCGTCGCCAGAAAAATGCCGCAGAAAGCATAGTAAAAGTCAATGATCGCAAGGGCAAGAGTTAGAATCCGGTAGAAACCCTTGGAGTTGAGCATAATTACGACGAAAAGTGTGAGATTGAGCAAGCATCCGACAACTCCGGTTGAAGTCCACAGCGATCTGGCGACTACTCTCTGTGCGTCGGACGAATTTTCCATATATGGCACTCCTCAGATGAAAGAAACGGGGGCGAAATCTGCCGCAAATGGCTTTTAGCGCAAACTTATGAGGAAGACGACAGAAACGGTAATGATGCTGGTTTGAAATTTATGGTTGATGAATAGCTTTCGTTAATATCATCTCGGATAGTGCACATTACGGAACGTCAACTATACCACTACAGTTTCGTTCTTTCAAGAAAAGAATAGTGTCTTTCTACCTTCGCCAGGAAAATGCCACGAAAGCATAGTAAGTCAATAATCGCAATGGCAAGAGTGAGAATCCGGAAGAAACCCGTGGAGTTTAGAAGAGTTACGATAGAAAAGTATTAGATTGAGAAGACATCCAACAAGTTCCACCAAGGGATCTAGAGATAATTCGACGGGATCCGTTATCGATTCGAACTACAACAGAGCAGAGGGTGGCAATTTGAGGCTTCTCACCAGCCCCAAAGCGGAGTAGAGACGTGAGAGAGATAAATGTCAAAAAAAAATTGTACGCTAGATTGTAACCGTAATTATCGCGGATGTTGCAATTTTGGACAAGAGATCATTTCGACTTTTTGTACATGATCCATGATGTTGAAGACAAGGGAAGCGCTGTACAAAACTACGGCATATTAGTTGAATTAATGTGAAGGTTTGTATTTTAATAAAATAATTAAAATTATTAAGGTTTGTATTAATGTGTAGTGGTTTGAATTACTGTTTGTAACGACCACTTAGTCATAGAATTCCAACCTTCAGATCTTCAAATTTAAAAAAAAAAGAGTAGACTTGACGTGAATTATGCCGATTCACGTCCTTTTACTGGTATTCCGTAATGAGTAGGCAAGTGCACTTTTCGTACGCAGGCTTTATGAAATTATTGTAGAAATAACATCGAAAAAATTTCAATAACAATAATTATCTCAAAAAGAAGCGGCGATGAAAGCAGTCGATGGGGCAAAATCAGCTCGACTTGTAGTACGACCAGTAGACAATGTTGAATGCAACGAAAGTGCAAGGGAAAACGACTCGACTACACTTGTCGATGCGAAGAGCGAAGTGGGAGGCTTCGACGGAGAGCTGAAAATTGGTTATATTTGCATTTACTTGAGACTCCCAGGCCGTGTTAGCGCAACTACTAATTCTAGCAGCTTTTTCAGGATAATTATGAGTGGTTTTCGCTGGCCAGTGTGTTTGAAAGATAGATTGAGATGATGCAACTTACGCGAGTAAAATACTCCGAAGCTGGGGCTTGTTCGTGAATTGGCGGGTGCGGAAACCAGACTGGGTACACTGAACAGAATAGAACACCTGTGAGTATCGTGCGATTCAATGAGAATTGTAATCAAAAATATACGCAAGAATGAAACGACCTACCCTTCTCGCCGCTTTCCAGTAGTTCCTCTTGCTCGTGTGGGAATGCTCCTTTGGAATCGCTTCGATCAACTGAAAATCCGTTTCTCACTTCTGCTTTTTTCGTGATTGAACTGAGTGCTCACTAGAATCAGAGTGCGAGAGACTGCTCGGGTCTCTGTGGATGGTGCGCGCGTGCAGGGCCGGACGGCGAGCTGCAAATTTATTAGAGTTTTCTTAATTGAAAGCTCTCGCTTTCTAGTAAACATGAGCTCACTGTGCTGTCTCGAGGCGATCGTCGCGAATTTGTCGCTCGTTCTCATGTAGGAGTTGACGGCGGCGAACTCGATCAGCGAGAGGAAGACGAAGAGCAGGCAGGCTGTAGAATAAAATGAATGGCAGGGCCAACACCCGGATAGAAAACAACTGATTGTGAGACGAAATGAAGTAAATCTCACCTCCGTACCACAGGTCGATCGCCTTCGCGTAGCTCACTTGTGGCAGATCGTAGCGCAGCCCGTTGCCCTGCGCGGAGTACTGTATTTGTTTTGGGGAAAAACTGCAGTTTCTGCCCGAGTGAGAATGTAGGTTTATGGAAACTGAAGCTTGTAGTAAGTTTTTGGCTTCATTTCCATACCAGAGTCGTCAGCGAGACGAGCGTGGTGAAGGACAGCGTCACTCGGGCGGGCACCGCTGAGAATAAATAGTTTTGGGTTTCCGTTATAGTCCGCACTATTTCGTGCTCTAGTCGCTTGAGCCATATATGCCGTTTAGAACGATTTGAGCGGAGGCAGAGGACCAGATTTCTTCAGAGTTACTTTCTCACCTCTCCGATCGATGAAGAAGGACACCCACGAGATCGCCACTATCAGCCCCGTCGGGATGTAGGATTGGACGAGGTTGTAGCCGAGAGCGCGCGCCAAGAAGAGACCAGCCTCGAGGCATGAGAAGTTGCCTGAACAAAGCCTTCACCTTCAGAATTCGGATCAAAAACCAGATAAACTCGCAAATTGATCTCCTTTCTGACGAGTCTATTTCCGCCCCCTTCTGTTCTCCTGAACCCCATGAACTCAGTGTTTCCTTTCTCCCCTTCCTCTTCCTCAAGGGCTATTCCCGCGGGAGGGCGCGTAATGTGATGTGCAAACTATAGAAGAGAGCGAAAGGGCAGTGTGCGCTTCGAACCCGGACGTCTGACCGCACAGACTCTTTCTATGATGCCGACGTCTTCCGCCCCTCGTCACCCTAAGGAACTTCAAAAGAGTACGGGAAACGATCTAGTCAAACGCATTGCGACGCACTCCTTTAGGCATCCTTCTACTGAATTCGATTTCGTGTCCCTCAGAGGGAACCAGAGTCCCAAATTGAATGGGAGTAGTAGCAACTCAATTCCCGCAGAGTCTAGAGACCAATGTGCACTATCCTTCTACTAGCCACAAGCGAAACGTGAAACAGCGTTCCCAATGGCAAAAAGGCAGCTCACCTGTTCGGAACGATTTCTCCGTGATCGCGTATCGATAGACGCCGTGGTTGCAATAATCAGGACGAATCTTATCGATACTGAAACAGTTTTGATGGAAATCGTCTATGCACGCTACTCGATCTGACAATTGTGCTTTCGAAATTGGCACAATATTATTCAGACTGAGAGTTCATCACGACCATGCTACAAACCCGCGCGTATCCCACCCGGATTCCTAGATTTCTCTCAGATTGGCCCGCTTCCTCGGGATGGTGAGTTATGATGAGCGAGAGAAGTGGTCGCATTGGACTCCCGTTGCATCTTACACCCAAGCCCCCCTACCAATCTACCCCATCGCACACCATTTTGAGAGCGCAATTGTGGAATTGGAGCGAAAATACAGACGGCGGAAACTCACGAGTATTCTGGCAGCTCGATCTCCTCGTTCATGCGAAGGGGCGCCTCGCTGAACCAACGCACGCGCAGTTGCTCACTCGTGTGCGCGTCTGCAAATTGGTTAGGCTCGAAATTAGAATTGTTCTAATATCAAATAGCGGCTCTAAGGGGATTCATCTCGACCTACAGCTGATGACGCGAATGAAACAGTGCTGCCGGTCCATCGGGTAGTTGACGAGGTCGAGCGAGCAAGAGATCGCGCATGTCGCTCTTGAATTAATTTTAATTAAAATGTTCATATTAATTTATTAATTAAAATCAATAATGTAACAAATAACTAAACCTCAGTGAGTATGAGACCACGCCATCGTGGTCCACGAACAAATTGAAATTGGGAACTGTGACTTCCTGAATTAACATTTTGCGAATAATGATCTCTCGAAGCTCCTGCAATACCTGGAAATGACAGGAGCGAGCATTGGCGAAGTAGAGGTCCGGGAGCCTGAAGACGAATTTTATGGGGGCGAACAGTATTGACGTCTAGCCTATTTTCATGAAATTGAGGATAGTCTTGCAGTGTTTTCACCCTTGGTTTTTAAAGGTCTGTCGACCAGGAACGAGATGGATACTTAGCAATTACCACATCATATCTCGCGTTGCTTTGTCATTGATGAGCACGATGTCTTCAGTCGAATTGTGTCGCAGTCTCGGGTCTCTCCAAGAAGTGTACCTTGAATAATGCATTTGAGCATATCACCGTTGACAGGGTCAACCAGGTAAGTTGAAAAGATCACCGCTTCACGAAAATCGAATATTTTGGAACTCACATGTACAAATCCACGTCGAAGACCATCTCCTGCGTGCGAAAGTTGCTGATGCTCTCGATGTAGACGCCAAGGTGCAACTAGAATTGAGATGTAAACCCTGTTAACCGAAAATGAGCGTCAACGCACTTCTAGAGGACGGCCTCTCTCGGCTGGTATGGTCTTCTCGGCTTGTAGTCGCTGAAGTTTGGCCATTCCCGTACCATCCACCGTGCCAAGAATGACCAAAAGAGCGGAGATGGCAAGGCAGAGACGCATCCTAGGTCTTCGCTGGCGTGAAAATACTACAAAAGACCGGAATCACTGTAGCAGAAACAGATCAGAACGCGAAAACAATGCGAGTGTTCGGTTTTCGACGTATTATCAGCAGAGCGTGTGAAGCAAAGAATAATGCGTGTTTCGAACTTTGAACGACTCCATTGTTTCTCTCGAGGGAGAGCAGAGTGAAAATGGGCGGGAACAAGCGTGCCTGAGGCTTTTTCTTTTCCCCAGAGAGGCCTGCGACTAGACAGTGTCTAAGAATAGAGTCTTGTCGCAGTTCCAAAGGAATGGAATGGGAGAATGGTAACAGTGCTGAAAATTAGGTTGTAGTAAATAATCTGAACCCTCCGATCTACATTTCCAATAGTGAGCTCAAACACGGCTCTTCCGTACTTAGCGAGTAAAAATCGCGCACCAACCGTCCTTGCGCGTAGTCTTCGTCTTCTTGTCTCGCCGTCTCTCACAATGCAACAATCTCTCGCCTATCGGCAGAGATCACTCTCGATCACTGAAGAAAGAGGGAGGGAGGATAAATAGCGCTCGCTCTTGCTCATTTTTACCCAGTGTCGATCGCATTTCTTCCTTTCCACTTCGCTGTGTACATTTCAGAATTTTTCAGATGCTCGCTGTTCTCTTCATCGGCGCTCTTTCTCTCCTCGTTTACGCTGTGATTCGCTACTACAAGTTCACCTCGCGCTATCCCGAAGGGCCCTTCCCGTTGCCTTTCATCGGCAACGTCATCGGGGTAGGCATTCTAAACGGTTTGCAGCAAAAAACAAAAAAAAAGTTTTTTATTGCAGTTCGAGTTCCAAGCGCAGTACAAGTCTCTGGCGAAATTCGGCAAGCAACAACCGCCAATTTACACTGTTTTCACGCCGATTCCCATCGTGCAAATAACCGATTTCGCACTGATCAAGGAGGCGTATGTTGAGAAAGGTTTGAATGTAGACATCTTGCAATCAACAGAACCCCTTGCAGGCGACGACTTTGCGAATCGCCCGACGATCAAAGTGATTGAAGAGGCGTTTTCCTTCGCGCCTAATGCAGGTACGAAACCCGCATTTGTGCAGTTAGATCATAATCGCACCCAGCCTTATCGGAGTGCACGACCAGGCGTGGTCGACTGTAAAATCGCCTTGACAAGGGAACCGCAAAGGTGGTCCGACCTCCCGAAACAATCTGTTGTCAGAAGTTGAAAGGGACCCCATAGGGGAGTCCAAAACACCTTTGAACTGATTGGATATAGGTTTCCTAAGAGCTGAAAAATTGACTGTAAAAATACGAGGAAATACGTGGGAAAATCGCAGTCCCCTCGCCTCGCCTTGTATTCAGGAATGAGAGCTCCACGAACATGTCTCCCTTGGCGCAGCCGGTAAGGCGCTAGCTTATCATTTTGAAAGTTGCAGGTTCGATTCTTTTTGCCGGGGGCATCCTTTGCCTTATTTTTTCAACCTTCCCTCTCGTTTAGCATCCTTGGATTCTTGTTATTTCGATGAGTTAATAAGACAGGTAATGAAAAGTGTTGAAATATGAGGCAGCTGAAATGTTTAACTCCAAAACCTGAGGAAATCGTCAAAAATATGATGAATCCAAGGATGCTAAACGAGAGGGAAGGTTGAAAAAAATAAGGCAAAAGATGCCCCCCGCAAAAAGATTCGAACCTGCAACTTTCAAAATGCTAAGCTAGCGCCTTACCGGCTGCGCCAAGGGAGACATGTTCGTGGAGCTCTCATTCCTGAATACAAGGCGAGGCGAGGGGAGTGTGATTTTCCCACGTATTTCCTCGTATTTTTACAACCAATTTTTCAGCTCTTAGGAAACCTATATCCAATCAGTTCAAAGCTGTTTTGGACTCCCCTATGGGGTCCCTTTCAACTTCTGACAACAGATTGTTTCGGGAGGTCGGACCACTTTTGCGGTTCCCTTGTGATGTAGAAACAACTTTACCTTTATCATAACTTCACAGCTAGGGCAGACGTAATTGGGATTCGACTTCTAGTAGTACGAGATGGGCACTCACAAAACAACTTTTCAGGAGTGCTAAACTCGAGCGGTGAAAATTGGCGAGAGCAACGGCGCGCATCTATTATGATCCTGCGCGACTTTGGAATGGGCAAGAACTTGATGGAATCGAGGGTAAGATTATTTTGGATTTCGCTTTTGACGAACACAGTGACAGGTTGGATCCTCCATCTCCGATTACATCGACCATCTCAGAAACATTCATGACAAGGACAACGCGGACGTGTTCTGGCCCATTCAGGTTGGTTCTATCTTCTTTGTATGTTCGTTACCCACCCGACATTCTCTATTTGATACACATTATCATTAAAATGTTAATTCCCCACACGTTGGTCCTGATCGTCTTCGGGTAGTTCATTCGATTTTTCGCACCGTGTACTCATATTGACTGGCACATTCTTTGGATGACACGAAAAAGCGATATCACTTGTATCTTCAATTCTAGGTCATGGTCGCGAACATCATCAACGAGACGCTCTTCGGGTATCGGTACACGCACGAAGATTGCGCGCCGCTGATGGAATACGTGGAAGACACGAGGAAGGTCTGTTTGATATTCCGGGAAAAACACGAGAATAGTATCTATTTCAGTTTTTCGAGAACCTCGCCGACTCGAAAGCACTATTTCTGGGCATGATGTTCCCAATCCTAAATCGACTCCCGATCACCAGCTGGTACACATTCGGACGGTTCAAGGCGGCAATGGAAAAGGTGAGATTTCAACATACGTCACCGATAATAAATTCAAATCGCAGATCAACTCGTACATCGTCAAAAATGTTGAGCGCGCGCAGAAGGACTACAACGTCGAGGACGAACCGGCCTGTTTTGTGCACGCATACAAGCAGAAGATGGCGCAGAACGTGTTCCTTGAGTATGTTGCTGCTTTTTTTGATGATTTTCGAATGTATGTTTTCAGTCAAACGAATTTGTTCGCGTGTTGCTCCGATTTCTTCATTGCTGGCACTGAAACGACAGCGACGACGCTGAAATGGGCCATGCTCATCTTCGCCAAGAATCCAGAAGCGCAGGTATCGTCGAGAAGTGTACTCGGAAGACTGACGTTCAATGAATCAGGAGAAACTTCGCGAAGAACTGAACACTGTGATTGGCAAAGAGCGACCGATTACGATGGCCGATCAGTCGAGTGTTAGCGTTTTTTTTTTAACTTTCGTTTATTTATCGTTGTCTGCATTTTAGCTGCCCTTCGCCCGAGCCTGCGTTCTCGAGCTGCAGCGATTCGCCAATATTCTCGGCTCCAACGTGCAACACTACACAACCAGGGACACCGAGATCCAGGTGAGAGTCAAGTTCTGATCACGCCGAATTCTTTCGTCCTCAGGGCCACAAGATCCCCAAGGACACATGGGTCAATGCCGACATTCACTATCTGATGAACAATGATCCGTTCTTCGTTGATCCGAAAGTGTTTCGGCCCGAGAGGTACCTGATGCAAGATGGAAGGACGCTGAGAAAGGTGAGCCGCTTTATTTTTTATTTGACGAAAATTCATATTCTAGGACCTCGTCGAGCGCACGATTCCCTTCTCCATTGGCAAGAGGGCTTGCGCAGGCGAAGGTAAGAATGCGTGTTGTATCCTTCTCACTTCCGGAAAAAACAACTAAATTTCATTGCAGGCCTCGCGCGCGTCGAGCTCTTCCTCGGTCTCAGCGCAACCTTCCAACACTTCAAGATCTCGCCCAGTCCGGGCAAAGAGATCGACCTAATCGCCCTGCCCGGCACCATCCTATTTCCCAGACCTCAGACGCTGAGAATCGAACAAGTCTGATGAGAAGTGGATGTTTGATATATGAATAATGAAATTTGTAATAAACTTGAATCGGGGAAACTACATATTTTCAATTTTTCCGCCTCTATGGCCCATAGACTATGGGTGGCACCCGTAATGAGATCGATAATTTATGCAAACGTTAGTAGCTGTAACTCTTCAAATCATAGCGGACGACAAAAGCCGAAGTCAATGACGGTTCTGACAACGCCCACTCAGGTCAACGCCTGAAAAAACAGTTCTACGCGTATGATTAGCAGCACTCACCGTTATTGAGGAGGAGTTCAAAACAAATATTTTTCGAATGAATCTTCGGTGATCGGACGTCATGATCAGTATTATGGAGGCGTTGAGTAATGGGTGAATTGCAGATATGAGGCAGATACTGTGGACGAGCATGTTAGACAATCATGACATTTCTCGCACGCAAACTAGATCAGGAAGTCGGGAATCGGCGTTACGAGCGCCACTCCGTAGATTAGTTCGACAAGAAAATTACAGAGTAATGGGTTTACTGCCTGACTCAGAGTACTTGAAAGCGCTCACCGAGTCAATGCGGTGGATTTCTTAAAGAATAAGCGAAAACGAACCTGCGCGATTAATACGAAGAGGCGCTTCTTCTGTGTGCTTCTCATCTTCTTGGAGAACGTTCCTCCTTTAATTCTGCTGTTGATGAACAGCGCACATGTCACAATTACTACGAAATGAAGGCTAGCGATCATTGCGGGTATGACAAACTGCAGTTTTTCGAGAAGACTCAGCTAAACAGTGTCATGTGAGAGATTATTAAAGAATTTCTTACTCCGATGTACTCCAGAATGCAGTCCAGGTTGAAATCATACCATCCGAGAGCGGAAGAGATTATTAATAAAGGAATCAAGACAAGTTTGTTTTCAAACAATCGAATGCGTCTGAAAAAAAACAAAGCTACAGTTTCAGGATTGTATAAATACCTTGAGTTTGCAATGAGAACAGATCGCCAGATGAAAGAGTACGTGATAACTTCGAGTTCTCCGAAGAAGCACACTCCCCAAACAATCCAGATCGCATTATACAACCAATCGGGGAACGTCATGGAAACACCGTAATCGACGCAGTACAGGCGACCCTCCAGCATGTAGTACCACTGAAAATAAAATTATTATCGAAAAAAGGCAAGTTTAGTAAACCGTCGCCATGAAAATGCCGCAGAACGCATAGCAAAAGTCAATGATCGTAAGAGTGAGCGTTAGAAACCGATAAAATCCCTTAGAATTGAGAAGAATCACGACGAATAGTGTTATGTTGAGTAGGCATCCAACAATGCCGGCTGAAGTCCACAGCGAATTGGCAAGTACTCGGTGCAACTCAGTCGTGGAGTTGTCCATGCTAGATTGCACGTCTGAGATAAAAAAAAACGGGGGCGAATAGCGCCGCAAATACATACCTTTCAAGCGCTAGTTTGCGGAGCGTGAGGAGGCATTAGCGAAAACGTAAAGATCAAGTAGGAGACGAATCGAGAAGAGTGATGCGAGGAATCGAGTGATGCGACGAAAAGAGTGACAAATCGAGAAGAGTGACATAATAATAGAAAACGTTAAATGTTCATGCCATTTGTAATCCAAAGAAAAATAATCCAGAGACATTTTTTAAAAATATTTAACCCATAATTTGCAATCATTTTCGTTATCCTGGCCTTTTGTTTCGTAACCGTAATTGTGGAGACTGATTTTCGTTCATAGAATAAGTTACGAAATGGTCAGAGATCTGACATCAAAGTAATCAAAGAAAAATGACTGTTTCATCTGCTCTAAGCCACATTACATTATCTAATCAGTTCTAAAGCATGTCGGAATACTTCGTTCCGCTTTCGGTTCAGCATTTAATCGACGTATTCGTTTCACTCATCTTCACACTGTCTTCTCTGCTAAGTGCACTAACTTTCTACTGCCTCATCAAACTACAAATTTCACATCATGAAACGATGCGAAAATACCTCATCTACGTACAAGTATCAGTGTACTGTAAATCAACTACAACCCATTTCTTTTCCGGTCACGATATTTTTGAATGAACTTAATCTGGATGTTCTTGTTCGTGGAGTCCCGTTGTTTCCTCTGCTGGCCATGTATTGCAACGGCTTGATATGCGAATTGGGCTTTTCAATGATACGGAGCTTCGTAAGTTTCACTCGCATCACGAAAGAACCATAAACGTATTGTTTCCAGGGAGTAGTCGTCTTTCTTATCGGCAACACTGGAGCGTCTCTCGTAATGTGCATGGTCTATCGCCATCAGTCGATTATGATGCCCGGCAACTCGCTGAAATTTGACAAGGTTTACGATTTTCTCCTGGGGTATATGAGATTTTTTTTTCAAATTCTATTCTACTGACTCAAAAACTGAGTGTATGATGAAGAAATGAATTTACACGTATTTCAAGCTGCGAGAAAAAAATCTGCAGCGTTTCGTATGGGGCGTCCATGCACTCTTGATTATTTCTCTATCTGCACCTGGGCTTGCAACGATAGACACAAGCATGTCCGAGTGGCTGATTGACTCGGTACAAATATGATGAGTCCGTTAAAAATAATCGGCGATCCAGTCTCCATACAACGTGACGTGGATGCGAGAAAGAGCTAACATGTATGTAATGATGCCAGGTAACGCGCTATAGTTTGATAAAGTATTGATAATTTGATTGACACTTTTTCAATTAAAAACCGTCAACCACTCATTATCACAATTAGCCAATTTTATACCGGAAAATTACTTCTGTGATCTCTTCATTCTGCGCACACTGTGAGATGTGATGTAGAAACGGATACTCGGCTTTTAAAGCCCATAAGTAACAATCACATTTATGAAGCGTATCGTCTACTGCGTTCATGCATTCGTCATTGTTTTTCTATCGGCACCGGGGCTTGCGATTCTCTCCGCCGCGATTGATACAACCATGTCAGAGCGCCTTATTGACGAGGTCCGACGACACTAGTAACCTGTTTGGATCGATTACCGTTTCAGTCTCCATACAATGTGACTTGGATACGACAGAGAGCTAACATGTATGTAATGATGGATCATACGTCGCGACTAGATTTGGTGGTGATCACAATTCTTGTGGTGAACCTACATCGGACTTGCTAAACCGTCTCAAACCATCTCTGATTTCAGAATCTTGTAACTGCATTGGTATTTGTTATTTCCTTGATATTGCACATCGCATACGAGTTGCGCTCTGAGGTAAACGAAGCCCGATGGCACTAATAATTGGGGATTATTCAGAGTAGAAGTAAAGCTGCTTCCCTGCGAACCATGAAATCGTTTGCGATACTCACACTTCAAGTGAGCATTTCTCACATTTTTGCTAAAATTATTGTTTCAGCTGTCGGTTCCATTCCTGTTCATCGTTGTTCCATCATCAATTATTATGCTCGGACTCTACTCGGAGCAAAGTGTTAGTTTTGGTGAGATATCAGACGATTGAGTCGCTTTTATTAATTTCGAACTCGCAGAAGTCAGTTTCGCTTCATATTATGTTATGCACTTTCACTTGATAGTGCATAGCAGCATGATCATATTTCTGACTCCCACATATCGGCAGTTCGTGGTCAGCAAAATACTGGCGGTTCTCAGAGCTGTAAGTATCTCCATTGGCAAAATGTCTCGTTGCAGATATAAATAACATTATTAAGGTGAGCCTTTTTCTGCACGCAAGCACGCAAGTCGTGCCTTCTACAACGAATACACTAAATTCGAGATAAAATCTATTTTTATAAGAATTTTTAAAATCATTTCATTCATCACGGCATTTTGTAAACTTTATTTGTAACTATCACACATCCCGTCGCACAGCGTGTCGACCGAATGTTGAGACCTTCTCGAGCTGCAATCCTTGTGGTTTCGGTTGAATAAAGGTTGCCGCCATTGCGGGTTCCATGTCGATTTCCACTCCATCCCTGGGATGGAGGCGGAAGCGCTGCACAGTTCCTGTTAACCCCAGGAAGATCTCCACTCGGGCGAAACCTGAAATTATGATTATAATTAATTATTTAATTAATAATGAAACTCACTTTCGCCGGCGCAGACTCGTTTGCCCAGAGAGAAAGGCAGTGTGCGCTCGACGAGTTCCTCAAATTATTTTCTTATCGTTTTCAACTTGTTTCTCCGTTGGTACCTTCTTGAGATTCCTTCCATCTTCCGTGAGGTATCTCTCAGGCCGGAACTCCTCCGGTGCCTCGAAGATCGGATCGTTGGCCATCAGATAGTGGATGTCGCCGTTGACCCACGTGCCCTCGGGTATCGTTTGACCCTGGAATTTGTTCAATATTGACGACAAAACATGAAAAAAATGCAAAAATTGGTTATTATTAACCCTTATCGTGACATCTCTCGTCGTCACTCTTTGTACATTCGTGGAAATGACGTTGGCCCAGCGTTGCAGCTCGTAGGCGCAAGCGCGCGCGTAGGGCATCTGAAGCGAGAATTGATATTTGATCTTTGATCTCACACCACCATACCTTGACCTGATCAGCCATCGTCGGCATTCGCTCCTGCCCAACAATATGGAGAATTTCCTCACGCAGTTTCTCCTGAATTCATGCTCTATTTTGTCTAGAAAAGAGGATAATACCTGAACGTCCTGATGCTTAGCCATCAGAATCACCGCCCATCTCAACGTCGTCGTCGTCGTTTCCTGACCGGCGAGAAAGAAGTCCGCGCACGTCGACATGAGGTTCAGATCGCTGGATAGATCGAGATTCAGAGATCAAAGATCACACTTCACTCACTCGAGGTGCGTGTTGTCCTGCATCCTCTGCTTGTAGGCGTGCACGAAGCAGGTCGGCTCGTCCTCGACATTGTAGTCTTTGAGAGCACGTCCGACGTTGTCGACGATGTACTCGTTGATCTGAACGATTCGGTAGCTTTGTACAGGGTAGAACTAGAGCAAATGGAAAATAAAAACAGGAAAAATTATCGAAAAAAGCGAACCTCCTCCATCTGCGCCTTCAGCTTCCCGAAGGTGTACCATCCAATGAAGGGAAGAGTGGTCAGGAAGGGAAAACTCATCCCCAGAGCGACCCCGATGTTGTCCATCGAACCCTCCATCATCTGAATGCATATTGTCATTGGTCGACATCGTAAAAAAATCGAAAACTCATAGAAATACCTTGTTGAAGCGCAGGACGTAGTCCATCAGCGGCTGGCAGTCGTCGTACTTGAAGCGGAAGCCGAAGAGCGTCTCGTTGATGACGTTCGAGACCATGACCTTAGAATTTGTGGATTAGTGAATTCATTTTATCAGAAGGGATAAAACGAGGGTAATTTACTAGGGACCACCATCGTGAGAATTTACTGAGAAAATTTGCTGAGAAAATTGTGAAACCAACCTGAATCGGCCATCGCATGTCCACGTTCGACTTGTCCTCGATCGTTTCCAAGTGTTGTAGGTAATCCTCGACCGAGGAGCGCACCTGAAAAGTAAATGAACTACAATTAACAATTTTTATCAAACATTTCCTTAAAGAAACGTCATCTTAACAGCAATTCTCTTCAATCGCATTCAATGAATTGCGAAATCGCCCGTGAGCAATTTGATCTCTTTCATTCTTCCTTCTACTACTCACGAGATCAAAGGACCAGCTGTGCGTGAGCATCCAAACAGAAAGGGTGACTAACCACCTCACAAATCTCTCGCCAGTCAGGGAACACAATGCACCAGCCAAGAAATTTTTCTCTACCTATGACTGGAAATGGATATTATTCCGTAAAAGCGACCAACCAACTCCTCCATCACATTCTTGCCCATGCCAAAGTCTCTCAGGATGGAGATCGCCGCCCTTCTCTGCTCTCGCCACACATCGCCGATGGAGTTGATCACTCCTGAAGATTTTTTTAAAAAAATTTGAGGTTCAAATGCTAAAATATATGGAAAAGTACCGGTGTTAGGCGCAAAGGTGAACGCCTGAATCACTTTATTCTGCGGGCGGCCGGTGAAGTCGTCGCCTGAGACGTTTCTTCGTTTCTTGGGGAGGAAAACTACCCACTTTTAGCGATACAAACAAAAAGAACAAACCATTATCGATGTAGGCCTCTCTGAGAATATCGTAATCGGTGATTTGCACGAAGGGAAAGGGCATAAACAGCGTGTAGATTTGCGGCTGCTCCTTGCCCAGCTTTTGGAACGCATCGTGAATCAACTTGGGATTCTCGATCTGAAATGATAGAATCAGAAAATATGCTCACAATAGGTGAAAAAGTACTCACTCTTCCGATATTGCCAATGAATGGAAATGGGAAGGGTCCTTTCGGGTAGTGCGAGACGAACTCGTAGTAGCGATAGATGCCATAGGCGAGGATTGAGCCGATCGAGATGAGAATTAGGCTGCTAGTACTGGCGAAATACGCCAGCAGCGCCAAAGCGACGACTCCGGCAGCTTTTAGCTTCATTCTAGAAGAGAAATTGAGGAAAAAACGAGTGAAATGGCGGAAACAAGCGGAAAATGTGAGTTTTGAGGCGAAATGGCGAAAGTATAGCGAGAAAAACAGAGGATTGTGACGCGAAGAGAGAGCGCGCGCGTAGTATTTATCTAGGGCGAGAGTCACTGACGGGAGAAGAGATCGAGAGAGCGAGAAGGAGCGATTGAGAAACACACTACACACAGGCACAGTCAGACTCAGTGAAGGGAGTGTGTCTACAAGTAGCACCAGATAGAGCGTTGAATGAAGCCGCTCTTTGGTTGCATCTCTTTATCTTTGTCTGGGTAATCTTCGAGTCTGGTTATCTTTTTCATTTGTTTCTGATTGTGTTCACAACTAGCAAGTCGAGCGGAAAGCATTTATGGCAGAAAAAATTTATTAAAACAATTTTTTTGTTTTATTTCCAATCTGCAGACAGCATGGTGAAGTAGATTTCCGTCTCTGCCATGTTTGAGGCGGTGCTTATCTTTTCCACTGTATCCAGGCCACTGAGAAAAATCACAGAGTTAAGAATTCACTATCTTGCTCACCACAGCGGTCCTAATTTCCGATTTGTCTGTTTTCGCAACTGAGGATGCTTTAGAAGCAAGATGCACAGCGAAAACGTGCCATTGATCGTGTAAATCTGAATAATAGCTCAAGAATCATACAAAAATGGAACTAACCGTGTAGTAATAGGCTTCGAGATAGGAAATAAAGTAAGGATACTCTTCTCGCACGGTGAAGAACGCATAGAGAAGAACGATGGTTGATGTCTCAAGAAATTGATTGATTGATTATCGAGAGAGTTTCTCACTTTGAGAAAGAACGACACGATCAATGCCGGAATCATCGCTTTCGACATCTCGTAAGCTTCTTTGACCTGAGTGATTGAAATGTATGCTCGGAACTTTTCAATGGCGCAAGTAGCTGCAACCGCTTTGCTCAATATATCCACTTACCTGATATCGCTCGGTAAGCGTCGATTTCCCATACATCCTTTCGTATCTCAACCGGCAAACTCTCGCAGCGACGAATCCGGTCTTGAATTTGAACCTATTTCGTAAATAAGGTCCAACAAAGACTCACAACAACAACTAAAGCCTCGATCGCAGCCTGCAGTATGCAACCCGCGACAAAGTGATCTGCTGAAAATGGAACATCGACAGTCTCTTTGAACACATAATCGCACGAATTGGTCGACAATATCACTTCAATCACTATTCCCAAGAGTCTTTTCAAGCGTCGCTAAGCCTAACGAGCATGAATAATTGTCATAGAGAAGAATAGACTAACCACTGTGAACGAAAGCATCGATCTCATAGGAAGTGAACATCTGAAATTTGGTCTAACAAATAGTATTGAGAGACTGTCATTGCTCACCAGCACAATAGAAATCGACACTAGCGTTTTCCAAGCGATTTTCGAAAAGTGATATTCCTTCGGAGATACAGTAGCCGCCATTCGCTCCACGGATAGGGCGATTTCGAAGGAGGAAGAATATGTGGTGATCCTCACATGCCATTCATAGAGATTGAAGCGAGAGGCTGAAGTATCCAAACTAGGATTTCCAAAATGACGATTCCTCCTCTTCATTATGCGTGCTCTCTCACCAGTTCGAGTGACGAACCGCATTCTACTAACAAGGACGATGCATTGTAGTGAAAACTCACGAGGTTCAACCATGGAGAAAAACATGTATCCGGCGGGATTGACATAGTCAATGTATGCGAAAATTAGCTGCACTATGTACAACCCTCCATAAGTTATGGCCCACACGCAGAGAATGTATCTGAAATAGATACATTAAAATTTTTTTTGATTTTTTAAAATCAAATCTTACCTGCAGTTGTTGTGCAGTGGGGCGATATTGACTATGTAGAGCATGCAAATGATCGGAATAAAGGCAAGCACATTTGTGACGAGTCCGTTGATGGGAAATATCGGATATTCATTGAGAAATATGAAGAAGCGAGAATCGTTCATCGCTTATTATTGAGAACGGAAAATCGTAACCATGAGGTGATGATAACTGTCGTACTACGAGGATTCCCCAGGAGGATTGAATGGGGCATTAATGGTAGAATCTGACAGGCAGGCGAACTTCACGTTGATAGTAGCGACAACAAGCGTTATGGGACATTCATAGTCGACAAAAACTGTTTTATCACTCTCTACATTCGGTGTACTGACTCGGTTGAGAGAGTGCGTAGAATGTAGAGCGTGAACCATCAGCTTTTGTTGACAATGAACGAGCATAATGGGAGTGTCGCAAGACGATATTTGATATTTTCAGCAGTTGATAAAGTCCGTTGCATTCATTTGACACGGATTGCACAAGACAAAAGCTATGCGACAATGGCATACCGGCAAATAAAATAATCATATCATTGTCTCGGCAATGTCGTCGGTATGCACGTCGCGTTGAGTGCCTGTATCTCGTCGCTGTTGTCGAGATAGGAGAGGAGATAGATGCCAGCACGACAAGTGATCGTCAGCTAGAATAATACATTATGAGTGTACATTTGATTGCCGTCACAACTCTCTGAAGAATTACCAACACTTCGAATATCCTACTACCATTTCCTATCAAAATCAATCCACCCGAGCAGAAAAAGAACAACAAACGTTCATCGTCTGCACGTAAGAGAAGAGCGTTGGTTCCGATGGCTTGTTGAGCTTGCCGCCGTAGTATCTGAAGTAGTTTTTTTGCCGTAGTACTTTTTAACCATGATTCATTGAGCATTGAATTTAGGAGACCTTTCACGAGAAAACGTACTTTAGCCACGTACGGCATTTTTGCAACCTATCCCAATATTTCACAGGCAATGTCCCCATACCGAATGCTGATATTTGGCCCAATATGAAGGGCCATAGAGCACTTTCCGAAAAATGGCAGCCCGGTCCCAAAAAAAGTCGAAATTTTCAACGTCAATAAATGACCTTTCAGAAAAGCTTATCCGACGTATTTTTACATGGAGATTCCGAAAAAGTTAGGTTGGAATACATCCGACGTCATTAAAAAGTCGAAAACGTCAAAAAATATCGAATTTTATTTTTCCTGAAAATTTTTTCTCCCATTACCATTTTCTAACCATGATTTTCGGAATCTACGCCAAAAACTACATAGATGATAAATTTTTAGCAAAATTTTACCGATGTCCTAGGATTTTATAACGGCCGGAACCAGGCATACTTTATCGGTCCTCTTCTCTAAATGGCCCGAGGTCTATTAATTGCGGAACCATAGGTAATGTTTCGGTGATGAAATTTCGTTTTTGTAGTTAGTTTTACGCTTTGAGCTTGTACTGGATTGACTGAGGCCATAAATTACGAAAATAGCCTTCTCAGAAATCACGAAAAATCGTAAACTCGTTCAGACAGTTAAATTCGAGAAATACACTGTGAAACGATGTTTTGTAGCTCTACTATGATCTTTCAAATGTTTTAGGAGGTACATTAATTGCATTAGATACAAAAGAGATGAGTATCCATATCTCGAAACAATGTTATGCGAAGAAAATCGCGAAATTACCGATTTTCGCTGAAAAAGTGACATTCTACACGATCTGATTAGCTTCTTTCGGTATTAATACAGATTTTTTCAACTTATTTAAGATTAAGTACTTCAGTACAAAACATTTTGACAGTTCATGAGGATATTTGAAAGTTTATTTTTTTTTCTGAGATTTTTCGAAATCCTGAGAAAAATGAAAAATTGAAAAGTGCTTCAAAACGCTCTCTAATTTCCTAAATCGAATAATATGACCCTATTAACTAGTGGAGGGTGAAAAAATCCCGTACTGATACTTAAATACGCGGATTAGACAGTGTAGAAATTCACTTTATCAGCGAAAATCGGTAATTTCTCGATTTTCTTCGCATAAACTTGTTTCGAGATATGAATACTCTAATGCAATTAATGTACCTCCTAAAACATTTAAAAGAGTAGAGCTACAAAACATCGTTTCACAGTGTATTGCTCGAATTTAACTGTCTGAACGAGTTTACGATTTTTCGTGATTTCTGAGAAGGCTATTTTCGTAATTTATGGCCTCAGTCAATCCAGTACACGCTCAAAGCGTAAAACCAACTATAAAAACGAAATTTCATCTCTGAAACATTACCTATGAGCCCGTTCGCGTAAGAGTCGGACAAGGGTTGGCACAGCCCAAAAAGGTCGATTCTCTGAAACTCCGGGTTTTGGGGTTCTCGAGGGTGCTGATGACGATGGGCATACTCATTTTTCATATTGAGCCTCCGTTGGCTCCAGATGACGTCACGTCGAAAACGGTTTTTGCGGAATTTCTCTGTCCACGAGGTCGCTAAAATTAAGGAAAAATGTGTCCTGGGGTAGAATTTGATGCTGATCACGCCTGTCTAGTTTATTTTTAATGAATATATATATATATATATATATATATTCATATATATATTTATCCTGACATCAGGCAATGGGCCTGCAGGAGGTAACATCATTGGGGAGGGGATTGAGATCTTCGTTCCCAAAGTGTCGGAGGGTCAAGGGTTGGGATCTTCTTAGATGTGTCATCTCAAATGTCCGTCGCTCTTAGTCGATTGATTACGTTTGAGTGTTGAAGAAGTCCATCCAGCCGCCGAAGTCC
>LS532022.1:978854-992070 GCA_900490775.1 Pristionchus maxplancki | reverse complement strand
TGGACACGAATTGGCCAGTGGGCATTTTCATTGGCCAGAGGGTATTACAGTGTTGCGAAATGTTGTCCGATCTTTTATCTTTCTAATGCAACTTAGATTGAGTCAATATCTTTATTTTGAGCCGAGTTATGATCATTTCCGTGACGAGCATTTTGCGAAAACCTGCTGTATACTTGATCTTTGATCTTTCGTATTGCGATATTTAGACCCGATATCAAAATTCCTGAAGCGCAGTTTGAAAGAGCATCGTTCGAAGTACCTTAGGTTAACTTTGGGGACAGGTAGGTAAAACTTTTGGCGTACCGCCGCGGCCTGCGTGATTCTCTGGCGATTCGTCTCATAAGTAGAAATAAGCATCATCCTGGTTCAGTGGTACCTTTTCCCAGGCAGTTATTCGCGTGATCACGTCGATGATTGATAAGATTTTTGCGAAGGCCGACGGACCCTGCAATTTATATTTTCATTATTTTTTGCTTATCCATAGGATGCACTGACCTCTTTGACTCCTCTTCGCGCCAGCACGTAGGACAGCAGCGTTTTGGTGCACCTGCACCGAAATTATACGAAATTATACGTGGAAATTGATCGATGACGTGCGAGAGATGAGTGTTATGATGGCGATAGATCACAAATGAAACAGAATACGGACACAAATTACGTTTCTGGCAATTCGTTCAGTTTATTGCACTGAATGGTGCGAGAGCACGAGAATTGAAGAGATGAATTGTGGATTGAGTAACTCAATTTAATTACAGAGCCATACCGTTCCTTCTCGTGCTGCAGCAGCGTTACATCGTGCGGACTGATGCCATCGAGCACTAAAAAATGGCGTGATAACCTAGTTTTGAGGCTGATTGATTGCAAAAACTCACATGGATTGCAGACCAGAATGATCTTGAGAAGCGAGTACTCGCGCTTATCCAGTTTTGCCTGGAAACGCCAGGTTTATCGTGACAAAAATTTCGAATTAACCTCTTTAATCGCTGCAATTATGACAGTGTGCTGTCGCGTGGTCTCGGGCGCTTGCTCTTGTCTACATTGAGTATAATTATCACTCATCTGCCTATGTATTCGCAATTTTCTCGGCAGGACCATCGCAGATCATCAGACTAAACTTGTAAAAACTCACATCTCCCGGCTCCAGCTCATCGTGCCTCCGTCCGGATAAAAGGTCCGATCCGAGTTGTGGGTGTACGAGAAATACGCTGCGGTGAGGTTCGTGACTGCCATAGCAGATGCTAGCAGAACGCGCTGAACATGTTTGTTTCGAAATATTTCGTAACTTCCGCATAATTACCTTAGAGTCATCATCCAGCAAGTGAAAGATGGACAGCGCTTTGATGAATTCCATCGAGTAGCAAATGTCCTGGGATGAAAAATATCGTTTTTTTTGCAAATCAACAACGCTTACCTGGAATACCCACAGCTTCTTCGTTGTATAGTCAAAATCGCTGAAGTCTATGGTCACTTTGTGCTTTATCATGAACTGCAATATTATTATTTTAAAAAATTATTTTAAATAAATACCTCAGGTGGCACGAGCCTGATTGACTCCAACTCGTAAGGTTGCGATCGCATCGGCTAAACATTTGTTTGTGTTTTATGGCACATCAAAACGGGAAGTAAGAAAACGGACCCCAAAATCGATGCCAAGCTTGGATGGACCGGTGGTAACATCCTCTACCGTCAATCCCTCCACGAGTCGGGGGCAGTATGAAGAGAATCTAAAGGAACTCGAATCGTGGCCCATTTCGCTTTCTTCTGGTTTTTCTGTGCAAAAGGATAGAAAAAACAAAAAATAATAATAAGTAGAACCTACCGCAGTCTTTCGTGCGCGTCCTCGATGGCGAGCATGTTCTTCATCATGCTCTCGAGTCGGAGCTCGAGCTGCGGCGGCTGGCGAATGATGACGGCATCCTGATAGCGAAATAAGCTCATTTTGGCGCAAAGTAGCGATTCGCTGACAGAAAAACATGGAAATTGTGTTATCTCACCTGCAAATCATCCGGAAGCTCACAGTCCTCTTCCATCTTTAAACCGTCATCGGGTTGTACTGCTGAAAACATTAATTTTTCGATAAAAAATAAAATTTCGCCAACCGTCCGGATTCATTCCTGCATTCACGCACAGTGCAAGTCTGCAGCACTTGCAGCGATGGCGCGTAACTGCAAATGCAAAAAAAAATTGAGCTGTTCACGTTGTATTTCATTTTTTCTTCCCATGACCAGGTGCACCAAAAGCGTAGCTAGGCGGACAGAGTCGCGTCCACAACAAAACCAATTGGGGAAAAAGGGACTCACAGCACTCCAGTTGGCCTGCTCCCGCCCTTTTGCAGTTGTACGTTCGGTTGAGGGCAATAGATCTGCGGAAGAACGAGCGGCAGCCATTGCAGGAGACGGCCTGAACTGACTCGTTGCTAGCCGTCCATTTTGATTTTCGAAATTCCCGGGAAATTATGCTAGATCTCACGGTATAATGCGTGCCCGTGGCGGGTTTGCCGCACACTGCGCACTCGCAGTCCAACGTTTGCCTGCATCTGCAACAATTCTCCATTACTTCGTTAAATCCCAAACCTGGAAATCAACCTAATTGCAGAAAAATGACGTACCTGTACACTTTGGTTGCGGAAGAATACGTCCCAGGTTCCTCTTCCTTCACCACAACAATCTCCATGTCCTAAAAAAACGATCTTGACTGATTCGAAGCGTGAGTGAAGAAGTTGAAGTAAGGCTGCTTCGGCAGAGTTCATGTACGAATCTACGAAAAAGTGGGCGGGGGGGGGGGGTATGAAGCGCGTAGAAATGAGTCCAGTAAACCAGGCGCATAGCAACTGCGAAAGGAAATGGAGTTCAATATACTCTAATGGAAGTTTTCAGCACTTATCCCACCGAAAGAAACAACGAGTTCAACGGTTAATTTGGATATTTTTTAAAAAGTGTTTCGGCGCTTGGACCATTGCGATAGATTAGAAAGACTGCGCATGAAATGGCTTGGCGTTTAGAATGCGAATAGCAGCTCTACCGCTCATGCCCCAAAGTATGTGAAAGAAATTCCTTTAGAAAGATGGGCTTCTTCACACTACATGGACAAATCGGGAAAACATGGAATTATCGCATTAACAGCATCTGATCTCTTACCGTCGTCAAGAAATCACGAATTCACTAGTATTACTCTTTACTTTTTTTTATCATATCCCAGCACCCATTACGTGACAAAAACGGGAGTCCAGAAAGGCCTAAGGCTTCGTCCTCTCTTGCCCTCACTTCTAAAGTACTTTGCGAGGCCAAAAATCAAAAAGCTAAAGCCGGCGCGCGCTAAAGCTTCGTACGGGATTCTTGTGCGATTTTATGCCCAAACATCATGAACGAATGAAGCCATGGAGACCAGGTGGGTGCAACTCAAAGGCTTCATCCCGACAGCTAGTAATTGCGGGATGCGCATGCACTTTCTTTAAAGGAGGGCAGACAATAGAATTCTCCTCAGTCTAGGCAATAGAACCAAAGATGAGAAGATATAAGAAGAGCAAACACGCGTGAAAAGTCGGCGAGAACGGGCGCAAGTCGATGTGTCGTTGCAATTGACGGGAAATGAAAAGCAGAGAAAGAGAAGGGGTGAAGGGCACTCGTGTGTGACTAATTGCAAGAAAGCGCGCGTCGCCGCACGAATTATTGCTCTCTTGGACTCTCACAGAGCCACGTGCAATTGTGTGACTTTTATTCGCCAGCGAGAGGCGGAAAAAGTGGCAGAAGCTGAACTAACTGAGGGGCCCGCTAAATTGCATCTCCGATGAATCATGGCTGACTCGTGTTTGAGTAAACTAGAGGTGTGATAAGAAAACACGAGATTTATCAGGAATTGGATGATCTTCTGAACATCTTCTGTTCTTCTTGTAAGATTTGAGAAGAAGCTGTGATCTGGCTGCAGAAAGATGAGATTGGGCAGTGGAGAGACGAGACGCTGTAGAGCTGCGACCATTTTATTTCCAGAATTGAGAGAAATAATGACGCTGAGTACGCCAGTCATGCAGCACTCCTCGATCACCATCCCGTCGGGGTTGATAAGTCAACAATCAAATCTCGCACGATAAGAATAAACTCTGAACTGGAGAACCAATTGTTCATACCCTGGGAATGCGTGAATTCTCGTTGCGATTTGTTGCTTATCTTAACGATGTCGTCAGCAAAATCACCCGAAATTATACTGGCTTTCCTTGCGTCCTCCTCTGTCAACCTGTTCGTGTAATTTCGAGTGGAAATGCGTCGGCAACAGCGGACTTATCAGTAGGGCTGACAATTCAAGGAATTATTCCTTGCGCAAGGAATGAGAGGGAGAGGATTCCTTGCGCAAGGAATGAGAGGGAGAGGATTCCTTGCGCAAGGAATGAGAGGGGGAGAATCCTTGCGCAAGGAATCGATTCCTTGCGCAAGGAACGGGAGGGAGAGGGGGAAAGAGGGGAGAGAACAAAGAAATTCCTTACCCAAATCTCCCTCTCTCCCTCTCATTCCTAGCGCAAGGAATCGATTCCTTGCGCAAGGAATCCTCTCCCTCTCATTCCTTGCGCAAGGAGTCCTCTCCCCCCTCATTCCTTGCGCAAGGAATGAGAGTGAGAGAATTCTGCGCAAGGAAATTCAAGGATCCTTGAATTGTCAACCCTACTTATCAGTGCTTTATCGAGAAAATCAACAAACGAAAATAATTATCCGTTGATTCAATCTTTCGATCTTCATTCAATCTTTGTACGTGCATTTCCGGATATTATGTGCTCGCGAGCGATACTAAATGTCATTTCGCTCATCAAAAAATCAAGAAATGATGAACACCTGATCTCTTGATAATCTTCCGGAATATTACGAATGATGATCAACAAACACACGAGAGTGGAGACTAGTATCCTCTCCTAAAACCAACAAGATGCTCGCCCACGGGTGGTTATGGCTGTTCATAGCGCTGGTCTTTTGCCCATCATTCCTCCTTCATTGTGGACTGCTATTTCTGACGGCTCGCGAACGGAGGTTCAAAGCGCTGTACAACTCGTTGTTCTACCGACTGTTTGTGGTTCAGGTTCGCTATTTTTTATTATTGTCAGTGTTTCAAATCCATTTTACTCCATTGCAGGGCATTCTGGAGCTCGTTCTCCTAATCATCTACCTCGTCTTCAAGCTACTCGTCAAGGAAAGATTAGCCGGAGACGAAATTATCATGTCCCTAAACAACGGATTCTTCCCGAAATTCTACTATTACGGAACTATCTACTACTTTTTCACTGTTCAGATACTTTTCTGTAAAAATTTCAAGTTTTAGTCACATTTTTCAGGTATGGGGCGTAATTGTCCAATCCATTGGACGTTTTCTCTTTGTCTGCGCGCCCCATTCGAAGTGGAAACGGGTGAGCAATTATACTTCAAGTTCAGTGAATAAATAAATCGTTTTCCAGCGATTGGACTCAATTCCCGATCTGGGCTGGATTTTGATCAATACGATAGTACCTTTCGCTGTTCTGTTCCGTCAAATCTTCCAAGGGCCAGTATACTTCATTATCGACAAGGATCGACATGCCGGCATCTTCAATCCGCCTCTAGTCAGCCATGTAATTAATTAGTTAATTATATAACACAGGTCTTCTGAGAGATTGCATGAAATCGAGACCCTCCCTTTACAAAATGTTCAAAGTGCTCCGATCAGGCCCAAATTTTGAGGGTTCATGCACCTATGGTCCAGTAACAAATCCCTGACTTGGATAGGCCGAGGTACCAAAAACACCCTAAACCCAGCTCTTGTAAGTTTCAAACTTCGAAAATTCATAACTTGCTTTAAAGTTATGCTAGAAACTTCTGCAAAAGCGGAAAATGACCGCCTTGAAAAACTGAACAACTTTGCTGTTAAACACAAAACTGAGCAAAAAATACGAAAAAAAATATTTTTGAAAATCATTTTTTGGACCAGAAAATCACTTTTCCTTGAAATTTTTTTCACATGTTCCGATGAGATCTTTCCAGATTCGTAATCTGCGTACTTTTCTAGTCCGTATCGTATTTCTTGCATGGCAATTCAGCGTATACATGCCGAGTTATATCGCCTTAAAGACCATCTTTTGAGCTCATTTTGTCAATTCTTCGACAAAATCTTCACTGTGTGAACCAAATAATAGCGGTTCTGAGTGGTTTATGACGTTTTGAGTATCGGAGATTCATGAAATGAAGTTTCCTCGCATTTAAAACTCGTTTCTGAAAACTCGATTTTTTGACCTTCGAAAAAAATCGATTTTTTCGAAACTGTCAAATTTTATATTTTTTATGTCCATTGGCAGCAGCGAGAATACTTATGATAATTAAAGTGATTTTGAGTAAAATTGGAATCATTTCGATGTCTTTATGATCGTTTTTACTCAAAAACGCCGAAAGTGATGTTAATTCCGATAAAAAAATCCTATGTGGCCATATTACGGTTGAAAATGCTTACAGTGTATTCAGAAATGCTTACTGAATGATTTTTAGAAGAAAAATCAGATAATTATGAAATTTGAAAAAATCGATATTTTTCGAAGGTCAAAAAATCGACTGTTCAGAAACGAGTTTTAAATGCGAGGAAACTTCATTTTATGAATCTCCGATACTCAAAACGTCATAAACCACTCAGAACCGCCATTATTTGGTTCACACAGTGAAGATTTCGTCGAAGAATTGACAAAATGAGCTTAACAGATGGTCTTTAAGGCGATATAACTTGGCATTTATACGCTGAATTGCCATGCAAGAAATACGATTCGGACTAAAAAAGTACGTAGATTTCGAATCTGGAAAGATCTCATCGGAACGTGTGAAAAAAATTTCGGGGAAAAGTGATTTTCTGGTCCAAAAAATGATTTTTCAAAAATATTTTTTTTCGTATTTTTTTCCTCAGTTTTGTGTTCAACAGCAAAGTTGTTCAGTTTCTCAAGGCGGTCATTTTTCGCCTTTGCAGAAGTTTCTAGCATAACTTTAAAGCAAGTTATGAATTTTCGAAGTTTGAAACTTACAAGAGCCGGGTTTAGGGTGTTTTTGGTACCTCGGCCTATCCAAGTCAGGAATTTGTTACTGGACCATAGGTGCATGAACCCTCAAAATTTGGGCCTGATCGGAGCACTTTGAACATTTTGTAAATGGCCACATGCGATCTCTCAGAAGAGCTGTGATAATATAATACTCTAATTAACTAATTACAGTCGAACGCCACCCAATCTATGATCACTACGATGGGCGCAACCATTATCAGCGCTGTCTTCAACGGACTGGTACTGAGGCAGTTGATCATGTTCAGAAAAGAGCTGTGAGTGTATCCAATCTAAATTTAACTACCGTGATTTTTTTCAATACATGGGAAACAATATTATTTCAAATACTGCAGCAATTGCATTCGCAAGCATCGTGTGGACATCCAACTCGGTCTCGTTGGTTGCATTCACTTCCTCGCGCAGTGCTTGATGGCGGCCTTCCACCTCACTGTCATGTGCTCTCTCGATAATGTTCGTTTTTTCTTTATTTTCGTTTTCGTTTTTTTAAGGAAAAACATGTTTTCCAGCAACCCTTCGCTAATCTCATCCGAGAACTGTACATGATTCCCTCAGTACTGCTAACATTCGTGAATCCATGGATGCTGCTGATCACGGACAAGAATCTGAGAACGCTGTGAGTAATGGCAACCAACTTGTACAAAATTACCCTTTTCAGCCTGTTCGGACTGTGGTAGATCCACGATGCACTGGAGCGACTCATATCTGAGACTATCTGAGAGAATTGAGAAACTTCCTTAAGTGGGCGCATAAATTTTTTACCATATGATGAAAAATGGCAAGACAAAATTGGGTAAAAAATCCTTGTACGGTCCCATCTAAATTCTCTCGGATAGTTTCTGGTATAAGTGAATTACGTATCTATTTTCAAAAATTCCCATCCTATGCATCCCTGTTCTTTCGCATGTAATCACTGTAAACAGTCATCCGTCATTACACTACCTGCGCCCACTGACAAAAGTTTCCCCTCAAGTGGACGGGAGTTTTAACGGCAACGCGAAAACAAAAACGTAATCACTGATCTACGACCATCACTTATTCACGTTTCCGTATACGCCACAACTATCTCATTGTATCATGGATTGTCCTAATTGTCTGTTGTTGTCTGTATAATAAACATTTCTTGACGGCTCGAATGTCTGTGAATGATGAATCTCGGGTGGCTGAGCTTCGCGCACTCGTTGCTTCCGACCTCACTCCCTATTATGATACGCATTTCAACCTGCTTCGGTGGATTCAAGTGAGATCAGTCTATTGTCTATTTTGACTGACAAAAATCAGGCAAATCCAGGCGAGTCGATGACAAAGATCGCACATAAACTTCGGCATCATCTCCTATTCCGGTTTCGGAGACTTTATTGTTTTTTGTGTGCTTCATCTGAGAAAATTGCAGCGCAAGCTCCTGGAAAATCGATGAAATTCACGAAAAGGCTCACGGTTGTGATCCCATGCACGAGTTCTGGCCTAAATACACGTGTGGATTGAGCGGAGTGCAGCCCAGATGCATCGTCTATGTCGAGCAGGTGATATTAATGTATTCTTATAATCTGTTCAGTTCATATGCTCTCTCAGCGGTCAGTGCAACGAGTGTGCGTGGAAAATGAAGAGACAATTTCACTAATTTCGAATTCTAGGCCGGCTTCATGGACTACGAAGGCATGCTGGACTCCTTCTCCATCACTGACATGCTCAAGGGACTGCTGTTCTATGCGGAGGAAATGCACGCTTTAGTGATACGCATCGAGGAAGAAACAGGTAAGTAATACTACTTGGTTGAGTCCCATGACGTCATTCCAGGACAACAAGCCTCGACCATTTACGTATACGACGCGAGCGGCGTCGTGTATAACAAGAAGCTGGTCGATCTGGTCTGCGGTCCGCTCATTGCCCTCGCCGAGTTCTGCTTCATCCACTACGTCGAGTTGATCAAGTGAGCATTATTCAGGGAGTCGCCCTTATTCCAAAGTGATAGAAAACGGGAATTTACACCATGGTGTGACGCCACAATATCGTTTCTAAAAATCCGGCATGAGAAATTGCATGAGAAAAAGAACCCCACAGGGTCATCTCTGAAAGTGTAAATCCAGCTTCCGGTAGGTAGGTAGAATTCCGGGGGGGGGGGTGGGAGCGAACTTGAACGAGAAACTTACTTTTGCGCCACATAAGGGCTTCCCCGAACCTAGATTGCGCTACGTAGTGCTCCGCGCGCTCTCCTTGCAAGGGCGATAAGGGAGAGAACCGTCCATACAGCATGCAAGGTATCATGGCGAGAGAAATTAATTCACACTGATTGGGAAAAAGCAGAAAGCTTTGATCTCATCAAATCGATACAGTGGAGTTGTCCAGGAAACGGATGTTTGTAGGTACGTCATATTCGTCAACGTTCCTCCGTTTACGAACGTGCTCTGGGCGATGGTCAAGCCGCTGCTTCCGGAGAGAACTAGGGAAAAGATGAGTTTCGAAAGCCATTGTTGAGCTGATTATTTCAAAAAATCCACCGCTTTTTCACATTCGAATCCTCTCGCCGTCCAATTGGCGCGATGAGATTCGCCTCTTCATGGACCCATCAATTTGTCCCGTATTCTGGAATGACGAAAAGCACCAGGAATTTCAACTGCAAATGCAACGCCCGAAACGAGTGCCTCCGGTGGAGATAACGACATTAATCGCCAAGCCCGATAAGCTTGAGGAAGTGCTCGTCAAGGCGGGAAAGGTGCATTGGATGGAATATCGATTGGAGAAGGGAGATGTGGTCTCCTTCCGTTTGCAAAGTGAGAAGGGGGTTGCACACCTTTACAATGGTGAAAATCTTTCGTTCAGGCAACGCCAATTTCGGATTCGCTATCGTTTTTGCTGAAAACGATGAGGAGAACGATGTTTACGCGTAAGAAAAAAACGACGTTCGACGAAAATGTTTGAATTTACAGCATGCGCCAGCTGTTCCCGTTCTGTCCGGGGTTGCCCGGCCCACTTAGGGTAAGCAAGACAATAAAGAAAAGTAGAGAACGAAATCGCAGGTGCCAATCGAAGGTACAGTGACCGCTCCGGAGACTGGCCTCTACAAGGTGTGGATCTCCAATTCACGATCGTGGTGGACGTCACTAACCGTGCAATACTGCTTCGAAGTGCGCAGATGCGGACACCTTACTAAATAGAACGTTGTTCCTTTCGTAAAAATAATTCCCACAGATTGTTTCACATTTTATCAACTTACCTTTTTTTAACCTTTTCTATGCAAGGGCGGGCTGTGCCACCCTTTCGCTTGTTAGCAACTAAGACCTATCCTGGGACGACCAAGTTGCGAGGCTGTTGCGAGGCTTTTACCGCCCGTGTTGTGTACACGTGGTAGGGTTCGAAGATTTCTTTACTGTGGTTTGCACCACTTCCAACACTGCTTAACCCCCTTTTCCGGATATACCATTTTTATTCGTGACAAACTTTGATGATTCTTCCTTTACAAAAACATCTGGACATATTCGTCATAGAGTTAAATACACGCAAACTTATAGGAAATATATAACAAATATCATAGAAGCCACAAAGTTTAACGTTTCGTGAAAAAGCTCCGATACGGAGGCAAGAAAAAGATGTTGAAGAGCGGCGATGCAATTGAGATGCCGCTGCTTACCTGGAACAGAAACTTGCATTGATTAAAGGGAAAATGTGTTCGACAACTCACAATCATGCGAAATCGCTGTGAGAAATCCACGGACCAAACACCTGAGGCCTCCAGTAAAAATATAACGCTACCGAAACCGATTCCGATGGGAAGAAGCAGCTGGTAGGTGAGTGCCTGCGATGGCAACATGCACCCTGTTGAGTCAGCAAATTGAGACAGCGAACCTTGGCGAGGCGGGCATGCTTACTTTCTTCGTTCAATTTCTGTAGATAATCAATATTGGAAGATGAATGAAATCAACCAACCATGAAGCTGATTCGCATGAGCAATCTATGCCTGACCGCCCAGTTGCTAATGGTGACGGCAGGCGAGAGAATGATAATGTACGCGACGGGTATGATGAACCTCAAGTCTACCCCTGAGTACCCTGAAAAAAACTTTTCAAGATATGAAAACAACAACAACAACAACATCAACATCAAAAACAAACAGAGTGTCGTATATGGCTGCAGGTTCAGCTCATTAACGAGGGTATTCGGAGTCTCTTCAAACACGGAGTAGAAAAAGTACTGAAACACTCGTTTCTAAAACATTATCAATATTTCACTCACAGTAGAAAGCGCAGCAGGAAGGTAGAGGGCTATAGTGATCAGGGTAGTGGCCATGACGGAAGGAGTGACATTCGAAAGCGTAACTCTCAGAATGTAGAGACGAAAACAGAAGGAATGCAAGAGAATGAGCGCCGAGTGGCAGGTGAGAAACATGTGAATCGCTGAAAACTTGATATTTTCTTCTTCTTTTTCTTCTTATAAATTCGGATTTCTCACCGGTACACAGTAGGCAAAACCAGCGTCCCGACATTGCGCAAGGACCGATAAAGATGCCCACAAGCGAACCGTCGGGGAGGTTGATGAAACTACAAAAATAGATTGAAATAGTAAATGCGGTTCCTAAAACTAGCCGAGCCGCCGACAGTGCACTCATCACAGAAGAAATGGCGTCAACAATCGCGTTGTTGAAGAGTAAAATTGAGTAAGTTCGCATTTCCCGAGGAGTTCTGTAGAGTTCTCACCGTGGAAAATATTACGTAAGTCACACCTCAAAATAATAAGCACAATAAGTAGAATGTTTGCAAGAAACGCCGCCAGATCCAGTGAGTAGAGTATGGAAGTATGCAACAAATCAGCGAAAGAATACATTGATCGGCTGCTTCTTTACCGAGTGAATTGGGGATAACTTTTTTATGATGATGAGCATATATGTCAGCGTAATAATCAATGCTCTTTCCGGCTGTAACCTTTGTATACGTGAAATCCAAAATGCATGCCCTTTTAGGTATGGAAACAACTCTCCCATATGTAAAGTAATTCCGTGTTGTTCTCCTGAAATATTCGCATGCCATAACTCAAGTTAGCGACCACGATTGGTTGAAAGTTAGCGATCAACGATGATAGCTCCAATAAATAATACACTGCGGTAGAATATTTGCTCGTTAATGTATTGAATACCCTACTCGGACGTTTGTCAACAATAAACTATACGCCTTAAAGGCAAGAACAACGTTATAAATAATCAAAACAGCATCGATATTGCATGAATGCCAAAGCTGACGATGGAAAGATCATTGATGCACACACATGGCTGAAAATCAGATCTCGATACACTTGGAAAAGGCGTTTTCAATGTATTCTCAAGCTTATGTGCTGCATACATCCATACTTTATACGCTGGATCTTGCAGCATTTGATGCTAATGTAGTCCTGATGGCAGTCATGATACAACCATGAGGAATGTCGTATGAATACAACTCCATCTTTGTGCATTAATGTTTTGATAGTGGAGAATGCGCAGATATCAGAATGGAACAAAGTCTGAAATATCTGATAATCATTTTATACAAGAATGCATCTTGGTGATGAAACGGATGAAAATGACGTTTCAAGGAGAATAGATTGTGAATCATTCATGCCTTGCACTCTGCATTTCAATTTAATGTGAAAACCTGTGAAAGGAATGAATACGAATAAGTGAATAATAATTGACAATGTACGGATTGGTATGACTACAGGCTATTAGGATACGCATCTGGTTCGCTATTCAGATAGTGTACTTTGTTCTGATGGTCTCGGACCTGCGATGACGTCAAATAAATCGAATCCCGAAATAAAATGGAGGGGAATAGAGGGGCTCGGGAGCACAGTATTAAGAAAAGGCAGGTCCCAATGCATGAACAAAACAGCTCGCAAACCCCGCCCACTCGTTCAAAAATCTTGCGACAATTTTATTACACCGACTTTGCCTGAAAAATCAGTGAAAAAAACAGTAGGGCGGTTTGCCCTTTTTCCCGGTTAACTCCCCGGCTCTAGTTTTCGCTGTATGTCGCGACTGCGAAATTGAGCCATTTATTGTTTTTGTTGTTGTATTTTAAATAACTGTTGATTAATGAAGCTGTAAACAGGCCACCATCGTCATCGGTTATGGCGGGCACGGCGGCGGCAGCTCTAGAATGGCCACAAGTAAGTCAATTTGTTTGCTAAATTATTGCCACC
>LS532022.1:941172-957796 GCA_900490775.1 Pristionchus maxplancki | reverse complement strand
CGAGTGGAGCAGAGCCACAACAGTCTGGATACCGTATAACAAGAAGCGGCCGCGTGGTCAACCGAATGTGCGCTGGAGAGATGACTTGAGACGAACTATTGGCGCTAACTGGTGGAACGCAACTACTGATGCCTTTCGACCCATCCTCATCTGACGATAGTCGTCTGACATGATAAATATTATTATTATTATTATTATTATTGACATTGACAGCGATCATCTGGTCGAATTCGGTGAGTGGAATATCAGTGATGGCCTCGTTGTAGTGCGCGAACGAGGCACCGCCGGCGTTGTTCACCTGAATTATTTAAACAAATATTAAACGAAGATGAAGAGCGGATCAAGGGAGAGAAAAGAACGCACAAGGACATCAATTCTGCTGAACTTAGCGACAGTAGATGCGACCAATTTCTCGAGGAACGCCTCGTCAGTGATGTCTCCGATGAGCTAAAACAAGCATTTTCGAAGATTTTTTCTTAAATTTACAATTCGAAAGTGAGCTCGCACCTCAAGCAGATCTGCTTCCCTTGCTCCAGCCTTCAAACATAGGTTCTTCGTTTCCGTGAGGGTGGCAGCGTTTCTTCCCGTGATTGTCACTTTCGCTCCCGCCTTTGCGAACAGAACTGCAGTGCCTCTGCCGATGCCGTTAGAGGATCCTGCATTTTTTTGTGTTTTAGAAAATAACAATCTGTAAAATAAATTATAAAGTTACCCGTAACAATGACGACTTTGCCTGCGAAGAAGCTCATGTCTCTCGAGAAGGAATCAATGTTGAATCGAGGTGCTCAGATGGGTTGGCCACCCGTTAAGTACCTTCCTCCAGCGGCCGTGGAATCACGATAGTCTCTGTTTTCTGCTTCGTGATCTCTGTCTCCGTCTCTCGAAAAAGTGCGCTATCTCGTCTGTCTCTGACCGAGTACAACATCTCACAAACGCCACTGCACAGCTGAATGTCCACGTGAGCACAACATCTCACAAAAACGGGGTAGAGATGCCATTCCGATTGTTCAGTTTGCTCGATCAGGCCTCTTTCTTAGTCAGTGCACAATTGATCACATACCCTGCTCATCCTTTTACTGAATTATTATGCGTTTTATATCAAGAATTTCAGTTGACTTACAGGTGGTCGGTCTTTGCAACAAGTTGACGAGTAATTCGAAAAGAGAACTGGAAAAGACGTTTTGCAGTTGCGCTTTTATCAGAAAAGATTTGGAGGAGTTCACTACCGTCAAGCGGGAGCAAAACGATACACCCACGCTATTTTGCGCTATTTTAGCGTGAAATCGATTAAAGGCTGGCAAATCCGCGAGAGTTGATAAAAAGTCGCCATTTTTGGAGTATAGGTACTAGAGGTGAATACCTAAAATTCGCTTTTTTAGTTTTTGATAGGGCTCTTCTAAACCCTAGAACTCGGGTACGGTAAAGTAGCACTTTGGTGGTGTGAAAACGTGGTGATGGGGAAAATGTTATCCAATGAATTTGGAATGCTGCATTTGATTTTTTCTGACCTGAATTCACAAAAATCACCAAAAAAACACGTAAATACACGATTTTTTATGAATGCACCACACACCACGTTTTCACTCAACCAACGTGCCATTTTACCGTACCCGAGTTCTAGGATTTAGAAGAGCCCTATCAAAAAACTAAGAAAACTCATTTTAGGTAATCACCTCGAGGGCTTATACTCCAAAAATGGCTACTTTTTTTATCAACTCTGACGGATTTGCCAGCCTTTAGTCGATTTCACGCTAAAATAGTGCAAAATGGCGTGGGTGTATCGTTTTGCTCCCGCTTGACGGTTTACGAGTTCAGGACAATTTAGACATCGCAATTAAGAAAGCAGCCGCTGGAATTCCTCATGATCAATTTCTTCTGGAATAAAATGAAGGTTATGAGTGAATGTGTGCTATTGCAGCCACAATTTCTAAATGGGTTAAAACAATGGGTTTCAGCATAGGGTCAAAAGTCTTTGTACGGTCCCTGAAGGAAGTTTCTCAATTCTCTCAGATAGTCTCTGATTATAGCCCTACGTGTATTTATTCAAGTTTGTAAGAGTTACTCAAACACACTCATACATCTTGTTCATTTTATAGAGATAACATGAATGATCAGCGCCGGGGATCCAACTTGTACGTTCTCTGTTGGTTACATGCATAAACAAGAGATTAGGGGGACTCGTCGAGATAATCATAACGAGAAATCTTCGCTCATTTCCTGGATAAGACTCAGCGAAACACGCAATAATATGTGTTGATCTTCTGATGTTTGAGAGAACACGGCCATCTCATCATTGTGTTAGTCTTCATTCAACCATCGAAGAATGGTCTGAGTCTCTCACTTTCCCATATTCTCTCGTTTCTCTGACTGACAAGAATGCATTGGGAGATCAGACTATTGCTCCAACCTTCGCATTGGAGGACTCCGTTGCGTGACCTTCGTCAATATTTTCAACGCCCCTCGAAAACATTCTCTGACCGGTCTAATACCCCTAATACCCGGTCCCGGTCTTGAATACCAAATACCAGATATCCACAAATACCTGTTAATGCTAATAATCGTTAATACCTGCCCTACAGATTGCAATCTACTATGCTGGACCGCACAACCCTATGGGTGCTAGTGGGGCTTTTGCTTGTGCCATCCTACTTAGTGCACTGCAAAATGCTCCTGCTCACGATTCAAGAGCGGAAGCGCAATAATGTTCACTACAACTCGCTATTTTATCGACTGTTTGTCATTCAGGTGAGTAATTTTAAAATGTAAAAGAAAATATAGACGAAAATCACTCAATAATCGAACTCTCTCTCATCATAGTCTATCTTGCTGGGAGACTATGTATCCGGGAGAGGCTGGCCGGTGATGATTTCATATTGTCCACCAATGGAGGATGGTTTCCCAAGTTCTACTATTACGGCACCGTCTTCTACTATTTCCATGTACAGGCTCGTTATATACGTTACCTCAAATTCGGCTTCATAATATTTCAAGGTCTGGGGCGTCATTGTTCAAGCAATTGGTCGCCTCGCAGTAGTCAGTGCGCGATTTTCTAATGGGAGGCAGGTGATGCGGCCATTTTTGGGCTCGCCATTGAACATATGTTTCAGATACTACAAGTGGCTGGTTGGATCGACTCCGTTCCCGACATCGCGTGGGGTCTGCTCAACACACTCGTTCCAGCGGCGATTTTGAGTCGAGAAATCCTTCAAGGTCCAATATCGTTCACTCTCGACGACACCTACGGACGCGCTGTTATCTCTATTCCGCCTCTCGATGCGCAGGTTTTCTCACTAATTTGTAACTCTAATTTGGCGAATTTCCAAGTCCGACGCCGCTCAGTCCGCGATCATCACCTCCGTCGCTACCGTAATCGCTGCTGGCTGCAACGCTGCCGTGCTGTCTACTCTGATCCTGCACAGGAACGAGCTGTAAGTGCGCGGTTTCTGTTCCTTAGATTTGTGCAATTTGCCATTTTGAAGGAGATTTGTTACAGCAACAGTGATAGAGCGTGGCGCACCAGCCGGAAGCTGGCGCTCATCGGCTGCGTTCAGTTCATCGTTCAGTCCACGATGACTGCCTGCCATCTCATCGTCGTTTTCGTCGTCGTCGATGATGTGAGCAATTGATCTGATTTATCTGACTCTCTCTCACTTTCCCACGCTTCCTCGCTTCTCTGACTGGCGAGAGTGCATTGCGAAATTGCGAGAATGAAGGCAATTAAATTGTTATTGCAATTTTTCAGATGGGCTTCGTACACCTCTTCAGCCAAATCTACATCATTCCCGTTCTCCTTCTAACATTCGTCAACCCGTGGATGCTGCTGATCACGGATCGGAATCTGCGCGGACGGTAAAAACGATAAAAAAAAGTTTTCGAAAAATCAATTTCTTTCAGCATGCTCAAGTGCTGCTGATTTATTCAAGACACAACTCCCAACAATTGCTCCACCATAGCTGAATTGTAGTTTGTGTTGTTAGTTTGTGTGCAAGGATAAAAGGAGAAGTCATACTTCTCAAGGCAGTGAACCCAATTCTCTTTCACAAGCGTCGAGCAACTTCTATAACGGTTCTCTGGGTCAAAGCGCTCAATTTTCAGAACAATTCAGCGCGATTTTAGCGAGAGTCTGGCGTTTAGTGTGTCGTCTAGCGTTGTGCTTTTACGTGCTGACATTGCTTCGTCACTCCTCTCTTTCTTCTGTCCCTATCGCTGCTACTTTTCCTGCTCCAATCTCTGTTCCTGAGTATGGTAATTTTGTGGTTCCATACCAAGTAGAGCCACTCGTCGTCCCATATAAGGCAAGCAATCCTGGATCATACCATTCCAGAATGGTCAGTGTTTTCCGTTTGCGTGTTGATATTAGTGTCTCACTCCGTCTCTTCTGTCTTATCGCTAGTACTTATCTCTCTTTCTATCTACCGATCACCCTCTCCTCACTCCCCCTCTTTCATTCATTCAGCGCGCTCACCATAGGAACATATTTCACCCACTCTGTACAATCGTTTTGAACGTCTTCAGATCTCACGCTGTTTTTCGAAAATTCTAGCATCTTCACTTTGACGATTTATTAGCAACCGAACTTCACCCGTCGCGCTAATTTTATCGCTGACAGAGATCTCCCGACCACATTCGTCTATGTTCCTCCTCCTATTCGGCCTCTCTCCATTTCTCCTGCTCTCTTGCCGATCAGACGAGGCGAGAGAGCACTGGTAACGGAGAGAGTGAGCACGATCCCTTCTCATCTATTGAGTCACTCTTCCTGTTCCCTTACCACAGTAGTGACAATTTTCTCTCTGCGCGCTAGTGCTAGATCGCGAACTGTGAATTACTACCGAACTTTCACTTTTCGTACGCAATGTTTGCTTTGCGTCTCCGTCTATTGACGAAGTTACTTCTTCGCACTGTTATTTCTCGAACTCTCGAGTTTGTGTTCTCGTGCTCAATTCTATCCTCTTTTCGCACAGCCAACATCTTGTATTTCCCAAATTCGTCTCTCATTTTGCCCGCTGTTTCAATGAAAGAGCAGTAGAGAGAGCACGCGAGTAGAAGAGGTCGGCAACTCTCGCAAAGCAGCGCAAACAAACTTGTTGACTCGTTTTCTTCCCCTTCCCCTCCTTTCAACTCTTACCTCCCCCTCCCTACCTGCCGGAGAGTGGCCGCTATGCAATTGAACACCACGCAGAGAGAGGGGGAGAAGAGGAGTCAGAGAAAGGCGAGAGAGCAGGCGAAATGGGGAGAGTTTTTCTATCCTCTTCCTCCCCTTCTTTCCTCCGTCTTGCACAGCAGGGAATTCCCTGTTGACGGGCCCACTACAACGCGCCATTTTCTCGCCCGAGTTCTACCACGGTTTCCTGTCTGCGAAAAACCTAAGATCGTTCCTTATCATTCTTATCGCCTCACTTTTTCAGCGCTTCGGCGCTAAATTGAATAGCTGAATAAGCAGAGCAGAGAAACAAGTGAGAGAGCATGAGAAAGGCAGAGAGAACTGCTCCTTTCTTTCCGGGAATCCCCTCCTGTCTTCCTCTCACCTCTCACGCGATTTGTATCGTTCTATTGCGAGTTGTAAACTATTTCCGCCTTATCTTTCTCAGAACTAATAAAAATGCCGAGTAAGCATGGAAATAAGATGGGGGCGATTCTTCTCTCCTATTGTCATTCTTGCGTGGAGTCGGCTGTTGACAACCGCCCACAATCCCTCACCATTCTTTCGTACTCGTTCTATAGCTGTTTGCGTCTTCTATAAATATTTCCTGGCAAGCTAGCTCCACATTTATTGCTCGAATACTTGCAGAGTTTACTACTTCAGAACTATTAGAAGAGAATCAAAAGAGAAATAGACGTATTTTATTCTTGAACGCTATTGAAACCCACCCACAATTTCTTGCACTCTCCCACTCTCCCACATTCTCCCTCTGTTAGTTTGTTACTGGCACTCTCGTTATTTCGCTGTTAGTTTGCTATCATCCTCGTATTTCTTCACGTTCCGATGTTCAACGCTCCTGATCTAAATAGTAGCCGAGAACTATGTAATAGCATGTATTGTTCCTAAATTCCTTCATTCGTGCAATCTCTCTCCATTCTTTCGCACTCGTGCTATCGCGCATTACATCTGAGAGTGCGGTCTTTTTGTTGTGCTTTGCTCCCTTTCTCCGCTCTTTATCTCATTCGACTATTTCAGAACTAGAAACAAATCAAAGCAAAGATGTCTTCATTGTCGCCACACGAGGGAAACAGGTAATCCACTCTTTTCTATTCTAAAATTCTTGCTAAATTGTGCACTCAAATTTACTATTTGACTCACTATTGCCAACTGTCGAGGGCTGTGAGATCTCGGTCAAAAAGTGTGCACCACAACAGTTACCACTCCTTCTCTCGCACTCTTTCTCACTAAGCCGTGAGCACTGAAAACAACAATCCCCTCTCGTCAGAACCCACTAGATCTCTGTGTCTACTTACTTGAGAGCAGACACTAGAATGCTGACATTTGCGTTTCATTCACTGTTCTTGTTGTATCTGAACTCATTGCAATACTGGCCCACCAGGAAGGGTTTTTCAGTCCCGAACACTGGATTTTGTGTTTTCACTCTTACCATTTTCTCTTGTCAGGTCCTGCTCGGACGCTCTGCCCTCTCAGCTTTGTTGCTATCTGCGTGAATCGATGGCGGTATGACTTGAATTACTTCTTGCTCAATTTTATTGAGTTACTGTGTCAGAATCAAGTGGAATGCACTCCAAATAGTTTTTTTTGTTTAATTTCGAAATATTCCAAGGGAGTCGTCGACAACGAGCCGCCCTACGTCTTCGTCGTCTTCGGTGCCTCTGGCGACCTGGCCAAAAAGAAGATCTACCCCACGCTCTGGTGAGCTCTCTCAGCTATCGAATTTCATGACAAACAAATTAAAGCCAATTACTTTCGGCCATCTTTGCTCATTTTGATCACTCTGTAGATAAGCAAAGACAAAAAGTACCTTTCAAGCAGGAAAAACATTGAGATGAAGCAGCGATAGCTTCTTGCAGGTGGCTCTACAGAGATGCTCTCCTGCCCAAAAACGTGAACTTTGTCGGATATGCGAGGTTTGGTCTTTGATCTTTACGTTATTTATTGAGAAATTTATAGATCCGCGCTCACTATGGAGCAGCTTGTGGGCTCGTTCGAAAAGTACTGCAAGGTTCGCACTTGATCAAATACTTGCTGAATCAAAATACCTTCGGACAAACTTTATCTGTAAAGTAGCAGTTGGTCTAGCAGTGGCTATCAACAGGACGCTATTTCCTAGCCTTACGAGACCACCTCTACTTATACCGTCTCTTTAATTCCCTGAGGCCTAAGTAATTGCATCTGGCTGGTTGATGTGATGGAGCCATACTTCTTTTCAGGTGCAAGAATCCGAGCGCGAGACCTGGGGCAAGTTCCTCAAGAAGTGCGCCTACGTCCAGGTTCGTTCGGGTTATCCGCTCGTCCTAGAATACTCCACGCAACTGACGAGAGAGTATGCGAAATGGAGAGACTGAATTTCGAAATGCCAATTTTTCTTCAGGGCGAGTACAACAAGCCAAAGGGCTTCAACTGCCTGCAGGACCTGATTGGCATGATGCAGAAGGAGGCGAAGAACAGTGAGTGGAATTATATCTCTGAATAAGTAATTCAATGTATGAAGAACGCCAACAACGGGCAAATCCCCATAACCTGACATAGCTTGATGGATTGATACCAATCCTCTTGCAGTCCCCGTCAACCGTCTGTACTACCTTGCCCTGCCTCCCTCGGTCTTCGCTGACGTAACGACGCAGCTGAAGGAACACTGCATGGATAACGGGTACGCATCATTTGTTTCGTTCAGTTTCGAATATCGTCACCTTGAAGTGTTCAGTGACTCCTGGACTCGCGTCATTATTGAGAAGCCGTTCGGGCACGATCTTCAGTCGTCCAGGGAACTGTCCGACCACCTGGCGAAGCTGTTCAAGGTTTCAATTGTTCTGTACCAATAGGGCATTAGGATACAGTACTATGCGGCTGTGTTGATTGAGAACTGGATCACGGGTATCCAAATTTAGGAAGACCAGCTGTACCGCATCGACCACTACCTGGGCAAGGAGATGGTGCAGAACCTCATGGTGCTCAGGTTCGAGTTTCCTTTTCCCTCAAAAAAATAATGTCGATTCGAGATATTGTTGGAGTAAAATACTTCCTGGATGACGTTTGTTGATTTTAGGGTAAACACCAACGTCGACACAGATTTAGGGGATCCATGTCGGTTGCCGTCACGAAAAAATATAATAACAATGACATCAGAATCTGATCATTGGGATATGGCAGGATTATTTCTGATCAACGGACCATCGCAGGTTCGGCAACCGAATGTTCAATCCCTCATGGAACAGAGACAACATCGGCTCAGTGCTCATCACGTTCAAGGAGGATTTCGGCACGGAGGGCAGGGCGGGATACTTTGACCAGTCCGGAATTATTAGGTGAGCGTTGAACATCGAAAATTCTCCACATAGAATTGACCTAAAGGCAATTAAAAACCCAAGCTGGGATCTCTGAAACTTATTCAAAACAATTTTCAGAGACGTGATGCAGAACCATCTCATGCAGATTCTTACGCTCGTCGCAATGGAGAAACCGGCCAGTCTCAACGCCGAGGACATCAGAGACGAGAAGGTGAGAAATTCGAGATGAATAGAATCTCAATGATCGATGCATCCAACACAATCTGCCCAAGCTTTTCGCTTGAAATCTCATTTTAAAGGTTGAAGTTTTGAAGACTGAAATACAGGAAGTATTGTAGGTCAAAGTGCTGAAGGCGATTGGCGAGATCAACCTCGAGGACGTCGTCGTTGGACAGTACATCGGAGACGCGGAGGCCACTGGTGAGCGTCTCCCGCTTCCACGAGTCTTCCACCGTCACTCATATCGACATGGCTAATGCAATTTTGATTGCACAAAGAAGATACACACCTTTACGAACTCTAACTCAGACGCCTCCCGTAAACTCGGGTACAAGGACGATAAGGAGGTCCCTGCCGACAGCAACACGCCCACGTACGCGCAAGCCGTGCTGCACATCCACAATGAACGATGGGAGGGAGTGCCCTTCATTCTGAGATGCGGCAAGGGTGAGTAAACGTGTCAAAATAGTGTGAGGTAAAGTAAATAATTGATCCATTGAAGCCCTAAACGAGAAGAAGGCCGAGGTGCGAATTCAGTACAAGCCCGTCAACGGCGACATCTACCCGGCGGGAGAACTGAAGAGGTACACATTTACCCTGTTGATCAGGCAAATATAGGTCTCGACTCATCAAGATTAGCACAATAATGACTATATTTTTAGAACCGAGCTCGTGATGAGGGTGCAGCCGAACGAGGCCGTCTACCTCAAGATGATGACCAAGAAGCCGGGCATGGGATTCGGAGTGGAGGAGACGGAGCTGGATCTGAGCTATGCTCAAAGATACAAGGTACGGTAGAGTTTAGAGGCACTGTATGGCACTGTAGAAGGCACACAGGAGTTCGCTGGTTTCTAGGTTACTGCAACTAACCACATTTCCTTCAGGACACCCGTCTCCCCGACGCGTACGAGCGCCTCTTCCTCGAGGTCTTCATGGGCTCGCAGATCAACTTCGTGAGGACAGACGAGCTGGATTATGCGTGGAGGTATTGATGATTTTTCCTGATCACCAAAATTTCTTCCTGATCACCAAAATGTTTGACAAGCGCGTCAAAACTCAATTAAAAAACAATATTCCAGAATCTTCACACCTCTCCTGGAGAAACTGGAGAAAGTGAAGCCGGCTCCCTACAAGTTCGGAAGGTCAGTCAACTCGAAAAAAATATACGAAAGGAAATCAAAATGTCAATTACAGTCGCGGTCCCGCCGAGGCTGACGAAGTGATGAAAAGACACGGATTCGTCTTCACGGGAACCTACAAGTGGACGCCCTCCAAACAGTAATAATTGCTCCACCAAATATCTCATCCTTCGTGGTCGACCGAACTGCTATTCAACTGCAGTTGTCGACAATTTATCCCCCAATATGCTAATCGTGTCTAATTGTGATTTATTGTCAGTTTGCAATGTAGGTTTTCGATCTTGTGCATTCGTATCTCAAAGCTCTCCTGGTGATAAAACGTTGAAAGTATGTGAGAGATTGCGATATTCTCACGAATCTTGGAATAGCGAGATAAAAACTCGAAATAGCTCTACGAACCGTCATCGATGAGGTTTCTCCGTTTGCTCTTTCGTTGATATCACGCGGCGAGTTTACTGCGCGGATTAACTGTTAGCTCGATCAAACACAACGATAAACTCTGATAACTCCTGACGCAAATCAGTTCCCCGAATGCTCTTGAGGTGAGCAGGTCCATCTTTCTTCTTCTTCAACAGTGATCGTTTCAGTTACTCTTGCTTCCGATTCATCATTTTCCTAAATCTTGAATTAGAATAGGCTAGCTAATGAAGCTTTTACGTTTCTTGATCATCTTGACAGCTTGTATTCTATGTCTACTTTACTTCGGAATCTTCCCAGGATAAAGTGGGTGCTTGTATGCTCATCGTACATGTGACAGTTCCTCATTGTACTCGTTGGCACTACTGATCCCCTGGATAATCTCATGCTAGACTGTTCACTTGTTTCACCCCTTGCATTCTCCACGCCTACTTCATTTCCTCATTGTGCTTGTCTTCTTGACACTACTGATCCCATGGCTAATCTCTCGCACTAGACTGTTCACTGATGCGCTCTTCTCAGTTCACCTCCAACCTCTGCGCCATATTCCGGTTGGCAGTTGAGCCAAGAAGAAGAAGAAAGAGGTGATAAGCTTGCGGATGCAAACAGTCACTCTCCTCAATTCATGTATTCTCTAGTATGTTCTGACCGGTTAGAGAGTGGGTGGAGGTGAGAGAGCGCCTCATCTTCTCATCCGTCTCTCGATTCCGACGATCCCTCTCACTCTCTTTGTTCTTCTACTCGCGTGAGGCTGAAAGCTGAGAAGGAAGAGTTTGAGACGTTCGTGCATGAGTCGCGTCGCCATTTCGTTCGCGAGCTCAGATTTTTACTTACTTCTTGCAGTATTTCGTTCTTGAAGGTTATTATTTTGATTCATATTCGAAATTCTTTTACTGGTCGGTGGTGCCATTTCCGGATACACTGTAGCCATCCTTTTCCCGTATTCCTCGAACTTCTCACATTCCGTTCTTGAGCCACATTCTACATTGGTAGCGTCACAGAATTTAACTGAATTTTTAGCATATTGTTTGAACCATCTATAATCGTCCAATATTGGCCCTCTGTAAGCATCGCATCTCACTTCCTCCCTCCCTCATCTTGATCGAGATGTTCCCTCTTGTTCACGCCGTTTTTTTCTCGCCCAAGGATCACATTGCACGCGTGTAGTTTGAAGAACCCTCTCCGTCCACTCGAGAGGGAGGGGGAAGAGACCACTGCGATTGAGAAAACCGGCAATGATGATACTTCCTGGCGTGCGTTAGCGATCTTCGCTCGTTCGCCACAGTCAATGATAGTCGTGTGATTCATTGATTATCTTAATCAATTTATTTGATTAGTCATCGAATAGAACGCACGGATCTAAAGAGTGTAATGAGGGCGTGTGCATTCCTCTAGACAGCTTTTGATGATTTCGTTTTCGGAATTCAAATTCTGCACTTCTTTCTTCATGTTGCCCCATCTTTGACAATAACTCTACTATGCATCTAGACATGATCCGTTTCACAAAATCCTTCACATGCATTCCCATCGTTTCCCCTGATCACCCCATCCTGACCGAGACGATTCGATGTTTAGCCATTCCCCTCCTGCATCCCTTTGTCGCCTCTGCTTTGCCAAGTGCTTCGTGTGTGATCAGGCGGTGTTTGGAGGATGTCAGAGGGAAATCAGCTGGGTTTACAGATGCATATCAATCTTTATACCCTTGATATTATTTATTCAAATGTCTCATTCTCCTTCTATTTTCCTGCCTCGTTGTAGAATTGTCGCTTTCCTTTCCGATGATCAATGAAACCTAACTGTTGCAGGTATGCCGGACAACGATCTGGTCTCGGATCAGTTCGAGTACTCCCCGGGGGAGCCGCGACCACCACCCTCCGTCAAGTATGATGTACCACCGGTGGTGAGTGGTTTCAATTAGTGACTTTTTGCAACAGCTTGAAAAAAGAACCATGTCAAATAATTTTGCGCAGCAGTAGTTCAACTAGTAGAAGTAGAACTAATTCATTGCATTTGCTCTCGAGCCTGTCAGAGATCCGAGATAGTGCGCGAAATGGAGAGAATCAGGCCGTTCATGGAGAGAATCAGGCCATCTTCAGGTCGAAGACGAGTACGCCGTCCTTCGGAAGACGCCCGACATCGTCGAAACGGAGTTCGTGAGGGACGAAGTGAGGGAGGAGGTCGTCGATGAGGTCAGCCTATCCTCCATCCACTTCGATAATCCTTCGTTGATCCCTGTCAAGAATGAGTGAAAGTCGACCGTGATTCGCCATTCATCTACCGTTGGAAAAATGTGACTCGGCCCAGTGAATAACCCATTGGATAGTCACTTCTTTGCCTTTCGACGGAGATGTTTGCTCTAGAGATCTAGAATAGTTATCGTCCGCTAGAATCTCTGAAAAATATTTCTTCCATTATTTATCGGATCTATTTTTTTAATTCAGGAAGAGGACAAGCTGGACCAGTCAGTCTCAATCGAGATCGTTAGCGATGAATTCTCGGAGGAAGTGTGAGTACTTTCGCATTGTTCGCCTTGATCAACCATCTCTGTCCTCCAAATATCGAGCTATATTGCAAACTTTCGATAGTGTACCTATCGCATTTGCATACTAGAGTAACCTAGCTTCGTTTCTCAGTGCTCTCTCGTCGGTCAGAGAAGCGAGCGAGCATGGAAAATAAGAGAACCTTTGTCTCATAGCCTTCAACCCAGCTCACTTCACCTAGTAGTTCATCTCTCATGTTTGCTTTTCCCCGTTTCGCCAGTGCCTGTGTGAATCATCTCACCTTCTCTCGGAAACTTTCTTCCACCACATCTCTTTTCGCGCATTCGTCCCGCGCAGGCGCAATATTTTGTCATTTATGACAGCAGTTTTCGCAGATTCAGGGATCTGTCTTGCCCAATAATTTTGACGACTTTTCTAGAAAGGCAATCCAGAGTTCACTAATCTGCCTGAAGGTTATGAGAGTACGCATTACGGAGATAATCTCGTGGATCATAATCCGCTCGAATGGGATTTCTGACCCAAATCTCTGCGATCGCGTGGATCCACGAAAGTTCCTTTCATTCTTTTCTCTCTTTCACCCATCGCACATGCCGTATTTCCGAGCTCAGATCAGTTGTAGGTAATAAATGAATGAATGATGCAGACAAAAATCATGTACAATAAGTTTCAAATAGCCCGTTTTTGTTCCTATTCTTATTGTCTTTCACGTGCCGTATTTTTCCTCCGCTCACGCCGATCTCTAAAGAAATCAAAAGCGAAGGAGAGGGAAGAGTGAGAGAGCGACAAGTAATCTCCTCTACTCATGTAATGAATGATCCCCTCGCGCTCTCTTCTCTTCGACAAAATGTCGACTCTCTCACTTTCCCGTGCTCTCTCGCTTCTATAACCTGCGATAGAGCCTTGCACAATAAGAGGTTTCCCCTTCCCCAACCCTTCTTTGGGCGGATTCGATTCGTTGTCAATCTCTCTACTACTTGATCCGGCGGTGACCGAGTTAGTTCTCTACGCATATGCTCCCGGGGCTCTACTACCGCTACCAGTATGGGTATGCATTTCAATATTATTATTTGTCCGTTATTTTCCTACTACCGAAAGACGTATGGGAGGGAATACTTATTATCTGCCATTTTTGCGTGCAAAATACGGAAACCCCGAGTCAGAAAGTTCCCAAAGCTGCGCTAAAGTGCGTGGGAGACAAGTGTTGTTTGTGAAAGTCTGGCGAGAAGAAAGTGAGAAGGCTATTCCATTACCCCTCTTAGAGATTTGCGTGCTCTCTGTTTTCGCTCGGGAACTCTCACGTGGTGTCAACAGAAATAATGGTGACAACAATTCTGCTCGTTCTATCGATCTTTCGATGCTGGCTTCTCTAAGGCGCTTATTATACATTCTCATTCATTTCTCAAAGGTAGTACCGTTCACAATAAGCGCTTCCTAACCGATCTTCTCATTAATTCCGTCCCGCTCTACTTCCTATTACGCGCTGAACTCAATAGCTTGATCATGCATACTCCTATGAACGACGCGAGAGATTCGAAAAGCAGCAGTGAATCATCCCTCGCATTGCACCTAGCCAATTCGCAAAAGCTGGCTGATAAAGTGGTTCAATTATCAAATAAAAATGGAGAAATGAATCATTTGCGCGTATCCAGAAGGTCGATTGACTGAGGGGAAGCGAGCAAGAGAAAGACACCGTTTGCACTCACTCGAACAAGAATGCACACACCTGTGCGCGATCGGGGGAATGCTCTCGCATTTTTGCACTCTCTCTCGTCTTCTCTGACTGGCGAGAGAGCACGTAATATGGAGAGATACAGTTCCTCCGGTAGAAGGGGGCATGGTTATTGCCAGATGCAATCGAGCGAGAGAGAAGGGGAATGGAGCAGACCGCCTTTATTGGCTTTTTCGCTGGCCATCCCCCTTTATTTTGCCGATTTCGTACAGTTTACTGGCTTCTGCATCGAAATTGAATTACAGCTTTTTTCCTTCTTTACCCAGTGCGCACTTTATCCGTGCAATGCCAATGCAATCTGATTTTCAAATTCACAACGAATTTATTCACAAAATATCCGTAATTCCACTTTTTGATTCGAGAAAGCACTGCATTGTCAGAATATTTTCGCCTCCGGAATATAATTTATCTCGTTTTCCAGGATGCCCTCACCCTCGGGCCGGGATCGACGGTGCTGCGCCACCGCACTCGAGGCCGTCAACAAGAACCACGTCGGCTGTCTGAGTGGAATGGCCTCAGAGGGCGGCGCGGAGAGGAGTGGCACGCGTGAGTATTCACTATAAGCTGCAAATAATAGGCTGAAAGAACACGAAACAGCTTTTGGAAACCAGAAATAATGTTGTAAAAACAAGCGATGAGGCGTAGAAAGTTGATGGTCTCCAATGAATAATTTGAGGCTGCGTACTGACTTTGTGCGGCGAATTTATTGTTGTTTGTGACAATAGTATACTGAGCACCAGCTTGAATGCATCAATGAACACCTATTGCGCAATGTCCACAACACACTCACAAAGGAACCCCATAAGTGGTCCGATCTCTCGAAACAATCTGTTGTCACAAGTTGAAAGGGACCCCACTGGGGAGTCCAAAACAGCTTTGAACTGATTGGGGATAGGTTTCCTAAGGACCGAAAATCGATTTTGAAAATACGGCTGTTTTGTGTGGGAAAATCCAAATCCCCGAGCGCATGCTAATGTACGAGATAGAGAGCGTCACAAACATGTCTCCCTTGGCGCAGCAGGTAAGGCGCCAGCCTTCCGTTTTGAAGGTTGCTGGTTCGAATCCTTTTGCTCGAGCAATGTTTTGCTGTATTTTTCCAACCATTCCTTTTGGTTTTGCTCCCTATTTCTATTATGTTTTCCTCTGATTCTGACGGTCAAACAAGAGTGAAAAATGGAGAAGAAAATTTTTCGATGATGTGAAACTTTGCAACATCTAATACTGTAAACCATCAATATTGGAGGCAAACTAACATGGGAATAGGCAGGCAATGCTCGCAAAATAGCAGCAAAACATTGCTCGAGCAAAAGGATTCGAACCAGCAACCTTCAAAACGCAAAGCTGGCGCCTTACCTGCTGCGCCAAGGGAGACATGTTTGTGACGCTCTCTATCTCGTGCATTAGCATGCGCGCGGCGATTTGGATTTTCCCACACAAAACAGCCGTATTTTCAAAATAGATTTTCGGTCCTTAGGAAACCTATCCCCAATCAGTTCAAAGCTGTTTTGGACTCCCCAGTAGGGTTCCTTTCAATTTGTGACAACAGATTGTTTCGAGAGATCGGACCACTTATGGGGTTCCCTTGTCAGAGGAGCGATAATTGGGGTGTTTCTTATTTGGCGCGTAAACTGTGAGAGAACCATACCAAACAGATGAAAAAAGTGAAATTATTGTAAAATAAGTACTTTCCAGTGGAAATCGAGCGTCGTCTCCTTGCTTCCGACCTCAACGGCGAGACCGCCCTCCACCTAGCTGTAAGACAAGGCGACGAGGAGATGGCAAAGTGGGTTAATTAATTAATTAATTAATTAATTTTTAATTAGTACATATCAAGGGGCTGAGGAAAATGTCCTTTCCGGGCGTCGAAACAACGAATCTTGAGAGGATCCCACTATTTGCCGCTTTACACATTCCTTTTGTCTTTGGATCCCGCCTCAATTCAGAGAGATCCGAATACATCTGTCTCGCCGCTTTTGAAGATCGTTGTTTCCCTCGCTCTTAGATGTCTCCCCGATTGTATCCGGATGCTTCATTAGCCTAGCAAATCCTTGTCCTCTCGTTCCACCTGAGTGCCCCCTCTTGCTGACTTCAATGAGCTCCCCGATTCTGATTGTGCGCACTTCCTATTGTCTTTCTTCATTCATTTGCCTACCCACTAACATTGATCC
>LS532022.1:859905-937897 GCA_900490775.1 Pristionchus maxplancki | reverse complement strand
TAACATCGTGAGGTAAACATTGCTTCTTTAGTAGATATGGGTGCCAATCGGACGAGAGAGCGTGTGAAATGGAAAGACGGCGGCCTCAATCTCGAACTTTGCTGTGATAAATGTGATCAAATACGTTGCAGATACCTCCTGTCCAAGATGGGCACGACAGCCGTCACTGCGATGACCAAGGACCATGCGAATGCCGTGCATTGCGCGTCTTGTGAGTATTCAACCATTCTACTTTCACTAGTGTCGGTTGATGATTGTCAAAACACCAAATGCCTCTCTTTACTCCATTTCAAGTTGTTCTTTTCAGTCTCTGGTCGCACGCACGTGCTCGCCATGCTGCTCGGCTGCTTCGCCAAGAGGAAGAGGAAAGAGGTAATTGACTTCGTATTCCCTCAGGCTGAGTCTAAAGTTCGGAGAAGTAGCCTATCCTCTAAAACTGACTAATTTATGGCAAAGGCTCGTTCGTTCCCTCGTTGGAGATTATCGAAATATGAGCCATTCCACTAGCCCATTAGCCGCCCACATATTCGCAGAACCATGCATGGCAAGCAGACAATTTCCCTTCGGTCGCATAATTAGCCATAGTTCGTTGTTCTAGTCTCCTCATTATCTCTGAGAGCGGAGATCACTAAAGTATAGTGGAACCTTATTTTCTCTGTGAAATTGTGTTGTGAAGGCCTCGGGTGCACACTCTGTCGGCGAAAATTAAAAAAAAGGAATAATTCAGGTCCTCGCTGCTCGCGACTCACGAGGAAACACTGCCCTGCACCTTGCAGCTATCGGCAATTACGTAGACACCGCGCTGTTTCTGGTGGGGAAATTGATTGATGACGCAGTAAATATGTGTTTTCCAAGGGATTATGACATTTTTCACAGGTCGAGGCCGGCTCCGAGCCCGCCTTGCTGAACCTGCAGCATCAAACAGCTCGTGAAGTGGCCCTGATAAGAGGACACGGCAGTCTGGCGGGAGTGCTCGCTGGAGCCAAGGGTACTTTACTACTTTTACTATGACTATTTTCCTGTTAATGTTTTTACGTGCCTCACACGATAGACATACAAAGTGATTCTTTAGCCGGCAAGTCGAAGAAGCGCCGCTCGCTGGCCATGCCCACTCCTCCTCCCGCTCTGATCGCCTCTCAGTCAAGATCGATGCACGACCTGAGCAATGGCGGCAATGGGTGAGCTCTCCTTTTTCTTGTTTTTTTTTATTTCGAAAAGGGCACAAATCGTTCAAAATAGCACCATGAAGCAGCTTCTTACATAGAAGAAGATTCACCAGCATTTCCAGGTCCGTCGTGCTCGTCCGTCCGATGCCGCACCCGTCCGACCTGTACGGCCATCTGGCAGAGGACGTGCGCGTCGTCGAGACGCACAGCCCGAGTCACTACTTCCCACCGGCGGATCGGTTAGCTACTTTCTTCCTTCAAATACGTGTAATTCATCCCTGAAGAGCACTGCAAGTAGTTTTTGTGTTTGTGTTTGTATACCACGTTCCATCCAATCAACGGATATTGCAGACGCTCTCCCTACTTCTACTCGCCGATGCGCGTGCAGATTGCGGGCCAGCCGAGAGCCCCTTCGTCCATGGACAGCTATGCACAGACGTAAGAGATTCAAAAACAATTATTGAAAATCACTCTTGTATGAGCCAAGAGATTATATTTTTGAAATTCGCATCTATTGACACATTTTTACGGTTATAATTGCGCGGCCAACACAGTTGTAGCCCCTTTTGTAAAGGAATTGCTAGTCCCCGGTGATCCCTTCCGCTCACTCACCAGAAATACAGAATTGGTTACGACTCCTTTCATGAAACGCTTCCGCACCAGACACTCATAAATTTCTGATGCGCTCCAATTCATGGGAATTCACCCAAAACGATATGCGTCAGTGGCGAGCTTTGAAACCCGACCTAGACTGCATCCGGGAATATTACTATTTACATTAGTACTCCACTTCCCGGACTCATGAGATTCAGAGAACGTGTAAATATCAGATATGCGGGAAAAGAGTGCGAGCAATAATGGAAGCCCGCGCTGAATATTGGTCTAGCGGTCTCGACTAGCGTGAGCTATGTGTCAACGTTTACAATTTCATTTAATCTCAGCAGCCCCGTGCCCGCTCGTTTACTGATGATGAAGTCATCGCCGAGATCACCCAATGCACTCAGCAGCGGGTACTCGTCGGCCGGAGAGAGCCATGAGCCGAAGTAAGATTTCTCAAGAAAAAAAATGCAAAATCGAGCAAAAAGCTGAGGAAAGACAATGGAAAAGACATGATTTTCAGACCCGAGCTGACCAAACGCCATCTCGACTACGTCGAGTCTTCCAGTGATGATGAGGTTAGTCTTCAATTTTCGAAATTGCCAATAAAATGTAATCCAGGGCTCCCGACGCGACGGTACAGTTCAGACGGACGTGGATGAACTGAGGGAAAACATCAAGGTATCAATTTCTTCCTTTGTAATGGTAGAATCAATTCATCGTGATGAATGTGTAGTAAATACCCCAGGCTTTACTACTCGGGCCCGTTTCCCCGTGGGGATGGCTTGACTCTCTTCATTCCACACACATTCTGACAAAGATGAAGAGATGATTTCTTGCAAGCCATCCCTAATCCAGATCCAAAGAATGGATCTTTCCCGCTGTTTGGTAGTCTCCTAACCCGCATTGCAGCACATCGACGACGTCACGTGGATGTCGGAAGGCCTCAACGCTGTCGACGCCCTCGACCGCGTCCTGAAAGAGGTGGCTGAGACGGAGGACGAAGATGACGAGGAGGAGCACACTGTCATTAGATGCTGATTGCCTAGTGTTCTTATTTGAACCTCCCCCTATCTAGTTTTCCAATCGTGGTAACATACCCTTCCCTTCTTTATCGCTAGATCTGAACAGTATGGCACCCATGATTCCCCCAAACATCGTTCAGCAATCGAGTAGTTCTAACTCCGCTCGTATGAGGTCAGAATAATGCGAATGTGAAACTTTCTCGTATTAATTTTACCTCTCATTATGCCGCTTTTATCCAAAGGGCTAATCTATTGTAATCAACGCTCCTTTTTTACCTTGCGTGTTAATATCCCCTTTATGTATGTGTACTGACCGAATGACACAATGTCACAGACCAAATCCCTTAGTTTTGCTAATCTAACTAGGCATATATTCCCCGCTGCATCCATGTTTCTACTTACTCCCGGTAGTTGTGAGTGGAGTTTGGAGGAGAGCTCTCCTTGTTTCACATGCTCTCTCGCTCCCTCCTTCGCTCTTCTTGCAAACTTCTATTGCTCTGAATAATTGCATATCATCTGACGTCGCTGCATTTCCGAGAGTACTTACACTTCATATTCCACTGCATTCACATCCCCAGATCAAACGTTATGTATGTGTTTCCTTCCCTCCTGTCTCTTGTTATTTGCTTTTACCAGCCTCTCTGCACAAATGATAAATGTAATGTACATACAAATACACACGCAGAGTGAGTGAAAGCACCGTCAGATTGTCTTAGTTGATCATAGACGTTAGGCAAAACGTAGCTAAAGCGCACAATTCTCTTAGAAGATCGCTGAGTAATTGACTAGGGAAAAACGATACTACTCGGCACTATGCTGCTATTTGACACCCTCCCCACCCTTTTACGTCAAAAATGCAGATCATTTTTCGCAGATTCATGACGTCGCTTTTTGCACGGAAAACAATCAAGGCGAAATCATATTTGCAGCTAATTCGAATTACTGGTTTTCGAGCGCTTAGAAACGGCGAACGCCGTCTCAGCATGCATAGTTTATGCGTCTGAGAATCCAGGCTTTGTTTCGAGACAAATGATGCGTATTTCAGTTTCCCTCGTTGACGGCTACCGACCTCGTACAAGAGATGACGCTTCTCGACGAGCTCAAGAGCAAGCTGCGGGCGTTGAGGAAGCGCCGAGTGGCTCCCGAGCCTCCGAGTGAAGCCGCAATGGCGCCAGACGGCGGCACGCTGGAGCCGGAACCCACGGAGAAGCTGCGCAGAAGCGAGAAGAAGAAGGACGCAAGGATTGCGCTTGAGACGCTCAAGAAGACTCCAGCGCCCCTGCCTCCTCCCATCCTCAAGGCCACTCCCGCCTCTCCCCATCCGGAGTTCACGCGAGTCCGCTCTCCGTCCTACCGAAGAGCCATTGCCGACTACCTATCCGACATTTGAGTGATATTTGGCGTCTAGCGGTGCTTCTTTTGGTGTCTTAATCCTCGTCATCACCTACACAGAATGGTCCAGTAAGAAACGACGCTCTTCATTTTGCGTGATCGCTCACTTCACAGACCGCTGAGAGAGCACGTGAATTGAAGAGACCATTCCTTGCGAAGCCATCCCACTCATCACCACTACCTGACCACTATTTCTGTAAATAGCGCGACCATTCCACTGTATCTGTACAATTCTGACGACATTGTTTCAAAAAGTGTTTGAACACGATCGTTTGAAGCACCTGATAAATCATTGTGTTTTAAGATTGATTTTTCCGATTTTTCACCCTCCGTGAAGTACATCAGAACATGGTAATTACGAAGGCTATGTGGACTTTGATACCTTGCTTTCCAGAATTTCGAAATTGAACCTCGCAATTACTCGCACTCTAATTGGTTTCTGCGCTGAGCCACGAGGAAACAGCGAGCAATTTTCCTTCCTTTCCCGCTCTTCCATGAATCCTGAAGTTCAGACCAGCGAGATCATTTCTAATACAGGAATAGACGTCGATCAAAGAGTCCATCCAGAGATGACCGAACAAGAATAGATCACTGGGTTGTCTGAATCTCTCTGTATCCCGTGATCTCTCACTTGGTCTAACCGACCGACAAGAAAATTTAAGAGTCACACGATTGCCCGGCGCGCGCGCGAAAATAGGATTACACGTATCGTTGAATGTTTTCTGCTCCTGCCCATCCCTCAATTCATCACACTTTTTCACATCATCCCAAATGCGCCGCCGCCCGCGCGTGAAACACGATTCGTACCGAGAGGTTTCGCGAATCTGAGACAGTCCCTCTCATCTCCTATTCCCCTCATCTCACACCCACCCACAATGTCTTCTGCTGCTAGTTGCGGACCACGCATTGTGGCTTCTGTTATTGCCTCGGCCGTTTTAGTATATCCCACATACAGTTAATTTCGAGCAGTCATGTGGTCATATTGCTCGCTCTGTTTTGTACGTATTCTTCATTTCCTTGTTCTGGTAATATTCTGATGAAGGCTGTCCTTTTCGGTCTCGAGAAATGAGGGGAATATTCGCAGAATGTGGGTGGTACAGTGTAGGACGACGGTCTTTGGGCATATTGGATGATCCGGCCCTAGGATCCTTTTATCCTCTACCGGGGCATTACGTCATCTTCATTATCCGGAAAGTCTATGTACTCTAGACAGCAGATCCCAAGAATATGTAAGAATTAAGATCCAAACCATTAATGGTTCAGTTCCCCAGTGGGCGTGGTCAGAAGATTGTTTCAGCAACTGGAAGATGGAGACGCTCGAAAGGGAGGAAACGCATGCTTTCTTATTGCCCCTACTCCGGAAGTTTTCGTCCCATGTTTTCTAGTGGGTTTGAATGTTCGTGAGCGGCCCTTTCGTGCATGCGTGGACTCTTCCAAACATCAGACGAATGCTAGCGAGCAATGTTTTCTTGCCCGCTAAAGTTATGCAAATTTTACCCGCTCCAACAATGTTTCTCTTCTCGAGAACCTTTGAAGCTCAATCGAGACTTCTTATTCACGATGAATGGGGCCCGCAAACACAGAATAGTCGCTTTCAATTGTTCTGTTTTTCGGCGTTCCCCATTATTCTCATTCATCTCTGTTTGAAGATTTGGTCAGACAGGCATTTCTCGATTTACAATTAAAGTTGTACACTCTAGTGGGTTTGTTGATCTGCCGTTCGAGATGTATCCCCTGAGTGCGCGCGAGAGAGCACGCTAAATTGAGAGAGTTGTTCAAATCGAAATTTCTGTCAATCTTGTGATCACGGGGAAAGGCTAAGCCGGGATTATCGGGTGGCGTCCATTTTGGGGGCGCGCTGCTGTCGCTAGGGACGTTCATCTCAATACAAATGAAACGTATTTTTATTATTTGGTAATAATATCTGTGACGCGGTTCTGTAAATTTGATAGATCAAGAATAGGGGGAGCTTTTCGGTGTGAAATGAAGAATGTGAGCCCTCATCACCTAACAAAACGCACGTGCATGTTATTCGGCATCTCCATTCAGAATCTGTGACGCGATGTGGAGAAGAATTTGCTTTATGCCGTGGCGCGCCCAAAACAGTTCCGAATTGTGGGCATCCGTGGAAAACAGCGCGCCATTGTGCGCATTAGACGGAATGAGATCACTTCGGCCCAGACGCGGAACGAGAGGTGTACCGCCCATTCCACTATTCCTTCCCTGAATTCACTCTACTCCCTCGAATTTGAACCCAATTGAAGTTGCGAACGGGCTTATCTCACTGAGGATCATTGAAAACACTGCGCATTGTCCTCTAGGGACCAGCTCTCCTCAGTTTCCACACTCTCTCGTCTCCCTGGTTTGGCAACTTTTGGTTCATCCTCCGGGAAGCTTAGCTTCTCACTCCGCCCTTTCCTCTCCTTCCTCAGCTCATCTCGAATTCATAAGCCATTCATTATCGGCACTCGTGCCTCTTCCAATGTCGCATCCTCACGCCCTTTTCCGAGACATCGATCGCTTGCCGCTTTCTAAGCAGAAAACCGACACAACCGGAGAGTATTAGACCTTGTACTACTCACTCTGTCGTTCGAGATGACCCTAATGAGCATTCGAAATGAGAAATCGCTCACTAATTGAGAAATTCGCTGTTCATGAACCAGACAGAACTGGTATTCCCGTTCTTTAGCATTCATATTTGTCTGAACCGGTTATTCTGGCCTTCAAATTTCGGGATTTCTTGGAACCATATTGTCGGGATATAAGCAGATCCGGTTGAAGTCGCTTTGTCCAGCTTGTAGTCCTGAAGCGAAACTAGAAGCTGTTCGATGATCCCAGCAGCGTATGAAGGAGCTTATTAGCTTCATGATAACGAGGTTTTGTATTCGTATTCTGTTGGCAAGATTGGATCGTTTAAAAAGATTGCGATATCTAGTCAGCTACATCTGCTCAGCGCTGGCAATTAAGAAACAATTTGCATCTGTCTATTTGATTGTTTGACGTCCATAATCATGTTCTCTAGGACTGTTCTCTATCTTGCTGCCATATTCTATTTCTTCAAAACACATTCCATGCAACTGTGAACTACGACGAACCAATTTGCGCAGAATCGTATTGCTGGAATTCTCCTTATCACGCATCGTGCCCCAGCACTGTAGAACCGGGAAGTAATTCCGCCGCTGAATAGTGCGAGTGAGCCCTTATTCCTAGTGCTTCTCGACTCTTTGTTCTTGGCCCGCACTCTAAATTCATTAGACGTCGACTTCTCGAACTACTGTGGAGGAGTGCATAAATTGTCGAGGTGGAGGCCCCGCCCCAAAGGAAGGAAAGGGCGAACTGTGGAGGCCCGGCTCCCCTTCCTCCAGTAAGCTAAGCTGGCCTGAGAATGCGCTTCCGCAACAAATGCGTGAACCGTAACAGTGGGGGTATTTTCCCACCTACCCTTATCACGGCTAGTGCTTCTTGATTGCGCGATCTTCACTTCAATGATTATTCGTGTTTCGGTCCCAACGACCTCTAACCTTAGGGATCACACTTACGACGCGGAACTAGCCGAACTCAAAACGTGCAGTCGTAAATCCCCGATCACTTACTGCAGTAATTGTTGATAATTACAGCACACACGCGGCGCGCAAATTTCATCAACCGATCATTTTTCTCCGAGTTTCTCGTCTTTCACGCCCATGCTCTTTGACGACTCGAGCAAGAGTAGACTCCCTCCAATCCAATCGCTCTCTCGCAACTCTGATCAGCGAGAGAGCACGCGAAACGAGGAGACCACCACATGCTTCATCCGCTCATTCTTCGTTTTTCATAGCTCACACTCACGCAAAATAATGGCCTTCAATCCTCCCTCCATCACACGATTTATTATCCCCTCTCGCTGCCTCTCTCATCGTCGTGATTCACGAATTCCTGCTTCCTGTTTCACACTGCTGCAGGAATGTTTTGGATGACTTGACTAGAAATACTCTCCTCATTTTGTGTGCTCTCTCGCCTCCCCAGTCATTTGAATGAGATTCAACAGTACCTATCAGCCGTATTCACATACTTCCGCGGAACTGTCCGTATTTTGGGCTAGCGCACGATCTTCGCACGCGTGAATGCCTGAATGACTGCTTAATGTGGGAAAAACCGTTCAAAACGGTCAGAAAAATAGCCGATATGGCGTACCAAATGCACAGACTGCATGACTATGCATCAGTTGTTGTTGTTTTCGGAGCGCGTCATTGCATTAGCATACACCCCCACAGATGTTCCTCGCCAGGAATAGTGCAGGGACTACTATTCGTGGCGTCGTCTCTCCATTTCGCACTCTCTCTCGCTTCTCTAGCCGGTTAGAGAGCAGAGGCGACGATCCGTGTTTCGAATTCTGTCGTCCAGAGCCGCCCCTAGCTCCGCCCCTTCTCACAACTATGTTCCTTGCTCTAGAAAGTATATCACCGCTTCAAGCGACAACCACTTTTCACGAGCGCTAACCCAATTTTCGGGCGCTCGTTTTGGTTTGTTTCTCAAGTCCCTGACGCTGAGAGTAAGGGGTAAATAATTGCTGTTGCAATGCGCCGCCCCTCCCCTTAGATGGATGTGTGTGCCTCTCCCCCTTATATTGCCATAGCCTTTTTAGCTTTCAAAATTGAGACCATGCCTGCGTTTGACAGCAAATGAGGAGCGATTGCCCGCGTTCATGTTTTCGCGCCTTTTCCCTCCTCATTTTCACTGAACCCGGCAATCGCCCTTTGCTGGTCAGAAAACGCGCCCACAGCTTCCGTTTTTCCAGCATAATTGCTACCGTGCGAAGCGGTTTTGCGCCCAATTTCCCACTTTTCGGACCCTCGCACCTATACGGCAGGTGCAACTTGCAACAACTCTGCTACAGATCAACTTTTGGTCGCCGACACTTTGCGTGTATAAACGAAAATTAGGCGGTGTCACGAAGCCATCCGTCAGCGAGTTTCGCGCGTTCCTCAGACCTTTCTGGCACGCAAAATTCCCATTCCGAGTCACCTCTCGGACATTGGATCTCTGATGCGCAGAACGCCTGGGGAATTCTCACAGCACGTAAATAAATAATAGTCCAGGGGTAGGCGAACCGAGACTATCAAGATGCGCAGGAGCGAGAGAGTGTGTGAAATGAAGAGAGCGGGCTGTCTTTGAACCAAACTGTGCACTATGCGCCGTTCCTGAGAAGTCGCTAGCACCAAGAAGACATTTGATCTCTGGCGCACTCCTCTCAAAGGGGCGAGCGCGTTGGTTCGCTGTTCTTGGAGTCACGATTGTTATGCTACTAGACTGGTCTCTCAAACCCCGAAATCCCCCATTTATTATGCCGCCGCATTCCTGGGATCGTGTATCTGAGGCGGAGGACTGTAGGAGATTCATGAATTTTGAACGGAAGCACCGCAAAACAGCATGAGAACACACCTCGGTCTTCCCTCGATCACTTTATTGCTAGAGCTTCGGCTCGTCCATATTTCGACCTCTGCCCTTCCGCGTTCGTTTTATTGCTCGCTTCTTGCAATATTTTACTGCTCAAGTTGTAAATTACAGGACTCGATGGAAACTTCCGACTCGATTGCCTATGTGATCCGGCTGTACCTCTTTCCGCTGGTTAGTTTTCCTTTTACGTCCTAACTTTTCCTGTACTATCGTTTAAAGATCCCTCACCACACCACAGTTCATTGCACATGCAATACATTTTTCGCGAAGCCCCTCTCGAAGAGTGCAAAGGGCCCACTCTCCTATTTATACTGGGCCAGAACTCTGTTTATTACGGGATTTTGTGAAGAGAACACAAACAAAAACGAAAATAGTCAGAAATTCGACCATTTTATGGGTTTTGAATTCATTCCTGCGCAAAATTCAATTAGAAAGAAGTCAAGGGAAGAAGAAATGTTTTGGTGTCGTAAAGCACTACTTCCGTCTTACATTTGGCACGTCTCAATGGTAATACCTCCGCACTAGGAAGCAAAATGCACTAATTTAATTCTGAAGGGAAAATGTATTTGCTTCAGCATGAAAAAACAAAACGCGGACCAGAAACCGGTGTAATGTACTCCATTTTGTATTTTCTCTGAGCATTTGCTGTGCTACAGTCACTGCACATTGGCTATTGCAGAGATCACTGTATTATTGACGGAAAACGGCTGGAATGATACGTAGATGCCGGCCAAACAAGTCAGAAGGACTCAACATTCCCAGATTATTAGCATCATTGCGCTACACTCTTGCTGGCTTTGCGACCACAGAACCACTGACGGGGAAGCAATATTGCGGGAAGTTGTGCAGTCGCATTGCTTCGATGATGGAGCAATGTTCCGACTCTCTCACTTTCGCATGCTCCATCGCCGTTTCTGACCGACGAGAACGTCGTGCTTCGAGAGAGACAAAACAATTGCCTGAATGACGAGATAATTGTGCTCTACGTAGTGAACGACGTCGCAAAAACAGCGTGGTGATTCGCGATTGACTGAGAGGCTTTTCCTCGGTTACAGCCAGACGCTTTAGAAATGATCGCTGATCTCTCCCTCAAGTCTCATCTAAACCTGTTCCATCCACTGTACAAATCCGGTTGGAACCAGTACGCAGATACGCAGAGAAGATATCAATGACGAGTAATACAAAAAAATCCACGCATTTGAGAGGTTCCAGGAGATGGTGGGAATGGTGATTAGCCTTTCAATTATCAATCGCAGGTCTGCATTCCGGGCTGCGTGACGGCAGCGCTGTCCTGCACGATCTTCTTCCGCATGCGAAGGTAATCTTTGCTCTCTATTCTCCCTTCCCAGACCCCTTTTGTCACAAAGAATGACTAGCGTGACTGCAGGAACAAATAGAACTTGCCTTAGAAATGCAGGCCGAACATCAGAATGACGTGCAAAAGTGCTCTTTCTATTAGTATTTCTTCTGCAATTAGTCTAGGGATTCCCTCGTCATTTCTACTCCTGATTTTTCTCCGTGATTCCCGGAGATCTTCCCTGTGCGTTGAACAATAGGACGTAGCTCAACACGTAAGGTCAGCATGGCAGATGACGTCGGGTGATTCAGATCCTCCCTAGACGTCCTCCTCTTCGGCCTCTCCTTCTTCGACGTCCTCGTGCTGACGACCTCTCTATTAGTGAGGATCATTCCGATTTTACAAGATTCTTAGATCCACCCAGTATTCATACATTGCCTTGCAAAATGGCGCATCACGAATGATTTCATTAGAGAGATTGCAAAAGATGATGCGCAGACCGGGAGCCGAACCATGATGGCGTCTAACAGAGTATCTTCATTCCGCGTGCTCTCTCACCGGTTTGATAGGCGAGAGAGTGTGCAAAATGAAGAGACGACATCACTATCCCATTGCAGATGTACCCACCGATGGCGGAGTGTGTATGGCACGAGAACGAGTACATGATGCACGAAGGCAACAGCACGGATCCGGTCAGTTAATTTTAGAGTTTGATATGTATCGCCATCATTTTGTTAACGTTCTCTCTCCTGGGCCGCGAGGAATGGTCTGACTCTCTCACTTTCCCATGCTCTCTCGTTTCTCTTACTGGCGAGAGAGTATTGCGAAATGAGAGTCAGACTATTGCTCTGGGCTGCGGACATGCAATCATATTAAACTTTGCGGATTCTGTGTGAATTCCCGTCTTTCGCTTTCGACTGACGCAAGTAAGAGATACTAGAGAGCGCAAAGCCATTTGATCACCTTTCGTCTCTCAGCGGCTATAGAGCTTGTGGAATCGAGATGGAGCGCTCCCATTCACGAAACATCACCCTCATTACGACCAGTTTGCAATTCATCTTCTCCTCTCATCCGGGGCAGACGTGACAGCAGAGCGCTCGCATAATAAATGCAACGAGTGCGCATCATGCGAAGCGGTTTGGCCTTGTGAATGGGACCAAACTGACTTCCTGGATGGAGAAATAGTAAAAAATAATTTTTAAAAATACTATTTCAGTCGACAACGTGGGTGTGCCAATACTTCTGGAAGGCCACACTCGTCCTCTACCCAGTGTCGAATATTGCTCAGGTTCGTTACAAGATTCTCAGAAAATATGGTGAAAGGGCAGCGAGCTTGGTTTAGAGATCGGACTGTTCCATCGAAAATAGATCAGATGCATACTACTCTTATTTGTTTACTAGTTTCTATGAAAAGGAATAAGAGAGGACAGTTAGAACGATTTAAAGATCTATGAGTTCCCGCGAAAATAACTCACAATATTGCGTGTGTGTGAACGCGCAGCGACTAGACATCGTCCATGCCATACTATAAACAGTATATTTTTGTGAACGCTCCCTCGAACTCTTGCGGAGCGTTCTTGGTCTCTAGAAAACACGCTTATGAATAACAGACAAGCGTTCTTTGCGCTTCTGTCCAGTTCATTGGGCTCCTGAGAAAAAACTAAGTCAATGTGTACACTAAAATTAGCCGGTTGCCATCCGTTTTCTGTGCAAGAAATGCGTTTCGGTGCCACGAACGACTAAACGGCTCATGTTCAGGTCGGCTCAGTGTGGATGTGCGTTGCCGTCGCTGTCGATCGCTTCCTCGCCGTCACTCTTCCGATGCGTCGAATAACGTTCTGCACCCCTGCCAATGCTGCCGTCGCCGTGTCCGCCATTACCATGTTCAGGTACGCCCTTTCGTTTGCCCTAGAGTTCGAAATATGAGTAGTCTTTTCATTTTGCACGCTCTCTCGCCCCTCTGACCGGTGAGAGAGCACTCGGAATGAAGAGTAGATCACCCCTATTTCGAACCCTAGTTTGCCATCTCTTTTTTTCCATTACGTCAAAACAATCATAACGATATTCCATTTCGATTTGGCCACATTTTTCGCACTTTCGCACTTTTCACTCATAACAGAGAGGCACGCTCCTCGAGGGTGGGGGAAAACGGAGAGCCTCTTTCGAAATTAAGCCTGTTATTGAGAGTGCGCTGCCCCGCTTTTGATGCGTGTGTGTGGCTCAATTTCACGCAAGTGCGCGATTCTTGACCGATGGACAGTGAGCTTCCGAGAAAAATGAGACGACATTTCTGAACGATGAGAGACTGCGTGGAGTGAATTAATACTACGAATTGTATTTAGAAAAAAAGCAGTAGCTCGAGAAAGAGTAGACTAGGATTCACACCCTCTTTGGCGAGGGACCTGTTGAAATGAACAGACGGCGATTGCCAAAAATTCAAGCGATGCCCCGGAACTACACTGCACCTCAAATATCATGAGGATGTTTGCGCTTTGCTCACTCAGTAGCAAAAATGCGAAATCCGTGCCCCGAGGCGCAATGTCTATCGAAGTTTCTTCGAAAATAGAACAAATTATTTGGAAGCGTTGTGCAGTTGCGGAAACATATTCGGTGCGAGTCTGCAGAGACTACGAAAAATAGTTGGCGGAGCTCAATTTCCAGATCGAAAATATTCATTGTCTTATATTTTCAGCGTGCTCTACCGCATTCCGGCCGCCTTTGAAGTCACGTTGAAAGAGGATGGAAGACTAACGCAGACTGCACTGGGGCAGAACGAGGTTCCCCATCTGTTCTTTCCTTTTCGTCAATGATCGGCCTTTGACGCCTCATGGATGGGTCAACGGTTAGAACTGCTCGAGGTCCATCAAGGATGCATGGGTTCTTCGCGAGTGGGACAACGCTCACACGTTTACATGGGCTAAAGAGCAGAGTTCGTCAGAATAATACATGATCAATCTCCAAAAAAAGAGCGGGACTTGACGAAGATACCAGAAACAAGATCAAATGAAAAAATCGTTCAGATCTACCTGAACATCACGCGCGTCTACGGCTACATGCTCGTCGTCATCCTCATCCCGTGGGCGACGATCATCACCCTCAACGTCATCATCATCATCAAGGTTGGTGAAAACAATGGATCAAAACAAAAACAAAAACAAGATTTAAAAAATGCTAAAACGAGCCAAAAGCATTGACATTTTATGAAAAATTTTGAGAATAAGGAATCATTTCAGATCCGTCAAGCGTACCAAGCGCGCACGGTGCTCACCAACCAGAAGCCGCGATCGGAACGAAGGGAGGAGGCGGAACGGTAAGTTCTCAGACATTCCGTTCACTGACCAAACAGGGTTATTAGAACAATTGAAAATAACCATTACTGCTGATCGATTGTTTCCCATTTTTCTCTTCTACAAATTTCACGAAGGTGATAAAATGAGCCTTCAAAATTCCGAAATTTAAAAGAAAATTTGCAGCCGAATGACGATCATGTCCGTGGTGGTAGCTGCTGCCTTCATAATCACTTCATTCCCTCTGGCGATCATCAACATTCTGGAGAACTACTTCCGCTATAGCTCCGAGGTTTTCATCGCGGCAGCTAATCTGCTGGTCTGCTGCAATAGGTGAGCAAAGTTTGTTGTTTCTATTCTTTTTTCTTTTTTTTCTTTTTCTAGAGGTGCTAATGAAAATGCAGAAGAGATTGAATAAAAGACGTGCAAACCATTCCTTGTCGCACAAGCGCTGTTTACTGTCTCCCTTGCGGATTCAGCACAATTAGCAAATCTCGTAGATCCACTCACATTTCAACATGGCTTTTGATCAAATAGCGGGCTTCCGGGAACTGTCTAGTGCCAAAAACGCCAATCACGTCTTGCAAAAAGAGAAGGGGACTAGGAATTCAGCGAGAATGAGTAAATAGCTTCCTAGACGGTAAGGACTGTTACGCGAGATCCGATTACAGGCAATTAGGCTTCTGTATCTTGAATATTCTTGTAGCGACTGTTCAAACAAGCGTGGGAGGGAACGGGGGTTTCTGCGATTAAAAACAAAACAAAAACAACAACAAAAACAACATTTCAGTGCGAACAACATGATCATCTACATCGTGTTCAACCGCAAGTTCCGTCTCTTCATCATCGAATTCCTCACGCCGTGGATGAACAAAAGGAGGAGACGGTACGCCGAGTTCCGCCGCCGCATCGGCTCGTGCATGCTGAATGCTGACGTGCTATCGCGGATGCCCCTGTCCGCGTCCGCGTCCGCGGGGCCGCGTCTGGCGCGCCCTAGCGTAGCCTCCGTTGTCTGTCATTTCACTTCTTCTTCTGATGCATCTAAGCCGCTCATAAGGGAGAAGAAGAAGTCGGGTAAGAGCACGGCATCGTTGAGGTCGGAAGGAAGAAGCATACGTGAAGAAGAGCAAGATGTGCTGTGAGTGTGTGAGTCCTGTCGGTTCTTTCCTGTCACTTACCACTCTTTCTGGCATGAACTCTTTCTGAAATTGATGCATGGTTTACTTGGGTCTGTCCCACTTCTGTCTTTTGTTGGCCTGTCTACAATGTGCGGCGAGAGGTTGAATTAGGCATCACTTTGCATCATTGTGAAAGGAGTTTTATCTGGCTCTCCTTACTTGATAGCACTTACCAATACCTGCAGTTTCCAGGTGCTCCACTCTCATTTCCGAACTGGAGAAGAGCAAGAGCAGTGTGAACTATGAGAGGACGAGGCTGTGCCCAAACAAGGTGAGCATCTCCTCCATGAAATGACTTTTCAGGAGCTTGCACTATTGAATTCATTCAAATTCTATCTGAAATCACTCGATCTATCCTTCTGGTAGAAGTGTAGTGAAATACGGGTCGCAGTCTCAGCATTTCGCATCCTCTCGCATAGAAGTGATGATATGCGAAATGAGGAGACCAGCGCACTCTAAGTTCCAGGCACTTGTGCTTTTGAATTGATTCACTTCTATACTGAGAGTGACGAGAAGGTATTCATTTCGCATTCTGAATTCACTCTATTTCCGAACTCGACGACATGTACACGAATTTATGCGTCCATTGCTTCGATCGATACTAAGCTAAACGCGTCTTACACGCCGCTCTAATGTATGCGGCAGCGTCCGCGCTAATCCCTCATCCCGTAAAGGCAAGTATAGAGCAGTAGCTAGACTCTCTCAATTTCACACACTCTCTCGCTTTTCTCGCTGCCGAGATCAATTGAAGATACTACAAGAAACATTGCTCATTGACATGCCACTCTTTTGACGCAAGCGGCGCTACGCGTTTGATGTACGAAAAGGGAGAATATCTAGGATGTGCTGAATAGCGCTTCAAATTAATAACATTACTAATTCTGGTGAAGGTGTATCAAAGAAGTATCAAAGAACCACCTTCTGCTCTAAAATATCGGAATAAAAAGGGAAATAAATACTTTTGCAGAACGTCTCGAGTGACTCGCTGACATCCTTCACTCCTCTGTCTCGTCTCAACTCCTTCCGCACCCTTCACAGTCAGAAGAACGGGAATGATAGCATGCTGGAGCGGTCGGCTTCGGCGAGACACCCGGCTGTGAGCCAGCTGGCCTCGACGGCCCTGCAGCACAGCCAGAGCACCGAGCTGAAGCCACAGGCGAAGCTTAGCGCGTGATTTTATCCACGGTATAGATACAAGAACGACCATCGTAGCCTTACATTGTCAGCATTCTCTGATTTTGATTACAAACGTACAATATTTTCATAATTTTTACTAGTCTTCCATCTTTGATCAACTCAAAACATTAGCGCAACTACTGTTCACCCAGATTATTCCATCCTGTCTAAATGTAAACACCGGAAGGATTCCCGGCATCCAACAATATTCCCCGTAATCATTTTTACGGCTCTTTGCCACAATCATACTTTTACCTAAAATTTGATGACCACTTGACGTTTAAATTCAAGTCACCTTCTTGCGATCTCTATTGACCAACGAGCTTGTACGAGTTCATGATTGTATTCCGATTGTACCACATTACCTGTATTTCGAATTTCTATGATGAATGATAATAATCCAAATGAATGAAAAACATTGACATTAATGAACATTTGTGAGCAGTAAAATGCAGGTGATTTATGAGAGAACTGCGAAAGAACCGCGTACTTGAGATACCGGCTGTGACAAGGGGAAGAGAAAGGGATCAGCGAAACAAACGATTGATAACACGAAAAATAGGTGGAAAGACCAGCCGAAAACCAAGTCAGGACCGAAAATGGAGTCACTTCGAGGTACGAATGAACCGAATCAGTCGGTATAAAAGTGGTGAAGGAGAAGCGAAACATCGGTCAGCAATGATGTCTTCCACATTCGTTTTCTTTCTGATTCTAATCGCTTTCGCGATGCTCTCAGTGGTGGACGCACAGTGGGGATGTGAGTGGCTTGGTGGATTTTCGAAATAAATGTGTCTCGCCTTCTCGAGTGCTAAATCTCGTTAAACTGGGCTAATATCTCAATAGTTACTTCATTCCTGCAGGGGGCGGCAGCAGGGAGAGAGGTGGCTGGGGCGGACGACGAGGATGGGGTGAGTATTTTTAGATCTTTTTACACGTTCCTAGCCTGTTACATTGGTCAACCATTAAAGCTTTTAGATTGATCGATCAATGAAACGACCACTTGATCATGTTCAATTAAAAACGAATCTTCAGGAGGAGGCAGCAGGGAGCGATGGGGCGGCGGCGGATGGGGATGGGGCCGTTGAGCGACGATAATAGAGATTCAACGATGGAGTCACATCAACACCATGGTGTCTTATATGCTAATCGATAAAGCTCAATATCAAATGTATTGTATTCTAGGCTTTTTCCACCGGGTTTGGGCATTTTACTTCCTCGCGCGGTTGCATTCGATAAACAAGTGAAAGATCATGAACGAATGAACGTGAACTCGCTATTAACAACGCAGTTCGGCTAACTTAATTAGAGCGCGATCAGCGAATCAAGCGATTGATACGACGAAAGGATGTAAAGACCGGCCGAAAAGCCAACTCACGGTCAAAGAGCTACCTTGAGGTTCGAATGCACCGAATGGGTGGATCCGAATTGGGTGATATAAAAGGGAATTGGGGAGATGAGAGATGAGATTGCAATGATTTCTGCAGCACGCGCATTCTTCTTGCTCCTACTCGCTCTCGCGATCGCATCAGTCGGTGAGTTGTGTTACCTGTTCATCCGATTCGTTGTTTTCCATTCACCGCGAATGTTTATACACACGTTTGTAGTTATGCACAGCGGCTTTTATTCAACCTCTCCGTGGTTATCGAATAACGTAGATGTGCTTGCAGGGGCGCACAGCAGTAGCAGCAGCAGCAGTGAGGAGCGACGCGGCCGTTGGGGCGGACGACAAGGAGGATGGGGACAGCGGGGCGGATGGGGTGAGTCCCTATTTTGAGGAATGGTCTGACTCTCTCAATTTCCCTTGCTCTCTCGTTTCTCTGGCTGCAGAGAGAGCATTGTGAAATGAGAGAGTCAGACTATTGTAGATCCTAGATCCATGGGTTTCATATCACGAATGAGGGCACATTTGTATCGATAATTGTAAATCGTTATCCTTTGAGGCGGCTACAATCAATACAATCGAGGATGGAATAACAACGGATGGGGCACGACTTGGGGATAATCGATGATCATGGATCGTCACAAGACAGCTTGATGCATTGTCAATAAAGCGTTTTTTTCATTATTTCTCATGTATTCGATTATTGTATGCAAGCAACACCAACAACTAGAATGGATTGCAACAACAACCGTCATTCGTTAAGTGTCTAGTCCGCTTGATAGTCAAGTAATGATGTAAACCTTTTGTGATGACGTCGATACCTCTTTCTAAGACCTATTCTTAACTGCTCTGCAGCAATTACACGATAACGACTTTTCCACATTCTAGTAGAAAGGATTCGAAGACCACAACCAGCATGTTTCTGATAAACTACCTCCACCGCAATATTACGGATCAATATTTTCCGGCTTTCGAATGCGCTTATGCGATTGAGGTTCCGGTTTCTTTTCCCTGCAGGTGACGTGAAATCTAAACTTTTTCCAGATCCTCTTGATGCTATTTCAATTCTCTGTGAGCATAATAGTGATGCGAGCAGTTTTTCGTTCACAATTGCACATGAACGTTCGAATACAAACCAGTTTTGACCAATTAATATTTATTTTTAGCTCAGACTTCGCATAATATTTTGTATGCTGCATGCTGATTTTAGTGGTTTGGTTCGATTGTACGTTATCTACTATCAACTATATGGCCCTCTGGAGAATGGTAGGCAACACAGAAGTCCATCATTTGATAGGTGATTCTCAGTTACTACCGTTCCTCTGATCGCGTGCAGTCTGATCAGACAAGCCTTTGTTGCTTACTTTAGCTCACTAATGATCTTCATAGCGATCGATCGATACGTTGCTTCGTGGAAATGGAATTGGTGCGTTATTGAAATACCTTTATTGGAACAGTTTTGGTTGCAAGGTATGAGAAGAGTGGACTACAGACCATGATCCTGTTTGTTGCAATGGAATCTATCCATCTCTCATACACATATTTTTCTTCTTTCCTTCTGATTTACGGTGAACAATTTTTTGTTCCTAGCTACAATAAACGTCATTTTAGATTATATATCGGTTTCTATCGACTTGGCCCATGACGGAGCACTCTTGTTTATCGGCGCTGTGGTACGAAAGTTCTTATTTCGATCAACAAAACAGTTCTCTAGTTGTATCGGTTCGTGTATCGCTCGGACATTAGAGAAATGGAATTACTGAAGAAGGGAGCTGATATTAACTCGTACTCGATCGCTCGATCGTATCAACTGAGAGAAAATATCAACCTAATGAAGGCAAGATAAAAGTGATAAAACATATCAATAAATTTAGATGATCTCACACATCACCATTCCCTGTTTACCTGTCGTCCTGCCGGAATACGTTTTCGTCATGCTTTTTGTGCTGGTAACTCCTGGCGCAGGCTACGATACGATACGATATATATCCATAGCGCTGTATGATGTGTGGATTCCAGTGTGAGTGTTTTCTACTAGCTGCAAGTCTCCGTTTTTGAGCATCGAAAATGATCATGAGGTTTTCATTTTCAGAGTTGCAATACTCGCCATTACTGCTGTTCCGCTGTGCCAGCCGCAGATTGCGCGGCACATGCCTCGAGGACTGCGCTACTCGCTGTACCCGGAGCTGAGCGTAATGTGAGCAATACTTGTAAACTTATTTTTCAATGATGTTCTGCTGGCAACTTTGAGTTGTTTTGTAGTGCACCAACCGCGTTACAATGATCTCGAATACTTTCAGAGATCCGAGAAACACAAGTGCAGAAGCAGACGCATATTTCAAGCAATTACAAGCACATTGGAGCTGATGACTGAAGAAAATCAAGGAATAAAGAATTATAACCGGTTTTATATGTCCTTATTAATAAATAATACAACTTCGAAACCCGTCGTCGACTGGGCAAAAATCACAAAGTAAAGTGTGGGAGGCTGTTCAATGGCGAAATCGAACAAGCGAGGATACCCGAAAATCAAAGCCTAGACCAGTTCAGTACTACTGAGAGGGAAGGCACGGATACTGGGACAGGGCGACATGGACTAGATCATGGTTAATGGAAAGTAACGTTCGAAATACGGGTAGCGTCTCTACATTTCGCATGCTCTCTCACTGGTCAGAGCAAAGATGCCTGCGATGCCTGCATTTCGAACGCTACTAGAATACTATTGTCTACAAATCTATCAAAAACGGGGACAGGGCGAAGGGTGTCTCTAGGGATTTCAGGAACGACTCTTCGCTTGCTTTCCGGAACGTATCAGTTCCTGCCAGATTGGCGTGCGTTGCTGTTTTTCCTATAGCTGAGACGGTCGTCCAGGCGGCGTCGAGGTCCGTCGTGGCGCCTTCTGATGACTGCACGACGGTGGCGTCGAAGGTGATTCGCCGCAGGATGAGGAGGATCTGAAAAATAGTTATGATTGTCACAGAAAAGAGCGAGCCAAAAGTGTTCGAAGTCGTTCAGTCGACGAGGGGAATTGAATTAACTGACCTGTCGATCGGTAACGAAGCGCATCGTCACGATCTCCAGCTGTGTCGGCCAGAGGGCGAAGGGTGAGGCACCTGACTGCGCTCCTAAATTGGCATACTGTACATGCTACAACAGTTCCTAATAGGATGAAATTATTCAAAAATATTGATGAAAATATTGACGCACCATCCTCTTCGTTGTCCTCCTCCCCTTCATCGCCATCGATCACAGCCGCGTCTTTCTTCTCGTCGCCTTGAGGCGGAGCCGGAGGATGCACGTCGGCTGCAATATTACAATAATCTGCGGAAATCGATAATGGATAATAATGGTAAGTTCAGGAAAATCGATATTCATCGCTTACCGTAATCGCCGTCCTCCTGCTGCCGCACGATGAACAGCGAGAGCGGGTTTCTGCAGAGTTTTTATTCGAAATGTCGTTTTTATTTTCATAAATGGCATAAAAATAGCTAATTCGGTACCTCATGGAGTCCAGCGCTCGTTGCGAGGGCACAGATAGTGAAGGCGAGATGGGCGAGACGGCTGGTGCTCTTGATTCAGGGAAGAAGCGGAGACGGACGTCGGGTGAGTGGTCCTGCAAAGAATATCTCATCTCTAGTTTCCCTGTCGTTTCGAGAGCACATGCAGGATAGATACAAGAAAAAAGATTTGGTATGGACTAACGTCGTGGTCCTCTCCGAATGGCAGTCCCTTTCCGTCGTCAACAGATACGACACGGTCCACGAGGATTTGTAGCTTGCCGTTCTGGAATGAGAGATGTTACTGAGGTTTATTTTTAATTTCGTGCGATTGTCTGCTCGGTGAATGGTTAATTATGTCTGTGAGAAATGTCATCACTTTCATACCAAGTTAATTCAATAAGCAGTGTGTTCTATGCACATTTTACTCTCGTGTTGCTCAGATTTTTAGGCCACTGGCCTAAAAAGCGGCTGCTGCCGAATAGCTAACCTCTTGAAGTTTAATCAGAATAAATTTGTTACTGCAGTCTATAGATTATGAAATATCAACAACACAAGCTGTATTGTTGTTGATGTTTCGTATACGTTTGAGTCTTACTCATTGTTGCGGCGGTTCTTTGAAGTGTGATCTCGTTTTCTCTTCAACCTCGCCTAACATGACACCGCATATCGAAAACAAGATGACGTCACTCGCATCTGAGTTGCCTCATTCTACTTAGCAATTTAGTGAGCTTTCACTCGCTTATTAGGCAAGACATTTTTCTTGCTTTTGCTTTTCCATTTCTATTCGTTTTCAGGTATGCCCGTTCCTTCTTACGCGTGGGTGTACGAGGGACCCTTTCACGATGTCTTCCTAATCACAACGACTGTTCTATCCGTGATATCCAATGGCTTGCTACTCGGCATCCTCTTCACAAAGGCGTCTTCGACCATCGGTTCTTATCGATATTTGCTCGGCGTGTTCGCTGTCTGCGACCTTATTACAAGCTTCGCTCATGCGTTAATTATTCCAGTAAGACCAGAGACTGCTACAAAGGATAATTGACGTGATCTTAGACGGTGCATCTAACAAGCGTTGGAGTGTATTTCTTCTCTCGACGCAGTTCACTCATTATAGGAGGACGTGTGTTCAAGTTTAATCAATTTATGATAACATAATTTTCAGGCTCCTATGATTCACTATGTTGCCTAGTTTTTATTGCGGCATTCTTTCAAACGTTTTTAGTTCTTGCCTATCACTACATCTACCGGTTACATACGGTCGTCAGGTTAGTTTGCTGCTACGTTTTCTCTGAGAAGGTAGCTAAATTCAGTAGCCTTGTCAATTCGTGTTCCTGCTCCTGGAGCAATGCGCGGTGGACGATTGCCGGGGTTATCGTAAACATTGTTTACATTGCGATAGTGTTCCTTACAACTGGAATAGCGTTCACACCGACGAATGCAACGCGGTATTTATTCGGAAATTTCAATCGCAACTGAATGTGTTTTCAGGCTGTTAGCTCCTAGTGAAATTCACGAATTGTATAGCATAGATCTGAGGAATCAGAGTAAAGGTTTCGCTGCTATTGCTATGATGGTATTATTGTCCAAGCTGCTTGCAATAAATTAATTGATGTTTCAGCAACCAGACCCAGTGAGCGGCTCTTTGGTTTGGCACCCGCCGTCGGTTATTGGAATGATAATATTGGTTGCTTTGGCCTGGTCAACCGCCGGTGTGGTGCTGTACTGCATTTGGAAGATAAATAGTGTGCTAAGGTTGGTGAAAATCGCGATTTTTTACAGAATTCTTTCTCAGATCATCCGAATTCCGCATTAGCTCCAAAACTCAAAATCTGCAGAAGGATCTGTTTGTCGCGCTGCTGGTTCAGGTGAGCAAGAGTTGTAGAATCACCATCACCATCTGCTTGCAGACCGCTGTACCCGTACTTTTCTCGTACATTCCAATGGGCTCCATTTTGGTGCTGCCTGTAATCACAGGCACGTTTTCCAACTTACTATTTCAGTGAATCCATTATAAAACATCTTACATTTGCTCAACATCAAACCATTTTCAGGCATCTACTTGGGCGCATTCGGAAATGTTCTCTTCTCGATCACTGCTATTTTCCCGTGCACTGACGCTCTGTTTATCATATTTTTCATTCGCCCATTTCGAGATGCTGTTGTTCGGTCGCTCGGAATTGCTTTTGAAGTGCGCGTCAATCCGAATCGGCAGGTCGCCTATCAGAGATAAACTATGATCGCTCGTTCATTTAGAACTTGTCGGGGCGTTAATAACCGGTGACCGGTGAGACAGTGCGTGGAATGAAGAGACGATTACCCGTATTTCGCACTCTACACGTTATGAATTGATGTTGTTTGGATATTTATGCGACCAAGTCACTGGAAGTACGAAGTAGTAACCTTGGAAGCGACGACGCCATTGGGCTGCCCGAGGTGCACTGAGAACCGGTTCAGCTTGTCCTGCATGAACGTCGTCGAGGCGGCGGGGAAGACGTTCGCGTCGAAGGGTTTCTCCCTAGAATGGTATCGCGTCGATTCTTGTGTCCTAAACTGCGTCAAAGTCTGCATAAAGTAAGCAATAGTGGGAAATGCATGCAATGCTCTCTCGCCTGTCAGAGAAAGCGAGAAAGCATGCGAAAATGAGAGAGTCGTAAAAAAATTTGAACAGCCCTGAAACTGACTCATTGTACGTCCTCTTGAGCATGTACATCCCATTGGCGTCCGTGAAGAAGTGACCGTCGTTGAAGAGCTTGGACGAGACGTCGAAGAAGAGGGCCTGGAATAATCAGTCTAGCCTTCCAAAGTGAATCCCCAATGCGACAATTGTTTGGGCAGGAATGATAGGGAAATAGCAAGTAATACACCAACAATCCGCCCTAATCATCAGGTGGGAAGACGATCTTATTCGTAGATGCAGTAGCTCAAACTCACAGAGCCATCGGCCATATCCGGCCTGATCCTGATGTCTATAGAACGAGCGAGATGAGCAGCATCAGAGGCGATGATGCTGATTTCCTGGATAATTTCGCTCTCATCGCTGACCCCTCAACTGCTCACAAAATGATCACATTGGTAGAACTATCGACAGGAACAATGCCGAGTTTACACGTGTTGATTGTCATATTTCCCGATTTTGGTCTCTGTTCAACTAACGATGCAACTCACAGTCTGCAGCCTGGCCTTGGTGTAGTAGGAGATGAGCTTCTTCTCGATTGGGCCGTGGATGATGGCGATCTTGTCGGGTCGAGCCAGCACCTGCGAGGCTCAACGCATTCTTCCAACCTTCTTCCACTATTATTGGTTCTCATTTCCTATTTCTACTGTCCCGCGACAGAGCCTGTTTTCAAAAATAGGACCAAACAGCTGACCTCCTTCTTCGCATCCGACGTCTCCAGCACGTACGCGCCTCCTCGATCCCCGATCATCGTCAGCTCGAACTGGACGTCCGTAGCGTTGCCGTTGATGATGATGTTCTGAGAGATCAGAGATCAAAGATCAAAGTGAGAAGGCAACGAACATCCACAGATCCAGCAAAGATCTTCACTTCCAGCAGCGAGTTCTTGAGTGAGGCGAACGACTTGCCGGGCGCGGAGTCACTGCAAATATTTCGGGTCACTTTCGTGGCTCAGACAGAAAAATGACCCTGGCAGAATTTCAAAGGTGAGTCTAAAGATGGCCCACTCACTCCTTGGCCTTGGCCACGACGGTATTGCCCGGATCTGCAGCGCCCTCGATCGTGAATTCGCCTGAAATGCACTCGTTTTTCCATCGCGCCTCTCGGCGGGGCGTGTAAAATCGAGAGAAAACCAGATTGCAGTACCTGTGGAGAGGGGCGCAATGTCGGCGAGGAAGACCAGTTCGTGGACGTCCTTGAGCACGGCGAGGTGGGTGGCGTAGACGGGCGAGATCTGTAAGGAAAGCCGTCAGGTTAATAGCGATGACCTTCACATATTGATGACGTCTCTAGTGAACGTGGAATTTCAAGTAACCATCGGAAATAACGTTTACCTGCGCCTTCACTGGCTCTCCATTCCTCAGCACGCGCACGTCACTTCTGCTCACTCTCACTCTGACGACGTGCTCGCGTGTGTTGAGCAATGGGTTGAAGGCGAGGATGGTGACCCTGAAATGGATGTTATTCCATCACGTTCTTCGGCTCGCCTCAACTTCAACGAGATTTGTAAGCAACTACTTGCCTGTGTAGGCACGAAGCCCAATGCATCGTGATTTTTGCAGTGATTTTGTGGGAGGGAATCTAGGAAAGTGTTTGAAGGGAGCTCACTTCATTCCGTGCGGCACTGCAATCACTTTGCCTTCCGGCAGCTTCGTCGGCGTGCACTCGACAGGAGCTGTGGGGCCCTTGCAGTTGACGTACTTGGGCGTCTTCTCGAGCTGAAATGGGCAATATGATGACATTTTTTCAGGCTATGATAGCTTGGATTTGCACCAATTCAGGGTTAAAAGAGCCAATTCAGTCCGTTTTCATCAGCTTATTCGAATGAAGGAAGGCTTGCATTGAGAACTCAACAACTCCCTTTTTTCATGAAATATCTATCGAAAGCAACTCAAATGTTTCAACTGCTTCACACTGTTGAAGTGTTTGAACAAGCGCACACCTGCTTTCTGCATTTCTCATGAGAAGTGTGGCAGGTGTTTCAAATCTTAGCAATCGGAGAGCGTTTTCTCCAAACTAGGTGAGGGCGAGAATGAGCGTTGAAAAGGTAAGTAATTCCGATTTTTTTCGTTATATTCGTAATTTTAAGGTTGTTACTCCTCTACCTCTCTCGATTCACTATTGTTTGCGCTATATTTCCACAGGAGTGATCGGTTCGTGGTGTGAAACTATCTTAAAATGTTAATACTTTTCTAGCACTCTCATCAGCTATCACGCTTCTCTGCGTGTTCATAATTGTTTACACTTCCGCAAAAACCAGCGTCACTTATGTCCGATTGATTGTCCTCGTCACGGTGATCATAATACAATGCAAATATTGACTTCTTTTTTCAGCTCATTCCACTCTCTTCCGATATCACATATCACTTCCTATTCGACCCGGCACCGGTTTTTCCTCTACTGTGCATTTTTCGTTGGCAACCAACCATTCCGATCCCTGGATCAGTAACAATCTACTATGTGGGAAAATTATCATTTTTGTTGAAATTTTCATTTCTAGATTATCTGGACACTTACTATAGCGTGGAATGCTATCGCTTATGCCGCTTGTTTCTTTCATCGACACCAGGTTTTCGAACAACATTCACAGTTCATGTCACTAAAACGTTTAGCTCGTTGTACCACCTGGGTCTTTCGGTAAGATATCTCGACGAACCCAATTCATCTTCCTCGGAGGGCTCTTTGCATTTTCTTGGCTCATCGCGCCCATTCTAACGGTACGTTCAACCAGTACGCATATTTCGCAGCAAGGACCTTACAGCTCGCTCAATTGCCGGTCGATGAAGCATCTGTGCTACTAAATGTGAGCAAGATGTGACGAAACTTGACAATTTTCTGTCTTAGCAAACGTCCGGTTTCACCGAAGCAGAGCTGATCAGAACCGCATGTTTCTCTATCGGAGGGTCCTACGTATTTATCGGATACTCGTTCACTTGCTTTACTATCTCTGCAGTTTTCTAAGTTGTGGTGAGGCCCTTCCCTGCAATCACGAACAAAATGAAAGTTTCAGCTCACTTCTCACATTTTTGTCCTGCTCAGAGATTCAGGTCGCATTACCATGTCAGAAAAAACAAGGAACTACCATCGAATAATGACCGAAGCACTCGTGACTCAAGTTGGACAAACGTTGTTCCGAAATGAAACTAAATTGACAGGCGGCGGTATGTTTCTTTTTTCTGCTGGCACCACTTGTCGCCTGCTACATCGTCTACATTGCACAGATAGACTTACCGGGTGAGCATGGCATGCCGAGAGAAAAAGAGATAGTAAAAAATGTATGAACGCTCGCTGCAAAAGCGAAAACAAACAAACTTTCCAAGATTATTGAAATGTGGGGTAAACTAATGTTTGCAGTGCTCTACATCCTGGCCTTCATTTCCACGCACTCCTTCGCGCATTCAGCCACGGTCTTGCTCACGACGCCACTCTATAGAAGAGCATTGAGAGAGCTGTTCTCGAAGGTGATTTTGTAGCTTCTTTCCGGACATCGCTCATTGCCGGTTTAGACTATGTAGAGCAAGCCTACTTTGCTGACCCCTGCTCAAATTTGTGAGTCAAGGAATGCTGCTTATCAGGTCATTAAATCACGATTGACCAGAATTCTGCAGGGAATCACCAAGACAGTATTCGTCGCATCGCGAGAGCAGTCAAGCAACCAACACAAACGATAATGAATTCAAACACTCGCGCGTTTTGATTGTATTGATGAAGCTGTTGTCCATTCATCCGATTGCCACTAGCACATGCTACTACTGAAGAGTAAGCACTCACCGACTGCACGGACTTGGGCGGGCGCACAGTGAGAGCGGCGAGGGCGGCGCCGGCTTCTGATGAGAGCACTGCGTGTGCTTTCACCAGTCTGAAACGAATCTCAATATCGGCAAGAAAAACGTTGAATTTTTCCAATTTCAATTCACTATTTGGTGCGCTGGGAGCACTATTTTCGAAAATCGACTATTTCATTCTCACCGCTCCAGATAGTCCTCCATTACGTGTCTCTTGCTTGTGCCCGTGATGGCGTCGTGGTGCTGGAACAGCGCGACGTCGCGGCGCGCCTGAACGGCCACTGTGAGCCAGATAACTCTGAGACTGGACTAGGCAAATATCTCCAGGTAGTGTGATGACGGGAAATCGTTGATACCTGCACGAGATCCGGCGTGGACACAACACTTCTGACCAGCACGCTGAGCAGGTCGAAGGTGCGCAGGCGAGACTGAAAAATGGAATTGATCATAACCAGGAATCGATAAATTCATGTTTACGAACCTCAACAATCCTACCCATCCGCTTGAAGTAGGGTCGGTGCGAGAAGTAGCCCGTCCACCACCTTTAAAATCTGCATTTTCCTTGAATCTCCTTTCAGCAACAACAGCAGCAATAACTGTCAGTCAAAGATTTACGGGACATAATAAAAATGGCTCACTTGTAGCTCTGGTGCTCGTTCTGAGTGTACGGGAAGAAGTCGCCCGTCAGTGTGGGCGCCGTCTTCGTGTCCGCTGCGATGGCGTCGAAGAAGTCGCCGACGGAGGAGAACTCCATCTGAATATAGTTCATTGCATCCAGATTTACCTGCGGAAGATGTTGCGTGAAGCGAAGAAATGAGAAAGAAAACCATGACGAACGACCAACCTTTGCATTGAGCGAGGGCGTCTTGTTGATGTGGTCCATGATGGCGGTGTAGATCTCCACGACCTCCTTCCAGTCGTCCTGAGAAGAAATTATGAGAAATATTTTCAAAATAGTGATCATCGTCTCTCCATCTCGTCGTGAAAACAGCAGCAAAGGCACTCACATTCTGCGTCAGATAGAAGTCGTCTCCGACAGGAATCAGGACGTGCTCGGAGTTGTACAGTTTCTGCACGGTGCGGTATTGATTGAGCAGTTCAGCGACGCTGAAATTGAATTTTGCAGCTGTATTTTATCCGAAATTTCGACTTACTGATTCTCGATATTCCCGATCCTGTGGTACGTTCCCGAGCACCAATTTGCAGACGGGCCCACATGGTACTTGCAGCAGACCGAATCATCAGGACCGCACGCGTTCCTCGTCGTGTAGTAAAGATAGGGGAGGGTGTTGACGAAGGGGGCGGGCATCGGGTCCTGCGCAGAGTAGTGTGTTTTAGTTCCCGTGTTGTCTATCGATGGCTATTTTTACTGGCGCGAACGATTGGCTAACGTGTTGACTAGCTTATGATTGCGGATAGACTATCCGACAACATGGACACGAATCTAGAATTTCACTCATACCTTGGCAGTCTGTGGATTCTATAAAATGCGGCATCACCAACTGACCGTGGCATTCCGATAGAACGGCTGCTTCCAGTGGAACCTCATGTTCATCGTCGCGCGCATCTGCTGCTTCTGGTGGTCGTTCAGTCTGTAATTTCGAAATATTTGTCGCCGTCTCTCGATTTCGCACGCTCTCTCGTCGCGCTGAGTATTTTTTCTCTCTAAAAATAAAGATGAAATTACCTTCCGATGACCATCTTGTCAATTCCCGAAGCGGCGAGCAGAGCTGGCACCATGAGTCCGTGTCCGAAGGGATCGACGGACCTGCAATGAATCCGCCATGATTGATTCGATTGTTTGTTTCAACTTCACTGACCAGGAAGTGTTCGGCCTTAGCCCGAGAACGTCTTTGACCCAGCGTTGGCCCTCAAATAAGAAGATTGCAACTGAATTCGCAATCTAAAAAAAGAAAAAACCTCGATCATGTTATCAATCGTCGCTGAAAAGTGCGGCGTCGCCTCATCGGTCATCACCCACGCGCCACCGCAGATCTCGAGCTGCCGATTGGCAAGCAGACTGAAAAAAGACAATTCTTGGTTGCCCCACACATCAATCGTGCCCGCGCTGCCGGCTAAATAGTGATGCATAGCACGGCATCTCTTGTGAGGAAATCGGTAAAGACGGCACTGGGTCGGATGTGAACAATTTTGCAATACCGTCTCTGACATAACGGTTGTCTCTCGCCTACTTCCGGTTCTCATCCGACCTAGTGCCGTAAAGGGAGCCTCACCGTTTCATCTGCGTCTTCTGCTCCTCAGTCGCGTCCGTCCACCATCGCTGCAGGAAGGAGATCTCGGACCAGATGAAGCGCAGCCGAGGCGTCTTCGTCAGCCAGGAAACGGCGAGGTCGAGAATTGATTTGACCTGCAAATAATCTTTCTTGATCTTTACGCTTAATAATCTTTTATTGGGGTGGCGCGGTACATAACTTTTCTTGTTCAGAGAACCGAGGCATGTTCGGGCCGAGACGGATACGTATTTCGAACAACTCGCCCGTAATTGGAACTGAGAGGGCAATCGCATTGTCTATGACTGTAATTTAGTTGTTTGTATCTTTCCTGTTTTTAGTGCTTTGTATTATCAAAAATAAATGAAATAAGAATGTTTGTAGCCAGTTATTTTCATTTCATCATACAAAATTATTGCAGTAAGTGATTTGAGTGATCAAGTCAATCTCTCACGTACACTTAGCTCTGCGATGCCTAAGGTGGTTATTATTCCGATTGTCCATTCTGATCTACGGAATTGGCTATTATCGCATTGTCGTGGCTCAATAACAACCATTTTTTTCCGGATATCTAATTTCGACTTATGTTCCTAATAAATTTCCTCTGCCGGAATATTACGGATCGGTATTATCCGGCTTTTGAGTGTATCTGTGGTGTAGAGGTTGTTAATAGTTGTTATATTTTATTTATTCGCAATTCAGGTGCTTTTGATGATTATTCAATTTGTTGTAAGCTTCCCTGTAATGAGAGCAGTCTGGAGATCTCAATTGCATCGGAATGTGCGAAAAAAAACGCAGAACAAACTATATTGTGAACTATTAATTCCAGCTCAGACTCCGCATTTGTTTATGCATTATTCACGCGGTTCTATTCATACTAGTACGACTGTATATTATCGTCCAGCAAGTGTTCGGTCCGCCGGAAAGAGGTGATTGTAGGCTCATTGACAACAATTATTTGGTGGGTTTCAGTCACAACTTTGCCGATAATCCTGTGCAGTTTGATTCGAGAAGCGTTCATTACGTACATTTGCGCACTACTGGTATTTATTTCTATAGACCGGTTTCTCGCGTCAAAGTATTGGAATTGGTCAGCAATCATTTGACAATTCCCTTGCTCAATTTATATTTCAAGGTACGACAGAGGCGGCATACCAACCACAATCTTCTTCGCTGCTATGGAATCTATTCACATCTCGTCTACTTATTTCGCGTCGTATAGGCTCGTCTATGGTGAGTCGATTCAAACGAGAGCCGGCCGATAAATCTGCATTTTAGGATACGTCGAGGACATGCCGAATTTGATACACAATGGCGTCTACTTGATCTCCGGACTTTTCGTGAGTAATTCAGTGATTTCGTTATGGTTGTCCTGAATCAGATATACCTGCTAATCTATCGCTCCGACTATCGTGAGATGCAGCTGCTCAAGAAAGGCGCCACAATCAACTCGTACTCGATTACACGGTCGTACCAGCTAAGGGAGAATATCAATCTTATGAACGTAAATTATCCTGGCTCGAACAAATAACTTGAGAATCAATCGCAGATGTTCTCCCGCATTGCTTTCCCGTTCGGTAGTTCAATGGTGCCCGAATTCATATTCTGGCCGGCTTATTCTATGGTTTCCGAGGAAAGCAACAACGCATACATCAAATACTTTTCGGTAGCACTGTACGATGCGTGGTTTGCTGTGTAGGTGATACTTTCGAAAGCGATGGTTATTTATCAGACAGGCAATGCTCTACGACAGATCGTTGATCCTTTTCAGAACAATGACAAAAGATTGCTTTTAGAATAGCCATAATCGCGATTGTATCCGTGCCGCTGTGCCAACCGCAGATAGCCAAACACATGCCAGCCCGTCTGCGATTCACGTTTTTCGAGGAGCAGAAAATGGTGTGAGTTCCGTCCAAGAGAGAATCGTATGACCCTTTGGCACTCATTTGAAAAATAATTTCAGAGAACAGCGCGACGTCACAACGGATACGGATACCTACTTCAAGCAACTGGCGGCTAATTGGAATTGAGTGTGCGATTACGGATAATCCGTTTTCTGGAATTTATGATCTTTCATTTTCTAGACATGCCTTATGTACGGAAATGAATCATATTTAGATTTTATACATTTTTGTTTCACATTTTTTTCGTTGCTATTACTTATCAGTGAGCTAGTACCTTTCAAACGAGCATTCCCTATGTTCGCTGATAAAAGAACTGACGTCCCCATGAACATCAATCCACCAAAATATTAGATTTTCCAATTCCTCTGTTTAATTTAAAGGCACAATACTTGAAAAATCTGACCTTATTCACATAGTACTCCTCGAACGTCTCCAGCCAGCCCGGGTCGACATGCGAGTGCAAGACGATGTGCACGTTGAGGGGCTTACTGACTGGAGTGACGGGGTGGTTGATGGTGAGGATCGTGCCGTCCACCTGCAATACTTCCTTTTTTTGCTTTTTTTTAGATTTTCAAGTCTGTCATATCTTTCCAAGCGTCAATTTGTGATATCACAAGAAGATTAGCTTCGTATCCGGTCGTGAATCTAGAGAACGATCACTAAAGTCTACCCGTGTTGTAGTTTCATGTTGTGATGACTGATGACACCACAAGGTGCTCACGAAGTTTCCCACGAGTTCTGACAGTAATGAGTAGCAAAAAGCCCTCAAGAATGCACCCTTCTCTCTACTGCTATTGCAATCAACATGCAGGAGTGATAATTGCAATTAGTGATCAATAGAGCTGGCAAATACCGCTGACTAATGAGCATCAAAAAGCCCTCGAGAAGGTACCTTTTCCTCTTTAGCTATAGCGTAAAGCGCACAAATGTAACGAATGTACGTGCTCAACTGCTACGTTGATCTCTGATTCTACGACAAAGGAGCCTCTCCCACCTTCATGTCCGTTTTCTGCTCCAGCAACTGCACGAAGAGCTCCTCGTTCGAGGGCGGCGGAAGCTTCTCGACATCATTGTCATCCTCATAATTTGCGCCTCCAACGATGGCCAGGAATGGCCGCAATCGGGAGACCTGAAATAAGGAACGTATGTCTCGTCTCTCCATTTCCCATGCTGTCTCGCCGCTATGGCATCAGAATTCCAAATAGGAATCCAGAAATCCCAATTCCATTCCCGCTTCCTATCCTCATCTCTCATTCTTCCTGCGTTCGCGTGAGCACAGCTGGCCGGAAGAGGAGCGAGGATTGGGAGAAAGGAAATGGTCTGCTCTCTCCATTTCGCGCGCTCTCTTGCAATACCTGACCGACGAGAGAGTGTGGCGAAAGGAGAGAGGTAGACGACAAAGAAGGAGAAAAGGGGAAGCGGAAAAGAACGAAGAATCAACGATCCATTGCGCACGATTGCGCGGCTCAGCGATATTCTTGATTTTTTGTTAGCCCACAAAAAAGGTGATGTTTGACGCTGAATGCTGGACAATGAAAGCGTGATGCAACGTTTTAGCAACTGTTCTTGAGGCATTCGATCGCATTTTAGCTATTTTCGTAAGAAATGTTTTCGATGAATAATTAAAGAAATCAGAACGACTTACACCAGCTATCGAATCCGTTCGGAAGTCCATCAGCAACAGGACCGCCGTGCCTATCAACACGAACAGCACGCACAGGTTGAACTTGCGCCCTGAGGGGCGCATTGTGCTGCCTGAAAAAGGGGAAAATTCCACTACTTTCGGCGTACAAAATAGGTGAAATAGTTACTCGGAGAGCCTGGTCGAAAATAATAGCAAAATCACATCACGAGAAAATAGGAAACCGCCTATTTCGAAACCCTCCGAACGAACAATGCCGGTTTGCTCAGCTTGACTACACTGAATTACGCAGAGGAATCACGCGAAACATCAAGTATTCGGGAGCCTCGGGGCGAAATCAATCACACGTGTTTGAAGGGAGAAAGAATGTAGCGAAATGACACTATTGCAAGTGAAATGGCGATTCTCCATTGAAAGGGGCATTGGTGCAAGCAGAAACGAGGAGAGGGGAGGAAATGCTGCCTCATCGTCGAGCCCATCGCTAAGTAACCGAAAAACGCGAGGGCCTCTTCTCGACTCTGGACAAAAATCAAGGATTCCGTGACTAGAAAAGCCTATATTTCTGGGGTTTTCGAAGAAGAAGAGGAGGAAGTGAGCCTGCAATTGACAAGCCTTACATGAGCGAGGGGGAGAGATCAAGAGGCCGAGATGGGAGAAACCGTGGAGAGCAAACGAGTGGGAATAAGCGTGGATTGGCGCAAGCTGGGAGAAGGTCACTAGCATGATTTGTAGTCATATCGCTTTTCCTCGCTTTCCTCCTCTCTGACTGTTTGACATCGATCGTCAATGGACAAAAGCAACGCAAAAAGGTGATAAGAGCTAGGACGATAGGGGGATGACTATAGGCAACCTTTGGGGGGAAATTTATGGTAGAGAAAATGGCTATTCCGAAAGAGCAGTTCCGAACAAGGCCGAATCGACAAAATTATGCACGTGGTTTAGCGCGGATTGATCTCTTATAGCGAGGAAAGGTGCGAAAGAAGAGTATCGACAACTTGCCAATTGCAAAACGAGTTCGTCAAGTATTCACATTCCACGCGGAATACCAATGGCAAAATCGAACGTACATTCCTGCCGTCTCTCTTTCTCTTCCGTTAATGTTACATGGATAGCGCGAGGATTATCGAACTACACAACTTGCAGAGATCCACAACTATCGAACATCATCAACCAGAAATGGTCTGACTCTCTTCATTTCACACACTCTCTCGTTTCTCTGACTGATGAAAGATCGGTAAAATATTCGATGTCATTGCTCAATCAAAGGATAGCGCAAGCTAGAGAGAACTAATGAGCTGAGAAAGATGGAGAGGAAAAACTGCTAAGTGCCCCCTCCCGCGGTGTACCGAACTGGTTCCGAGATAACGGGTCAAGAGACGAGCACACCCTCCCTCCTGTTCTCTACCGGTCAGATGTTCTCGATGAGAACTAGAGGAGATGGACTGACCCTCTCCATTCCGCACGCTCTCTCGCTTCTCTGACCGGGCAGAGAGCAGATACAGAGCATGGGAAAACACGAGATCGGAGACGCGAGGACAGCATGAGCCGCGTGGGAAAGCGCATGAAACATCGTAGAGGCGAGAGTGGACAGAGAAGCGAGTTTGTCTGATCACCGCCCAAATCATCTTCTGATTCACGCCTTGGCGCTTTGTGTGCAAAGAGAGGGCAGAGACGCAGAGCAAGCATCTCGCCCCTCGCCCCATATCAAGTGCATAATGATTGTGAATCGAGAGGGGACGCGTGGCAGTTTCGAGCATAATCGTGTTAGAGAGCGAACTGAATACACGCAAAATGATGGCGGTTTGGATCGAGAGAGCGTAAGAAACGACCATGTCTCTTCATTTCCTGTAGTCTCTCGTGGTCAGAGCGAAATGGAGAGACGGAATCCTAATTTCGCTCTTTTTAGTCGTTTTCCTAAGGATGAGGAGCGAAATGAGAGAGGTCGCGCGCTACACTAATTGTTGTTGTTAGGGACCGGAGGGGCTTTCCCCCTGGGGTGACGAGTTAAGATGAGAGAGGAGGAAGAAAGGAGAAAGGAAGGGGATAAAGTGCGGGGTTACAGCGCTTTTTCCACACTTTCAATCAAGGGAACCGCGATTGGGTGGGGAAACAGGAAAATCGGACAGAAAAGAGTCGGTCGAGCGCGGAAATGAACGCTAGCAACGAGCGATCTTTGTTCGCGTTCATTTTTCGAGAATGGTATTATTCCGCCAAAGAAATGCGTGATGATAAATTCAAAAATGAAAAAAAACTCGGGGAAAATTACTCATCGTCACATGCATTCTTTGAAACGGATCTATCGACAGAAAAAGAAATGTCGAGATATGTCGAGAAACGATGCGCAAATGGTAAAGTTCTACTAGATGAAATGAGGTCACTTTCCAAGTGCGGGCACTAACTCGTTCCTCCCTCTTAGTAAGTATCACGAAATTCTTTATTCCGCACACTCTCTCACGGTTAGCGCTCCGAGAGTCTATCCGATGTTCTGACTTTCGAATGCGTAGATTGGCTCGAACAAGTACTGAGCGAAATGGAAGAAGAGCGAACGATGTTATGCGTGCTCAGTTAATCCCCCGGGGAGAATGAGAAGAGGGGCGAAATTGTTAGCATGAAGAGCGGGGCTTCATGTTCAGAGTTGCATAGGAGCTGTCAGAAAAGAGGAAGATTTGAGCTTCTGAAAGCCGATTGTGAGATTAGAAGTGCTATCAATGCAACATCTTTGAGGTTTCCCAAGAGTTCAAACGTGCAGACATGGGCCCTCGGGAAGAGCGAAGCCCTGTTGTAAAAGCAACACACAAAAAGCGAGCGGCTAACGGAGAATGTGAGTTTCAAATGCCCTACTCTCTCAATTCCGCACGTTCTCTCGCCCTTTCTGACCGACGAGAGAGAATGAGAGGAAGAGGACTGCTCAATGAGAATGGGGAACAGCTGCCCCCTAAGTGCGTCCCGAGGCGAAGTTTATCTTCTCGCATGTCAGGGAAGACGAATGAGCCAGCAAAGAAACGCGGATGCTCAGAAATATTTTTATAACGAATGACTAATGCATTCCTAAAGATCTTCTATCAACGTCGTTATTGAAAGGCATTAGACGTGTATTGCGCGCTGACAACAGAGCGAAAAAATGAACGATCTTCTCCAGGTCTTTCGAGATTATACATCGAGATACTGATATCGAAATTTTTATCAAATGAACAATTTTCACCTCATGATTAGGGTTGGCATATGAAGAGCAATTTCGCTTTTTTGATCGTCAGTTGAGCGGTCGTAGCATGCTAATGAGGTGGCAAATATAACGAAGAGTTGATTCCAATAGTTTATGAAACCATCTGAGCTCCCATCCCGCTTTTGAACGGGCAAAAATCTTCACGTTCTTCAGTTTAATTCAAAAACTCTTCATTTAAAGTGCGTTTTTTCGTCGATTTTTTTGTTTTTCTGACCCAGTATGCAAATGAGGGATGTTACCCCATCAAATTTATGTTAGGATGGAGCGACCATGGGGTCTACACATTACTCCTTTGAATTTGCTCACATTCGAGTGGTCCTGGATTTTACATAATCAAATTCGTTTTTTTTAAAAACTCTTCATATGCCAACCCTACTCATGATACGAGAGTGACAGATGACGCTCAACGACACACATCGGCGTAGCAACGACGCTTGCAGTCATCGTCTGAGAAGCACCTTCAAGGGTATTTTAACGTATTTGCACCATATCTGTATCACATTAGACGGGTTTTGCAAGACAATAGTGACATGAGATAGAGAAGAAATTATATTTTCAAAGATTGAACTCACTGCTGCAGGCATATTGCCAACTGCACTATACTAATGCAGCGTTTGGCTCTGATTGCAGAGTTTTGGAGAGTTTGATCGGGCAAGGCTGTAAGAGCCTGCAAGAAGTGTCTGTTATTTTTGAGAATGAACCTTGCTATCTATACATTTTATATTATTTTTTAACAAATAACTTCTCTTAAACTACATATGGGTAATAACTACTGATTCTACAACCTATAAAGCGACTACGAGTAGTATGAGAAGTACAAGAAATGGAGCCTTCATGATTACGGGATTGCACACTCGTCAGCAACCATTTTATATCACGCAAATACAGCTCGATTGGCACAATATTTGCAGTAGAATAGCAATACTTCCGGTGATGTATTATTATCAATACGATGATCAACTGCAAATGATGAACTTCCATTTGTTCATTGTAAACACACAACAATTATGTTATACCACTCTGTAATTTCAGCGCCACCTACGGCGGACTAATTTGTCGTCCAGTTGTCCATTTCGCGCTATCTCACGCGCTGATATATCATATACGAGCGCTTTTTTGTAACAATTATGCGTTATAATTACAAATTAAGCTGTTAAATTTCACCATGTTCATGGCGCACGGCTCACAGCATTCTACCCTACAGAAAAGGGGGATCACTTTACATATCGAACAGCAAACTCGAAACTTGACAGGTCGCTGAAACATATTTCTATTCTAATTCTTAACTGGGGAATTGGGATATGTTTTGGAAACATCTAAAATTTTAAAAAGTATTTTGCAGCCCGATTACGGTAACGCGGGAAAGTTCAAAAATTATTCCCCTTGTTCACCCTTATCTGGAGAGAATAAAGGGGGTCAGAACGCTGTGGGCTGTCTGGTCACAAAGATTCTTTGCATGTTAAAAAATCAAACGTATTTAAATTAACGCGATATTCTGAATCAGGGTGAATCAGCTAATTCGTAGTATTAGCCGATGGAAATTGTAAGAATTGTGCTGATTATATCCAAGAGAGGCATTCTTCTCTTTGATGAGCGGCACGTAACTTTTGATGGACGTTTGGCTATTGAATCAGCTGGATGGAATTCAACGAGAATGGAATCCGCATGAATGGAGAATAATGTGCGGAAATTTGCAAAGAGATCCAAAGGGTTTTTGATCAGTTCTGTGCAAATTTGACAGTGGAACTGTTATTGGTAACGATTTCACGGAATATGGCTCTTCAAGATCCCAAATAGGTATGACGCACCGAGGAATCAGATTCCATTAGCGCATAGGTAGATCATTGGGAATTCTCCTGCCTGCCTTGCACACCGAGCTCGACATCCAGCCCGAGCCAATCCTTCAATATCTCTGATATCTGATAAAGTTGATTCTTTTCAGCTTCAGAAATGATAAGAGTAGGAAATTGGACAAACCAGAATTACGATCAACAACGTAAAAAGGGAAAACCTGAATATTTCAAGGAAAATGGGAAGCAATTACATTGCACATGGAGCGTGCACTCGCTATTTGTTCGTTTTCATGCACTCTCGAACGAGATGTGGGGCGCTTTTCGATGATTCTTCCGCTGAGCACTGGCTGACTCTCTTCATTCCGCACGCTCTCTCGCTCTCTCTAACTGACGAGAGCGCATGGAGAGCGCTGGATGATTTTTCCTTTGATTGCACAGGTGGTCGCAGCCGGGGAAGTGGTTGCGTGTGTCACTGATCATTTCGAAAATGTGTGCCTCGCATCAATTGCTCGCAGTTTCCGCACACGGCCGCGAGATCGAATGATCACGAACGAATTTGATCCAAACAAAAATAGAATGCACCCGTTATGCATCCAGAAAATTATCATTTTATTGAAAATGTTTCTGAAAATTCCGAGATGTAGTCTCTTTCTTTTTAAATGTGAATCATTCATATTCATATTTCATATTTATCCAGACATCAGACAATGGGCCTGCAGGAGGTGACATCATTGGGGAGGGGATTGAGATCTTCGTTCCCAAAGTGTCGGAGGGTCAAGGGTTGGGATCTTATTAGATTTGTCATCTCAAATGTCCGTCGCTCTTAGTCGATTGATTACGTTTGAGTGTTAAGAAGTCCATCCAGCCGCCGAAGTCCTGACTTGCGTGTTTTAGAATAAACTCACGAAGCAGTCTTCTTGAACAAGGCCTTTCTTGACGGTAGATCACTTGAGTCGATGGGAATCCGTCCTTGGTCCTCCTCTTGATGTACCGAATGGGCGATACTCGTCGGGTTGCCCAAACTGACGGACGAGGATTCTCCAAACTGGGGATGGAAGAGAGCGGGTGAGAGTCGACCGACCGTCGCGAGCGCAAGAATGGAGAATCAGCGCAAGAATGGTCATTAACGGTGGTATATTAGAATTTCAGAAATCGGTTGGTTTGCGGATTCAAGCGAGTGCTGAAAGCAAATCTAACACAAGACATGGTCGCGATATCGACACCTTTTCGCTTCAGCTAGTCAGTTTATTTTAACAATTCAATAACGGCCTAACCCCTACGTAATTCTCTTTTTTTGCGGCGTGAATTCTATTGCGAGCTCAAACCCACTGTATCCCGAGCATTGGCACCGCATTTCTCTCTCCTTTGATACATCCGTTTCAATTGCACAAGCGCTCTTCTCGTTTCCTCGGCGCCCCTCCATCCCAAAACGAGAGTATAGTGAAAGAAGAAAGTAAGGTGCAAATACTCGATCCTCTATCGATCTAGGAACGTGTAGTGTGACTTCAAGTCGCCTGAGAAGTGCGTAAAATGTCCATGAAAAGTGCTCAAAAAGTACCCTCCGAAATATGTCCGAGTCGGCTGCAAAAAAGTGGCCAAAAAATAAACAACAGCGTAGCAAAAAACTATTCAGATATAAAAACCAATACGCAAAGAAATGCATAAAAAAAGTTTCTGAAGGATCATGATTTCATATACGACTAGTGACAGTCAAAGATACAAGAACTCGGAATTTTCAGTGGAAACCGTTACGCTTTGGCCAATCCTATCTGCAAACTTCATAAAATTCTATTCTTTCCAAAGATTCCTTTCGGTGGTTGCAATCAAGCTAATAAAACAGTATTCAAAATCAAACAATCATAGGCGCGCCACCCAGCTAGGATAATACTCTATCTAGGAGACCTTCCACGAGAGAACGTAGCTTTTGGGCGAAGTCGATGCACGACTTTTTCACAACCTATCCTAATATTCCATGGGTGACCTTCCCATACCGAGTGCTGATATTTGGCCCAATATTGGGGGCTCTGGTGCACTTTTCGAAAAACGCCAGGCTCGACCCAAAAAAAGTCGAAATTTTCAGAAATGGAGAAAGGCTTTTCTTTTAGTGTTTTCCGTAATATTTTTTGATGCAGATTCCAAAAAAATCACTTTCGAAGCGATGGGATAACGATAAAAAGTCGAAAATGCCGATTTTCATCGTTTTTCATTTGTCCTGAAAAATTTTTCTTCGCGTCAACATAAGCGACCTTGAAATTCAGATTCTGCGTGAAAAAGTACATATAGTAGCATTTTTTTCACGAACATGTTTGTGGCTGCCCGGACTTTATGAATCCCGGAACAAGGCGCACCCAGCAATTTTGATTCGGGACCTCACATCAAATCCTGCGACTGCGAAATAATAGAAGCGGTTTAAACGCCAAAATCATCTATTTATATCAATTAGATAGTTTTGAGTTTATATTAGTCTCATCTAGACCTTGATTTTACCGAATATGGCTGTCTGAGCCCGGATAGCGTGTTTTACCTTCTTTCGAGTGAAATAGATCGAGAATTCAGAGTGGAATGATCTGATAGGATACAAATAATCTTTCTTTTTGTGTTTTGTATATATGCTGTGCATATTTTTAAACAATTGGGTGCGTCCTTTCACCATAAACATGTCTTAGACGTTCTGAAAATGGAAAAAAATCGATTTTCATGAAAATTCCAATTTTCGGATAGTTCCTAGAAGCTAATTTGGGCTTCAATCTTTGGTTTTTTTGCATAAAATGTATTCTAGGCATCTTACCTTAATTTATTAAAGTTTTCGGAGAAATTTGGAAAAATTTCGAATTTTTCATTTTTTGATGTTCGAAAATTTTTTCGAAAAATTTTTTTTCCTGAAAACCGTCAAAAACCTCAGAAATGCTCACATTCGAGTAGTTGATCAGTCCTGAGCAAAAAAACTGCACAGAGAAGCCCAAATTAGCTTCTTGGAACTATCCGGAAATTGGAATTTTCATGAAAATCGATTTTTTCCACTTTCAAGACGTCTTAGACATGTTTGATGGTGAAAGGACTCACCCAATCGTTTTCACATATGTGCAGTAGATATGCAAAACACAAAAAATAATGATTATTTGTATCCTATCAGATCATTCCACTCTGAATTCTCGATCTATTTCACTCGAAAGAAGGTAAAACACGCTATCCGGGCTCAGACAGCCATATTCGGTAAAATCAAGGTCTGGATGACTCTAATATAAACTCAAAATTATTTAATTGATATAAATAGGAGATTTTGGCACTTAAACTGCTTTTGTTATTTCGCAGTCGCAGGATTTGATGTGAGGTCTCGAATCAAAATCGCTGGGTGCGCCTTGTTCCGGGATTCATAAAGTCCGGGCAGCCACAAATATCTTCGTGAAAAAAATTCTATTAGATGTACTTTTTCACGCGTAATCCGAATTTCAAGGTCGCTTATGTTGACGTGAAGAAAAATTTTTCAGGACAAATGAAAAACGATGAAAATCGGCATTTTCGACTTTTTATCGTTATCCCATCGCTTCGAAAGTGATTTTTTTGGAATCTGCATCGAAAAATACTACGGAAAACACTAAAAGAAAAGCCTTTCTCCATTTTTGAAAATTTCAACTTTTTTTGGGTCGAGCCTGGCGTTTTTCGAAAAGTGCACCAGAGCCCCCAATATTGGGCCAAATATCAGCACTCGGTATGGGAAGGTCACACATGGAATATTGGGATAGGTTGTGAAAAAGTCGTGCATACGGTTTGTACGTTTTCTCGTGGACGGTCTCCTAGGATAAAGCCTTATTCAACTCTATCCTTTCCCATTCCCATTCTCCTGTCAATGCATTTCCTCGTCGTTTCCTGTCTTTTCACGCCCACCCTTGCTGCGGTAAGTAATAAAACCAGGAAATCCCGACGAGAATCTCCAACTAACTCAGGTAATCACAAGCGTTAACGACCGCTACCAAAACGAAAACAACAGTGGCAGCATCGAAGGGTCTGGAGCAAACGGTATCGAAGACGTATTCAGTGACAACAGCAATGTTAGTGACAAAACGTGATGACGAATGTCCTTCTTTTCGCCCCATAAACATCTTTGAAATTATCTATCCGAGCTTCGTGAATGAAATTCGAGTATCATTTCAAATCGGTAGGATCGTAGCTAACTATGACATCCGAGATTCGGAGTCATAGAAGCTCGACGAATACTTCCCACTCAGGGACTCGACATTGCGCCCCTGCCACCTACGAATTTCATTCCGACGAACCAAATCCAACTCGGTCTGGGCGCAATCGCTCTTCTCTCCGCTGCAGTGGGACTTGTCGGATTGGTGTTCCGTGTGCCCTGCTTGTTGAGGGTCACTGCCGGACTGTATGTGAGTGATTCATATTGCTATAGTTCGTAACTAATTGTGCTCTCACAATTTGTCATATTGTCAGGCCGTTTATCTCGTTATCCTTGCTGTTCCCGTGATGTACTTTGCCCAGACTGTGCTGCAAGCGTTCTTCAGTGGGAATGTGTCGGTGAGTAGTCTATCCTACCACACTTCTCCCTCACATTTGTCCCACCGAACTATCCAAGCTTGCATCTTGCCATACTTCGAGATCTCACTGGATTATCCTATGATGCAATCCTATCGTACTTCCTACCGTACTTCCCTGAACTCGTTAAATGTATCGCCAACTGACTTTCCAGGAGTGGGCGTGGTTCCACATTCTCGGGCTCGTCCTAGCCATGGTGTTCATGGCCCATGGCTGCCTGGTCATGCTCAGAGCGAGGAGGGAGATGATGGACCCGAAGAAGGAGAAGTTCGAGCATCTGACGAGGGAGGAGCAGTGGTGGTAGTCCCACTGCCAACAATATCAGAGCGTTGAAGCATAGACTAGTATGAAATAGCTATCACTGATTATCAATATTTCTAATTGATTATCAAATAGATCACCACCCGGTTATCACTGATCTCACCCAGCTCTTGGGAGCCCCATTTTTCCTTTGTTATTTCTAAAGAATGAATGATAAATGTATCATTTGTAATCATTGATAGCTGGTGAAAAAAAACGTTGTTTATTACTATTGCGTGGGGTTCACAGGATTTGAGCGAGTAATAAAACTTCGGTACGGAGGTAGGCACGTCAAATTGATTACAGGAGATGCCAGACAAATTATTGGCGTTATCTTAAACAAAAAAATCCCGTTTGAATAAAATTGAAACTGTCTACCATAACAACCATCCGTTGAGGGATCTCGGACGAGAGCGGCGAATCGTCAGTCAACATGGCTAGTGACCAATACACTCCAATTAGAAGGGATCCCAGCGGAAGGAGCGATTGATAGGTCAGGGTCTACAGAAAAGAATTATCGTGATTAACGAGGTAAATAAACGTTAACCTTTAGGATCCTGCGATGATGAGCGCGCTCTATCTGAGTCTGAAATGGCGGTCGATCATTGACTTTAACAGGTCGCCCACAATTCTCTGAATCTTCCGAATGACTTTCCAACGAAATAGGAAAATAGAAAACATCAATAACGGGGAAACGAGCGCATTTGAAATCAAAATAGCCGCCTCCTGAGCGGTTTCTATTTTCCGGAGAACTTAAAGTTGTTAACGTATGCTGAGGGTCGCAATGCAAATACCTTTTGACGTGACGTTGAACAAGGATAAATTTGCAACGATTTCTGCGCTTGTCTCATCTACCATACCGTTAAATAGGTACTGAAAAGATGGGCAGTTCAAAGTAACAATCGCATACTCACAGTATTGAGCGCAGTGATAAACCAAGGTACCGCGCAGCTAACGTGAATTAAAGGTATACAGCTATTGTAGCGTTGAGTTTTTATGTCACTCAAAATGTGTAGTCGATATCCGAAACTGAGCAGAATCAAGAATGTGGATTGAATAGATAGACTTGTTTGTAGTACTAGAAAGTATAAAATTCAACTTTCAGATAAATAATGCCGCGTTCGTACAATGACTCCAACTGCAGATCCTCTCATCAAACAAAGAACATGGACCAAGAAATACGTGAACAATTACGCCCAATGGTGCATTCAACAATCTACAATCATCTCCATTATATAGTCGAAAGTTTCGGAAACGTGACCTTGTACAGGCGCAGAAACCTGATAATGCAGAGCAAATGTCAATAATTGCAGCATTTTTCAGATAAATTGAATAGGCGCGCATTTTGGGAGGCGTCCTGGATGAATAGATCGATTAAACGTAAATTAGAGTTCAGACCTTTTCTTGATTGCCACGAGAAGCACTATGTTTCCGGCGATAGCACTCGTATAAATAATAAACTGAATTGAGAGCTGGAGGAGATCGTACAGAGCCAACATATGCAGTGGCTATTAGATACGGCGAACTTTTCCTTCTTTGAGCAAATATCTCGTGATATTCACAAATCTTTTCCATTGGTCGATTAATGATGTGTGTATATAATCTATGCGCTCGGAATCACATGAGAGCGTGAGAGCGAAGTACTGCCTACTCCATACATCAGACATCGGGATCACCGGAAGAAGTGTCATGCGACCATTTTGAATCAATTTTAAAGACCGAATCATTTCACAATTTTTCAGCTACTGCTTCATATATTTCACAGGAAATATGTGCACATATCGAGAGTGGCGAACGATAAATTGAAGCTGAACCAGGATGAATACTTTATTTCACGTGCATAATTGTTGAAATATGGGAATTTCGATGAATGTTCAGATGACAACAGTTGTTTGACCAGTCTTTGACTCTTTTGGTAGATTCTGCATTATTACGATTGTTCAGAGGTTAAGAAGTACTTGCTCACCCATCTGCATGTGATTATTCCTCTTGCCACAGCCACAATGACCTTCCGATAGGCGGGCGTGACCGTGAGCAGTATCAGATTGTGCCCCACAGAGTGACAGGGGAGAATGAGGAACATGTATAGCGTCACTTCTGAAGGCAACTCAGTCTAAACCATTTGAATTTGCTCACCAAAGCTCAGTAAAGTCTCCGTAGCCAGAGACACGAATATGGTCACGGTTGGAACAGCGAATAATCCGAGTGGAATGACCAGCTGAAACACATTTTACGGTATGCGAAGCTTGAAATGCAAAACCTGTAGAAATAAAGCGATTAGAGATCGTTTGATCGCTTTCATGCTCTGTTCGCTGTACATAGCCGCCTGTGAACATGTGAGGTTTTCCTGTATTATTGTTATTACCTATTGTATTTCTTACATCTTGACGAAGAACGTAAAACATGTGCGCAAACAGGGATACGACTACCACAGAACCGAAAAGTATATCCTGATTTGAATATTATATAGCTGAATAAACGAAATAATGCATACGAATATAACGAAAATCATTCCTGCGACTGTCGTTGATGTTCGTTTTTCCATGTAGTAAGAGCCGCGATCCCGAATCCATGTAATGTTGTGCGGATCCTAAACGTGATTATGGATTGAAAAGTCGGGATAATAAGGAAAAACCTCGATTAGCAGCCTGTCCACCGTTTCAGCATTTTTACCATTACATGCATAAATCAAAGGAGCAATACTTGGCACCAGCACCACCAAACATTGAATAGTGTGAAAAGTTGCCTGCGAGCGTAAGATTTTTTCGGCGACCAGAGCGCAAGAAAACGATCTACCGGGCTCAATTTGAATTTGTTCCCTTCCCTGAAAAATGTTTGATGGCGAAATAGAATGCAAATGACAATTGTCATTCCGATCCAGACGTAGACCGTGATTGTGATTGCCTGGCAAAACAAATTTAAGAGTAAACTTAATGACGCAAACGAGTTCTAGATGAGTCGACAATCCGAACTGGATCAGTATTCCAACGGCATATCCCGCGAGAACAGGAAATAAAGGAATGGGATGGAAACCAATATCGAGATGAATGTCGCTCACCAATAATAGAACCTAAATGGCCAAGGATGAGATATGAGCTCATACGAGAAGATACCTGTATGAGAATGAGATAATTGCGAATCGTCGACTGATTGGGAGGCGTTTGTTTCACAAGGAAAAATAGTCCGATTACATTAAGCGAAGTTGAGATGATGAATATAATATTGAAGTAAAGAAAAATGTTTTCTTGAGTAGACAGAGGGAGATAAACCGACATCGCTTGAAGGTAAACGTTATACGATCGAGTATTATTGAAGAAGAGCAGGTGATTCGATCAACAATATTCTACAGCTGTTCAACAATATTCTTGGCATGAAATTCGCATTTGAGTAATGCTGCATTCAGTGTCCAGCATTGATAAATTTGAGGGGTCATTTTGAGGGGTCAAAATGATTGGTCATTTTGATGGATCACTTTGTCCCATGTCCCTCACCTCTCCCTCTCCCCCTCATTCTTCCCCTCTCCAACCACTACGAACGGGCAAAACTGAAGCGAATGAGCGAGAGGTAGAGGGGGAGAGAGGGGCGAGAGAGGGCGACAAAGGGACAAAGTGATCAATGCTCGACACTGAATGCAGCATAAAGTGATGATCTTCGTCTTCAGCTAAAAACGTGTGTACATATTGCCTGAATGTTGTACCACGAACGAGAATGCTAATGAACCTCACCCAGCGTTTCTTTCGACGGTAAATTCGTGTTGATGAGGCCTCACCCAAATTGATCGTACGATACTCGAAGACATGGGCAGGAAATTCTTGTTCTAGTTTAAAACCTAGACACCGTAGAAATATTCACAGAGTCATACAAAATTGTCAGCGACTTCCTCTGACAATGAAATGCTATATTTATCATGAATACCTTCCTACACAATGGCCTTCCTACACAATATTTATTTTCTATTCCTTTTTCTGTCCTACATTTATCCACTCGGTCTTGTTGTATGCGTCTATTATACAAGATGCCGTTAAACAGGTGCCCGCCCACCTACCCGATCTGACGATTGGTCAGTGGCTATTAGACATGGCGACGCCTGTATTCTCATGACAAACACAGATGTTTTCGAAGTGTTTATCCATCTCGACAATCATAGGTACCGATAAACAATTATAAATTACTCTTAACGCGGGGACGACAGTCTACGTAGATATAATATACGAAAAGTTGAATTGGTTCGATTTTTTTTCGATTTCGTATATTCTCAAATTTGTAAGAGGAACATTTTCGAAATAATTCAGATATTAGGACTTTCATACAACAACTCAGCGCACTCTCCGCATCATCGCGTAGTAGGGTAACTGTCGTCGTTGTTTACCGGCTTTACTGCTACCGAGGGAAGTTGGGAAATCTCGTGCTAAGATATGCTTTGACCATCGATTCTTGAGAAGCTCTAGGCGGTCTTTAAGTTCTGAGACGGAGTTGGTCTTTCTGAAAATAGAAGGTATTCTCTGAAATTGTCACGTTACCACGCGTGTCGCCTAAGAATTGAATAAAATCAAGGGGTGGTAGGTACATTTTCTTACCCAGTCCCAGATTATGTTTTGCATGGATTTGATACACGTTGCTCATATGTATAACATAGTAAGGCATGTGTTAGTAGGAAGTTAGACAACACTAAAACAAACAAAAAAATCATCTGAGGTGGCGTCGAACCAGCCCAAAAATATGCAAAAGAGTAGACGAGCGCGCTAACCACTTCACCACGCCGCTCATTCCTGACGAGGAGTGAGAATGATCTGTTGAGGTGACCGATCAAGAATGGAGAGGAGAGGAGTGAGAGGAGTGATTGTGCCATAGTGCAGTAAGAATCTTATTTTTAATTTATCTCAGTTCCACACCGATTTAAAGTATAAGTTCAGCATATCATTCGATTCGTCTCAATGAGCTCTATCCCTTGAGCTCATAAAATTCATGGGCTTCGACTTGTGGTTCAAATCAAACATTTTTATCGATTTGCATAATTACTGATAAGAAAATGCCCAGCCCAAAAGTGCAGGCATATTCTCCATGATAAATGGATCATTTCATCTCTTCACACCTAAGCACCAAAATCAATGTGGACGGAGCTACGAGACTTCAAAGTTTGCAATTTTGGGCCTTTGAAAAGTTTGATGACCTACTGTATCCTTAAAATCGAAAATTTGGTACAAAGCTCTTCACTACCTTGTGGGGTACCCTAACGACTATCGAAAAATGATTTTAGTACATTTTTGACAATTTGAATGTACCTGGGTTTATTCGATTCTTAGGCGACACGCGTGTTACGGTAGTTTTATCAGAATGAAATTTCTCGCCATTCTTCAACCTAATATCTCTACTACAGATACTCACTTTGTTAGATCTTTCCTGATCTTGAAAGTTAGAACGGACGAAAGGAGAGCGAGCATCATTAAAGCATGGAACAAGCGCATCTTTAGTTGGAGGTGTGGACACGAGCGTGGTCAAAACAACTCCGAGCTTGAAGTAGCATTGACTCCACCCCTTCCCCCGTAAGTGGGAGAGGCACAGCTGCCTCGGTTATTATTCGGAGATCAACTCGGAATCCTGAAGATTACATTATGACTGAATACAAGTCCACTGATACCGATGAAGCAGTGTGTAAATAGTGTTATTATTGGACTTCTATGATCTCAGAGAGCGTTTCAAATTGTTCCAAAAGCAATGAAAATGCGGTGTTTGAATATGCTTTGAATGTATTTGACCATTTGTGTTGACAGTTGGCATATCATATACGCAGCGAGATGTGAGGCATGAAGGTCGTTATCATTAGGAATTCGTCGAGTACGACATTATTGACTCGTTCTAGATCCCATTCTTACCTCCTCGGTGCGTCATCCACCGTCGAATTTCTAATTATTTCGTAGTATTAGCGTTGAAATTTCGAAGATGACGTCGCACTGGTTCAACTTCTACCGCACTGTAGATGGTATCGAAGGTTAGCCAAACGGAATAAATCATAATTAAATTCGTGTCACCAGGCGCAATCGGAATTGCGCTCAACGTTCTGGTTGTTGTCATGATTTGGCGCGAACAATTCTCCAACGTTCTAGTCACCTATCGAATATCCATCAGTGTAACAGCGGTTCGTGGAGCGCTCCTGTCTGCGCTTATCGCAATATTTGCCATGCCGGTACGTGAATAATTTTCTTATTTTACGAAAAAGTATCAGGCTCACTGGACGCAACAGGGTCAGTTTCTCTCCGCCTTTTTCGGGCCAATCAATATGTTCTCAAAGGCTAGTTCTTCGCGTCATTAAAATAGCTGGGGATCTTCAGAAATATAGCGACGGACTCATGATACTATACATGGAGCTGGCTGACATGTCATGGATTCTGATTCCCGCCTCGCCTATTCTACAGTATTTGGCTCTGAGCAGGTGTGTGACCTGACATCCATAAAAACAATTCAAGTTTTAAAGGCCACATTTATCGAGTGCGAAACGATTGGCTGTTGCATATGGTGCCGTTCTTTTGTTGCAATCGTGGACCTTCGTGAGATTTATATATAAATCTCACGAATATATATAGTTGAATAGTAAAGATCGATTATATCAGCGATACGTACATGCTTTCCCTGCCAGCCCTGACCTTCAACGGCAGTTTGAATCTTCGATTATCGAGATTTATCAACTAGCGAAAGATGATAAATTCATTTCCTTCGGCGGTTTGATTGATGTCATTCCGGAAAACGTTAGCAGGAAAGATAAATATGACAAATAAACCAATTTACAGCCCATCTCCATGCCAAAACTCCTATGTGAATGTGTGCTTCCCACGCATCTCCTTGCTTATCTTCTTTTCGGGCGTTCCAGTCTTGCAGTGTATCGCCAACTCACCCGCTATGGGGTAAAATTGTCGTCGAGAACAGCAGAAATGCAGAAGCGATTTCTAAGGACTCTTCTACTGCAGGTAAGTGAATTATTTCCCTATTCTCTTTTTTTGCATCAACAAGCTGACCAGGGTTTGCTGCCTCTCGTTGTGATGTCCGTTCTTGTCACTAGTCTATTCATTGCGGTCCTCGGAGGAGAAGGCTTTGCAAGATTCGCGGGTTTTGTATCGATCAGTCTCTACGGTGTGCCAATCATTCAAGTGAATCAAGGATTGCATAACAGAAAAATAGATCTCAATAATGCAGGCCTGTGTCGCATTATCCTTCATGATCAATACCTTCAAATCTCCGTCTCCACAGGCGAAACTCGTTGCCCAAAAATGTGTTAATGAATAACTTTTTATTGAAACTTGGTCCTGTCAGCGGTGATATGCACAGAGTATTCAATTCGCGATTGCAGAATAACATCATGCGATTGCGCAGGATTCAGTTAACATTCGGAGCGGAATTTTATTTTTCTACCAGACAGGTTAATCGTCTAGATTACGATCACTGACGAGTTCGGATGCGACTGCGTCGTCGAGCTGTGCATCCGTGAGAAAGTACTCATAACTTGCTGCGATCTCGGAATGAACGCGACCTTATTAAGCAGACGAATCAGCGCCTTGCGATACCTGCAACAAACGTACGTTTGTTTCAAAACTAGATTTTAATCATGGTTACTGAATAGGAGAAATTGGAAAAAAACTGCTAGAGGAAGAGTAAGTGATAAAGACTTCCAACAGAAAAACGCGGGACCAAAAAAGGGAGGACCAAAAAGATAAACAAATTGCTTCAAAGATAAGACTGCCGTACCCCGAGATGAAGAAGAGGACGATGTACGGGTCGAGCATGGGAAAGAGCGCGGTGGACATGATGCAAACTGTGCCGAAACCGTCCAGAGCGATACCTTAGCAATAAATTTGTAATGCTTCTGCACTTCTGCAACTGGTGACCATGCATTATATAGTCTGGCCATTTCAGATATCGTCGACACTTACCTGTGAGAGGCACAATGAAAACCATGGCCAGTGGCATGTAGGAGGTGAAGCACGGGATGACCGTCTGGGAATTATTAATTAATTTAATTATTAAAATAATTAAATTAATAAAATTACCTGCCAAAGCAGCGTGCTGAACAGCTGCTTCTGCATTCCTTTCGTTGCTGGGGCAAGGTTGGCACTGAAAAGGGATATACGATCTGTATCAGCATTGTGTCAAAGTGGTACAGCTCAAATTTCAGCCGTGGATAATTTCTCTTTAGAAGTGGTCTAAAAGTGACCAAACCCACAATCAGTTTCCCTAATTTTCCCGGAAAATACGGAAAGTTCCTAGGAAGTGTTCATTTTCTCCCGGTTTATCGGTAAGGAAGTATTATAGACTCGCTTATTGTGAATTTTAACATACCTCGTCAATTCCTTGACGATTTTGGCGATGCATAGCAAGATAACTAGGCCTGATGAGAAGAAGAGCATGCACACACTGCCTAGGATGTAGAGCGAGAACGGAATCCACTGCTTGATTCCGTCTTCGTCGATCGTCTTGAATTATGATCAGAAGTAATTATTAGTAATTAGTAATTACCCAGTAAACAATTCCCAGATATCCGGGCTGGTTGGGCGCGAAGAGGTCAATGTTGTAGACGTCCTGGATCAAATACTTTTTACTTTGTTTTATTTTTTGGAAATGAGAAAAGTTCACACCTTGAGCACTGGAGCGAATGCTTTCCTCGAGATTTCAGTAGGCACAAAACCGAATAGACACGCGAGAAAGATTCCGCCTGTGACGACACTAATTACATCGTTATTTGAGGTGAACAGTGCGTTTGCAATTAGAAAATCGTGTACATTAATGATCATGATTAGATGATATGATCATGATCAAGTAAGACAAAAATATGGTCTCACCAACGAAGATAACGTCGGATACTAATGTGACGATGAGCCAGTTGCGCCAGGGGTGCTGATGAAACCAGGAGAGCCACGAGGGACTGAATTGACATGTCTAATCAGCTTCAAGTTTGAAAAATCCTTCGCATTTACAGCAAGATAATGCAATTGATTTATGTTTCTGAATATAGACGGAAGCTCAAAAATACCTGCATAGCATCACATATCTGTAGACGTAATGGAAGGCGAGCAGCACGAACGTCTGGTAGAAGAGCAGCACCCAGATCAGACCTAATTAGACTTCGAATTATCCGTTTTTCACAATAAAACAGTTTTTCGAAATTAAAAAAAACAAAATACCTGCCCAGACGCCCACTGCCGTGCTCTCGTGCACGAACCGATAGCCCCAGTAGATGTACCCGAACTCGGTCATGTGAATCGCCTGGAATTATGGTGTAATGGTTATCGGCAAAGAATCTTACCGGAATTAGCGCGAGATGTACGAGCGAGATGATCACGTCGACGATGGCGAATGTGAGCAGGAGATAGCGGTATGGGCCGACCTAAAATGATCATTGCAGAATCTGACTTGTGAAGTGAGCCTGAAGTTTAATAAAAACATGAAATCCTACATGCACAATGTGCGTAACAGCAAGAATGTAGATAAGTAGGAGGTTGCTCGATAGAGATATGGTCGTTGTGATCAAGGAGAATGCCTGGAACGATAGCTTTCCTAATAGGTAGAATTATTGTTTCTTAATACTGAGAAGGAAATTAAAGAAATGCGAATCTTGGAAACCCTAAAACCGGCTATGTTCTTTGTTCCGATTCGCTCTCACTATGACAAAAATTAAACTGACGTGGTAAAACTCCTCACTGACGATGGAACCAAACATGAGCAATAGCAGGACAGAAAATGTGACGATAGAGAAGACACAGATAGAATCAAGCTCTCGAAAAAGCTTGGCGGTATTTGATCAACCAATCACCGCCTGCATTAGCAATAATAATCGGCGACGGAAACGGAAAAATATGTCAAAGATTGATGACATTCACCTGGTCTCATGATACAGATGTCATGCTGTGATCAGTCAGCCGTATTATCTAAGGGGGTACGAAGCAACGAATAGATGGCAAAATATATCATAAGATAAAAAAATCATATATATATCGTTACGGTACAAAATAACACCAAAAAAATTATGCAAAAAGGCTTCAATCATAAGCGTTGCTTTCTAGCACGAAATAGTTTGCATCGGCATTGAGCTTCAAGTAGTATTCGTCCTTGTTAACCTGAAATAAAGTTTCAAAAAAGTGCCAACTATCATTTTCCTCACGTCCTCCAATAGATCGCCGAGGTACTTCCTCAACTCGGTAAACGTCGGTCTATCGGACGGCAGCTCGGACCAACACACTTTCATCACTTCGTACCTCCAAAGAAAACAAGGTTGTTCCGCCCAGCGTTACAATTTCGAAGAGGAGCACGCCGAAGGACCACCTAAAATTGGAATTATGCCAAAAAAAACGGACTATCAGCACTTACACATCAGTCGCGGAGGAGAAGAAGTGTCGTTCGATTGCCTCAGGATACATCCATTTAGGCATCCAAGCAATTTCCCTCCCTGGAATTTTATTTTACTTTGAGACAACCGACTATTTTACCTGAGCTTGATAATTCTCTGATTCCTCTCCAAGTGCCCTGGCCAGTCCGAAATCTCCAATCTTTCCCATCTTTCCCATCAACTTTCTTGCCCATCAAGCAAGATGTTCCTTGCAGCGAGATCCATGTGGATGAATTCGCGAGATGAGAGGTATTCCTGAAGTTAAATGTCAAACGAAACCAGATAGCGATAAAACCATTCCATAGGCGATCGGTATTGCAAACATCAGTTGCTTCTCGACAGTAACAACTTTGGAAGGGTCAGTTTCCTCGGGACGCTCAAGCACTATTTTTTCTATTTTTTTTAATTTTAAGCAATTCTTAACTGAATTCCCTCACTTATTTCGCAAAAAATCAAGCAGATCTGCAGACCATTGGTGCAATACTCACAAATAGGGAGTATAGGATAACTGAAAGTCACGCACGCCAGCATGTTCACTGTAAAAATTATTTTCGAAATGAAAGAGAAATTTTGGCACCAATTCGTTCATGATAGCCGATCCGTTGCATCAGATAGATCTCTGCGCGAAATTCACGCTCTTTTCGGCGTTTTCTTAATACCGTTGTAAAATCGGTATGGTTCTGCAGACCATGTAGCATTTTCACAGCCACTGAGCTATTCTCATTCATCAAAGATGACAACTCGATAATGGATCGTCCAACTACGGAGGAAATGTTCTTGGGCACAACTCGACCTCAAATTATTGATGGTAAATTTTGGAGTTAGAAGCAAAGAAGCACCAAGGTACACATTTCCAAACGCTCCCTCTCCCAGCTTGTGCGTATAATCAATGCCCACGAAAGTCCTGTGAATTTCCCAATCGTTATTGCTTCCGGGAGGGCCATAGTATCGATGTTTCTCTGTTCGCCGTTCACAGTTTTTCAATTTCCTCTCGTTGGCTAGCTTTTCCTTTCAAATAATCTCGAAATACAGTTTTAGAAAAACAAATTAGGAAACCTCGACGACGTGAACCCTCAGCGAGTTTATCTTCCTTCGAGCGATCAGAAATCCTCCCACGAAACAAACAATGATTATAATAATGCTGACAACAATCTCAACAATTGCCCATGTTGGAGAGTCGTTACTGAAAAGTCAAAAAGATAAATGTGAAGTGCAAAATGCGAACCTTGGATTCGAAGTTGTTGTAGGGTCCGCAGTAGATGCAATAGAAGTGGTAGGAACGGTTCCATGGTATACGTGTAGATTGTTGTTGATTCAATTCGTGTGAAACTCTCAGTGAAAGGTTCGTTGGAGCCTATACTCAGGGAAGTTAGCTTCTATGGTAGAAATTGGAGGAGGTTAAATATTAAAATACGTTCGATTGGGTCGATTGGTACCGGTCATGGGTCTGTGCGACGACGTTAAAGTGGTTTTTCAGGCATTTTTTTGGAGCGTGACTGACAAACAGACAGGCAAACAAACAGACAGACGGGCAGACAGACGTAATCATTTTATACTTTTAGAGGAATAGTGTTGAACACCTCCTTGCGCAAAGATAGAAGCCAAACTGTTCATCCGGCGAATATTCTTGCCAATTATCGTCATAGAAAGCGTATACAATAGCTTCCGAGCCATTGTACGATTGACCTAATAAGATTTAAAAAGAAATTCAATTTGAATTTATTAATCTTCCGTTGTTTACCTAAATAGGGAACCTCCATTAGCCACGGAAACGAATCGGGAATTGAGTGTCGTGGGTGCATAGTGACTGGTGAGGGATACTAGAATCCGTTTTCAAAAGTTGCCAAAATGACCAATTAAGGACCGAAAATCGATAATTAATAAGGCAGCGTTCACCACATGGGGCTGCTCGCCAAAATACCCATCGAGAAACACGCTCCCTCTCAGATCAGTAGGATGGCCTAACTGGTAGAGCGCCGGTCTAGAGATCACGCAGGGGCTGGTTCGGCCCTCTGTCAATGCAAACTTTTTGCAAACTTTTTTTCAAGCTTCAAGTTCTCTTGTAAGATTTTTGAAAACATACATTTTTGGTTTTACGGCCAATAATAAACAAAGAACGCATCGAAAAATAGGGCGCAGATTACGGTATGAAGATTTTCGAAAATTATCATTTGAAATTTACCATTATAGCTATATTAATTCTGCCCACTTTTTGGATTATCTTATTGGTCTAAAACACCAAACATAACAACATGCAAAAGAACTTGAAGCTTGGAAAAAAAGTTTGCGAAAAGTTTGCATCGACAGGGTGCCGAACCAGCACGTGCGTGATCTATAGACCGGCGCTCTACCAGTTAGGCTATCCTACTGATGGGAGAGGTAGCGTGTTTCTCGATGGGTATTTTGGCGAGCAGCCCCATGTGGTGAACGCTGCCTTATTAATTATCGATTTTCGGTCCTTAATTGGTCATTTTGGCAACTTTTGAAAACGGATTCTAGTATCCCTCACCAGTCGCTATGCACCCACGACACTCAATTCCCGATTCGTTTCCGTGGCTAATGGATTAAGCCATACTCCACAGCCTGGTCGTCTTGCCAAATCCACGTATTGTTTCCTGAAACATAATTAGAACTTTAATAACTGTGATGGTCTACTTACCGCAATCGCAAGTAATGCCGATCCAGAAGTTTACCAAACCAAAGTGCCTCTCCGCAAAGACTTCTACTTCGTCGTTCATCTACACGAAAAATATTATTTCGTGTTTCTCCCATTGTTTACCCACTTCGTCTGTTGTGAGAATGGGCAGATAATTACCCGACGCGGCACAGATGTCCGCTGCTTCCTATTGTATTCATTTTGTTATTGTTCTGATGACTCTCAGATGATCCGACAATCCTCGAATTGACATAACTAGAGTAAAAATGAGTTGAGGTATGGCCATTGTGTTGTTAGCTGAAAAGAAAAAAATCAAGCTTGTGATGTTGCAGAAAACGCACTCGAAAATCTTTCCTCCATACTCCTTCTGTATCTCCGCGTAACCTTGCAATTTGATTATGATTTTTTTGTACACGGCAACTATAGTGTAGTTCTTTAAAGAAGGAGAAATATGAATATTTTCGTGACTAATCTAACAACCCAGTGTTGTTACTATTGATAACCCGAACAAAAGTCGTGAAGCTCTCATGTTGATATCGCATCACTGAAGTGAGTTATGGCGAGTTGGCTGCGTGCCAAATCACCCTGATCCCAGGCAACGGGCGAGAGAGCGTGCGAAATGAAGAGAACGCGGATATACCCTCTGGCATAGTTGCCGTTTCGCATCCCTTCTTCTTTAAGCTGATCTTTCAGAATACGTGAATTAGCACGAATACTGCTGAAAATTAGATCGAAAATCTAATGAACTCGAGGGCATTTACTCACTCCAATGTAGATAAATCACCTGTGGAGTGTAAAGCACCTGCTGAAGAACCTAAGATCTAACACCTGTCGTTCTAACCGATTTCATGTCAGTCATTATCTCGCTGTCATTCAGCAATTTCTATGAAAACTCGGGGAACGAACAAGAAGCGTCGATTGACAAATAATTCCCGCAAATTGCGTTGAAGATATGCACGCTAAGTCATGTGAACGCCTGATCTCAAGATCACCGAAACTTTCAAAACATCTGTCCCTAGGGCACTCTCACCTCAAAGTATCAGTGCCATTCGCGGTAGACCATGGACTACTTTATCCCGCCCGAACTCGAGCAATCGTTGTCTACTGTACTGCTGGTGCACTTTGTTGTGGCTTCCTCACTTAACTCTCTCGCCATCTACTGTCTTCTTCGTGAAACCCCACCCAATCAGAGTTCCATTCGCTCATATCTGCTCTCAATTCAAGTAAACAATCAATAGCTAAAATTCTGCATTTCCTGAGAACTCGATTTTTTTGCCAGGCCATCATTTTCTTCTTCGACCTTCAACTGGACGTTCTCGTCAAGCCAATGCCCCTGTTCCCTGCGCCTGCCGTGTATTTCGTCGGAGTTCTTTCCTCGGCAGGCGCCCCCACGCAGCTCATCCTCGTGAGTTGCAGATCTACCTGCCTCAATACTTCAGCCAACCTTTAAGAAATAATCAAGCGTCTCAGGCAGTGCTATCTGCGCTGGAGCTATGCTAATGAGTGCTATCAATCTCTGCTTCCTGCACAAACACCAATCCATCGTCGACAGCTCAAGCATGTTCAAGCTCGGCAGAGTGAGCATTGCTCAAACGAATAGTAGTCGAATAATTCCTTTCAGAATGTTTACTGGCTCGTTCGACTGTTCTACGTCGCCATTTGCATTTCATCATTTGCGAACATAATGCTAAGGCCACTGGATCAATATCACTCGGATATGGCGATGTCGACAGTAAGAGTGAAAAAATCAATAAGTACTTTTTTTACTAATCTGTACACATTCAGTACACATTCAATCTAACCTGGGTAAAAACCCGCGGGAAGTATTATGTACTGGAGAATAATGCTGCGACTCGCATAGCTGCGTACTTCTTCCTTATGGTAAGATAATTCAATTTCCCCGTTCGAATTTTAAATTTAGACCACGATGCTCTCCCTGCTGCTAACCAATACATGCTCGACACACATCTTCTACTTTCTCCATGCTCAGGTTTGAAGCAATTTTTAGTTTGTAACCGAAACTTTACTACAGAAATCCAAACGGAGTGTTGCCACGCGAACAATGATCAAACGGTCTGTAGTCGCTTTGTATATTCAGGTGACTGTTTTTGAATGTAACCTTCTCATCCTTTCCTATTCAGCTGTTCGCGCCTTCGATTTTCCTCGGAACCCCACTCTTTGTCGATTTCTTCGCTCTGGCTACTGACACTGGCAGTTTCAGTGAGTCCTACCACTTTGCACGTTGCTTTTTTGATATTTTTTACAAGCTCGGATCGTTAAATCTTCAATTTGGTTAACAGAGACATGTCTTGTGCTATTCTTCATGCTCCCACTACACTCGCCTTTGCACAGCATACTACTCCTCATGATCACTCGACCATATCGCCGATTCATTCTCTCGTTCTTCTTTCGAAGTACTCGGATTACACAGGTAGTGTAACTTCACTTTTCCAATTCAATAAATATGCAATTCCAATAAACTGCATTTTTTTAAAGATAAGCTCGGTTCTCAAAACGAAACCGCACGTGCCGACTTTTCGAGCTTGGACATAATTCATACGTATTATCTTCTTCGTCTGTCATCTGCCCTTGTTTCCGGCGACAAAATGATGTCCGCAGTATCAATGAACTATGCCGATCACTACACTCATGTAATCGTGTACGATAAACCTTTAGACATGGACAATAGACCTATAGACAAGATCACAAATATTGGTCTTGACATTTGGTCAGATATAAAATCAAATGCAAAGCTTGTCGCTGCATGCGTACGAATTAATTCATCGAAGGCCACGAGATGACTTGGCCGTGAAAACCAGTCGTTATTTGTTACGGATGCCTGCCTCTCTTCCAATTATCGAGAAATAATGATGGACTGATCGCATTTTCGTTGTATTACGCAGCATCGTCTTTGACGCAAACTCAAGATTCAGTAATTTTTAGTGCACTGATGAATACGTCTTCTATGCTGTCGTACTACTCTGTCACGTCTGAAACGCCCAATATCTGTCAGTTAATCGATTTGAAAATAAATAAATGTGAGCATTACAGCGCTCGGAGTTATCTTGAATACTCTTTTACTGTATCTCATCACCAATTTCTCAAACGCGTATCTCGGAAATTACAAATACTTACTCGCCATTTTCGCATCTTACGACGTTTTCCTCAGCGTGCTTCATGGACTGCTCAATCCGGTGAGGAGAATCTAATTTCGAAATTCATGGTTGCATTTTAGGTGGTGATGGTAATCGGAAACACATTCGGTGCTGCGCTGTACGCTCCGTGGCAGTATCATGTTGGCTTTTCAAAAAAAACAATTAATTAATATTGTATATTCAAGGAGATTTGCTCGTTCTACTTTGCCTGCTTCAGTCTGCCCTTTTCTCTCATGAACATCCACTTTCTCTATAGATTCTGGAGCGTTGCGAAGTGATTTATTCAGTAATTTCTGCAAGAACCATTCGAACTTCAGCCCTTCCCGACTGAAACTATTTTCGAAAGCCAAATTTGTGGCGAAGCTCTGCGTGTATCCTGCGGTGCAGGGCACCATGTGGTTCGATTTTTTTAAAAGTCAAATTATTCTTTATTTTCGAAATTCAGGTTCTTCTGTGCATACGCTATCAGAACAGATGCTGATGACATAGCATTGGTAGGGATAAAGTCGGTTTTCTTTGAAAATCACAATGCGAGTATCGAAGATGGCTGGCTAGTGATGGACCATTGGGTAAATGCATCTTTTTTTATGTTTTGTTTTTGTTATGACATTGTTATCGTTGTTATTGTCAGCGAAATGGCGAACTAAATGTGCCCGTTGTTTACGTCATAATCGTGACGATGTTCATTATCTTCGGCAGTCTATTCCTTTCTATTGCACTGGCGACCCTTACGTATCGGGAAATCTTGAAAGCGACAACGCTATCAAACAAATTAATCTCGATCCAGTACACATTGCTGGTTGCGGTGTGCGCTCAGGTGACAACAATAAAAATAAAATATTCAACAAAAATTTCATGTCAGACGTTCGTCCCGGTCTGTTGCGTGTACATTCCGTACTTTCTCATCATAATGTGCCCATTTCTGAGTTTGCCAGGCATGCTCTACTCTAAAGGAAAAATGAGATTTTCATTTTCAGGATTCGGACTGGTCAACAACTTTTCGTATCTCGTTTCGGTCTTTCCTGGATGGGACGCCGTAGTTATCATTATTCTGATCAGAGACTATCGTCAAGGATTGTTGAAGCTTCTCGGACTACGAAGAAAGAAGAAGACAATTTTCGTGAAGCATACGCAGTTCACGACGTCCGTTCAGCCAACCATGAGTTTTTGATAATACGTAGTACTCGTTAACCGAAATAATGTGCTGATGTATGGTTGATTCTTGGCATTCACCGAGGCATAAGATCTGATTCATCTGCGTTACGCTTTGAGTACAGTAATATTGCTAGCATCTATGCAAGGGAGTATGAGAAAAAGTGTAGATATTCGTCGCAATGATATTAATGTTTGATTAAAGGTTTTCGATTCGCATTTTGAAGTGCTCATGTACTAACGCAATTTGATCCCGAAAATCAAACGAGCATATTATTTGCGCCTCGTTTCTCTCCATTCCATTGTCAACAAAGAGGGCGGACTGAACATGAATAGCGTCTAAGATGCGAATATAGACTAACGTTTTTCTCATCACCGCACATAATTTGTAGTCGCCATCTGATCACTAAGATACGATGCCTTCTTCAACGCTTTTGGCTTACTACAGTTTCAATGTTGAAACAGCAAACATTCGTAAGCAAGTAATGACTGAAATCATGTAAAATAAACGTTTCAGTGATCGGCATCACTTTGAATGCTGTTCTGATTTTCCTAATCCGGCGCTTTTCCAGTACTTATCTGGGCAATTATAAGTACCTTCTCGCTGTATTTGCGCTATTTGACATTTGGCTATGCTCACTGCACGGGCTACTGAATCCGGTAAGAGGTGCGCCTACAATGGCTCTAAAATTGATTTTCAGGTCGCTTTTCTGGTGAAAAACACATTCGCATGCGCGCTATACGTCCCGTGGCAAAGCCATGTTTCATCATGTCTTAGATTTCAATGTGGAGCCTATTTTGCAGGAGCTTACATCTGTTTATCTGGGCTTTTTCACAGTGCCCTTCTCGCTGATGAACATTCACTTTCTCTACCGATACTGGAGCGTAGCCCGGTGAGTATTTTCGAAAATAAAATAAAATGAGTTTTCCAGCCCCACTCGCGTGGTTCTCTTCGCACAATCTCGATTTGTGCTCGCAATTAGCCTTTACCCGTGCGCTCAAGGGATTACTTGGTTAGCGACCGGAGAACGACCTTATTAGTTCTAAAGAAAATTAGTCATCGCGCAGGTTCTTTCTCTCGTACGTCCTCCAAACGGACGGCGATGACGTCAGTCTGATCGCCGTCAAAGCAGTGCTACGGCAATCTCACGACCAACCCATCGACGATGGCTGGATGGCCATGGATCATTGGGTATAAAAGAAATGAAAACAAATAATTAGGAAAATAACAATTATTAATCGACTTATTTTAAGCGGGACGGCAAGCTGAGCGTGAACCTAGTCTACATGATTATTACTACGCTCGTGCTCATCTTCGCGAGTTTCTCAGTCGCAGCAACTTTGGCTATTTGGACCTACAAAGAGATTCTCAAAACGACCACTCTCTCGGTCAAGTTCAAGTCCGTGCAGTACACGCTGCTGGTGGCCGTGTGCGCTCAGGTGAAATCACATCACATATATTTCATACTTATGATGACAGCATGTAACTGCAGTAGGTAAAATGAATAAGGAGGGTTGAGATATTTGGGACTGGGATCTTCGTTTCTAGATTGCCATAGGATCACGTAGAGGGAGGAAATCACATCCCAGCTGTTCTAAAAAAACACATTTTGAGACCTTCGTCCCACTCGTCTGCGTTTACATCCCCTACCTGATGTGTATTATTTCGCCCTTCCTGAGCTTTAATGGTAATTTTAAAATAAAGAAAACACGAGAAATGGTATTTCAGGTTTCGGCATGGTCGATCACTTCTCTTTGCTTCTTTCCATTTTCCCTGCTTGGGACGCTGTCGTCATTATACTGCTAATTAGAGACTATCGAGTGGGACTAATGAAGGCTCTCGGCTGCTGGAAAAAGACAGAAAATCAAGTGCAAGTGCCGAATACGCAGTTCACCACGTCCTTTCATGCTCAGCCATCGACGCATCTGTAAAAGTTGATAGAACTTCTTGTATCATTAGAAACATTGTCATGCATCTCCACTCTTTTATATTGAATCAACTTCGACGCATCTTATCACAGTGTAAAATGAACGTCTTGAACAATTTTTTTCCAATGGGCAACATTTTGGTCGTACTGAATCTTGCTTCGAAAAGTTGAGCGGCTTGGTCTTTTCAAGCTGATTTAAAAAATCCAAGAAGCACCCTTTAATTACCACACTAATGTGTTTATGGTTCATCATTATTTTTATTCGGAGAATCGCATTGTGATTCACCTGTGTACCACAACGCAAAACCGAACATCATCAAGTTCTGAAAGAAGCGTAAAATAGCTCGAATCAAAACTCGCCAAAATAAAATGACTGCACTTCGAGCGAAGGAAAAAGGGCGATCAGAATCTCGTTCTCTAGGGAGAGTTATGCGTACTCAAGTCGTACCTCTCATTTGAACAATCATACTCATTATTTTGTCTCCCATTCCAATCATGGCAGCCCACAGGGGAACATGAGGGCTGGAGAATCAACAATACATACCGATGAGCGTTTAGTCGACAGTAAACGCCATCTATCATCGTTTCGACCACCTCATAACTATGAATTCTTCGTCGCCTCTTGATTACTACGAATTCAATCTTGAGACAATGGACATCTGTGAGATCTATTTTTTTGTTTGAAAATAGTGATAATTATCCCAATTTTAGCCATCGGAATCACCCTAAATACGATCCTCATTGTCTTGATAAAAAAATTCTCGAGCGCATACCTCGGCAACTACAAATACCTGCTTGCCGCATTCGCCTTTTTCGACATTTTTCTGTGCACACTGCACGGATTGTTGAATCCGGTACGACAGTCCGTTTTACGAAACTCGTTTTTTCGTTCAGGTCGCGTTTCTGGTCAAAAATACGTTCGCCTCCGCGCTATACGTCCCGTGGCAGAGTCATGTATTTATCGAATCTTTGAGACTATAAAAAACGATTAATTCAGGAGCTCACCTCATTCTATCTCGGCTTGTTCACGGTTCCCTTCGCACTAATGAACATCCACTTTCTATATCGCTACTGGAGCGTCGCGCAGTAACGATTATCGATAATAACATTTCATTTTTTTTGTTTAAAAACAAATTATAGTCCATCTCGCCTGGCGCTCTTCTCTCAGAGCCGCTTTGTGTTTGCGATCAGCCTCTATCCGTGCGCGCAATGGATCATTTGGTAAGCGAGCAGCCAAACTACCAATCCTGAAACAAACATAGGTATTTTCTCGCGTACGTTCTCAAGAAAGACACCGACGACATCTGCCTGGTTGAAGTGCATTTGGCGCTACTGGAAATTCACGACCAACCCATCGTTGATGGATGGATGGCGATGGATCATTGGGTACTAGAATTTGAATTCGTATTACCGCTAATTGTCTCTCACCGTTCAGAATTGCGAGAGAGCGAAATGAAGATACAATTTTCAATATTTGAAGCGCAACGGCAAGCTGAACACGAACCTGATCTACATGATCACCATTACGATGACGATCATCTTCGGAAGCTTCTCAACAGCGGCGACACTGGCTACGAACACTTACCTTCACATTGTGAAAGCGACCACTTTATCGACCAAGCACAGAACCACGCAGTACACGCTGCTGGTGGCTGTGTGTGCACAAGTAAAATAATTTTTTACTCGAAAAATATTTAAAAAATAAAAAAAAATGCATTTTTAGACCTTCGTCCCACTCGTCTGCGTTTACATCCCGTACTTCATGTGCATCATGTCACCATTCCTGAGTCTCTCAGGTGACATCATTCTACATTTTCCATTTATTGATAAATCTGATTCTGATGAAAAAAATATGATTCAGATGAAAGATCTGATGGAAAATTCTGATTTACAGGATTCGGCATGGTTGACCACTTCTCGTTGCTTCTTTCGATTTTCCCGGGATGGGACGCGATCGTGATCATTATCCTCATCAAAGACTATCGGATGGGACTGGCGAAGATGCTGGGATGGAAAAGGAAGCCAGAGAGCACGATATTGATCAACCACACGCAGTTCACTACGTCAATCCAGCCATCTGTGCACATGTGATGTGTGCTAAAGAGTTATAACTTCACGTTTTACCGATCTCAAAAGCACCACCCTACCCGCTTTTTTTGAAATTCGCTCATCTTTCTTGTGTCGCTTGTTGTGATTATTATTCTGGTGATGATAAAGACATGAACAGTGTAATCAGACAGCACCTTGCCATACGAGCGAAAAAATTGATACTGAGACGCGAAAGGCGTGTGAAATTGGGAGCAGCAATACCCGATCTACGGTCCGGGTGCACAATCGCAGGCGACTTTCACGATAGGTCGTATCTGTATGAAGGGAGGGAGGGCGTCGGCGGGCGTCTGATGTCTCCATTCGCCGTCGTTCGAGCAAACGGCGGTGGTTGAAAGAGCGACGAATTTGCCCGCCGTCGGAGTGGTCGCGAAATAATACTGCAAAATAAAATATTTTGATTTATCCTATTTTGAGACAGACGATTCATGAAAACTTTCTGCAGCTAAGCACCGGTGGATACAGGAAAAAGTTAACTGAACGAAAAAAAACGGTGCATGTGAAGTGGATCATACTACATAATGCTAACAAAGTGGAGCCCTATCACAGCAAGAAACGACTCCCTTCATTCTGCACGCTCTCTTGCCTCTCTGACCAGTGAGAGAGCGCGCGAAATGAACAGAAAGTACTCACGACAACTTTGGGAGTTTTCCCGGCGGGGCAGATGATCATATTCTCGCACGTGAAGGGCCTCGTCGCGCATGGTCCACTGTAGTCGACCGGACCGGCATTAATAATCTCGGTCGTAGTGTCGATCGCTGCGGGGTCGCATGCGTTGCAATCTGCAAGATTGGCCTGTGTCTTGTAAACTTGAAACAAAATTACAACATAATGCAATTAGTTTTATGATGGTTCATTCAGTGCTCACCTGGTTGAGTTGTAGTGGATTCCGTGGTGGGTGCATCCAATTTCACTGAAAACAAGGAGTGGACGTCCTTCATGCTTTATAGTTACCTTTAACACAGATGGCAGATGGTACTGAGTCGCCATTAGACGTGTACCACATTCTTCGTTCGCATCGGATCTGCAATTCGTATACTTCTCCATGAAAAAATGATAAAAACAAGTTTCGAGGACACCGTACTTTGTCGACAATGGATCCGTTCACGGCTAGCCGCCAGCCTCGATTCGCGCAGCTTATTGACTGGCAGTGACACGAATCCGCAGTGAGCACTGAATTATTGCGATAACAAAGCTAATAAAGGGTCTATCGAGTCAGCGAACAGCATTCAACTTTCGCAAACCTGATGCGCCGAGTGGCTGCTGCTCATCGCAGAGAAATCTCGTACCGGGACAATTCGCGACCTCATTGATAGGCACTGCTTCGCACGCACGGCAATCTGCACATACAAATACTTCATGGATGAAAAACAGTCATGGAAGCTATTGAATTCGGTAACGAGAATAGAGCTAACCGTGCTGCCCATTGTCTTCCATCCAGAAAGTGAATTTCGTCCATTCTGAACTAGTCAGTGAAACTATCGGCAAAAAGAAGAAGAAAACACCTATCATGACGCTGCAAAAGGAACGACTTTCGCTCTCCGATTAAGTAGCATCGAAATTAATTGCTTCAGAGAAGGTCGCGCGTGAGTCAGAATAGTAGAGAAAAACCGGAAGAAATATTCGAATAGTGGCGAAAAAAGTGATAATGTTGTTCATCACAAAGGATTTGATGAGAGAAAATAAGAACAACAGTCCGAGACTCGATCCCTCAACGATCTCTCATCAATGAATTTCCGAATTAGCTTCCGTCACTGCTCTTGTTGTGTCTAGTGAGTGCGAGGTGAACAATTAGCGACGAGTGCCGTTCAAGATGTTTGCGTGTTACTTTATTCCTTCGCGAACTCAACCTGGATCTTAAGAAATGAAACAAAGGATCGAAAGGGAGAGGAAAAGGGAGAGGAGGACGCAATCGTTAAGCGTGGGAGGAGAAAGGACTGAGAGCAGAGTCAGTGCTCCATCTACGGTCCGGGTGCGCAATCGCAGGCGACTTTCACGATGGGTCGTATTTGTATGAAGGGAGGGAGGGCGTCCGCGGGCGTCTGATGTCTCCATTCGCCGTCGTTCGAGCAGACAGCGGTGGTTGAAAGGGCGATGAATTTGCCCGCCGTCGGATTGTCCGCGAAATAGTACTGCAAAATAAAATATTTTCATTTATCTTATTTTGAGACAGACGAATCATGAAAATTTTCTGCGGCTAAGCACCGGTAGATACAGGAAAACGTTAACTGAATGAAAAAAAACGGTGAAATGGAAGTGGATCATACTACATAATGCTAACAAAGTGACAAACATACCAACATCAAGAAACGACTCTCTTCATTCTGCACGCTCTCTTGCCTCTCTGACCAGTGAGAGAGCACGCGAAATGAGCAGAAAGTACTCACGACAACTTTGGGTGTTTTCCCGGCGGGGCAGATAATCATATTCTCGCACGTGAAGGGCCTCGTAGCGCAGGGTCCGTTGTAGTTGACCGGGCCGGCATTAATAATCTCGGTCGTAGTATCGATCTTGGCGGGATCGCACTTGGTGCAAGCTACAAAAATAGCTTTATTGACAATTTTTAGGCATCAAAAACAAGAAAAAGGCAACAAAAAAGTCGAAAAACTCACCGGCCGCAGGGGGTATGCCGGGCGTGGTCGGCTTCATCGGGATGCAGGCGCGCGAGAAGGTGGCGAACAGCAGGAAGAGGAGCACGGAGAACGATCGCATCTGGGCGGGATAAGGAGCTTCAATGTAATGAAATGGAGTCAAAACCCATGAAAAAAACCCATGACTACGCAAAGCAATGGCGGGCAAGCGGCAACGGGATAGAGGTGATCGGCAGGGGAGAGTGAGAGGACAATGATAGGGGCGATGAAAGGAGGGACAGTGAGGATAGACGCGCCATCGCTCTTTTCGCTTTTTCGGGTTCTTGCTCACTCCGCGCGCACTGCTGCGGCCGCAAGAGAAAGGATGCGTTAGGGGTGGCAGAACTCTTCATTTCACGTACTCGCTCACCGGTCAGGGAGGCGAGAGAGCGTGCAGAATGAAGAGAGTCATTTCATGCCAAGCCATTCCAAGGATGCGTGGAAAGGAGTAAGGCGGGCTGCGGCGAGGGTCGTCCGATGTTCAGCTCCAAAGTAGGGATGTCTGTTCAAGAAATGACACTCTTCATTCTGCACGCTCTCTCGCCTCTCAGGCCGTTGAGAGAGTGCGCGAAATGAAGAGACGATATCGTGCGAAGCCATCTCTACTTCACAGTGAGGTTAGGATGATAGATGCTGAATGCCAACTCTTCCTTGTACATGGACTATTTTAGGTGTGATCGCTCTTTTCTTGATCTACGGTTCGGTACAACAGACAACAGTAAATATTTATTGAACAAATACAAATCAGTGTTATGCTCAGAATGACTAACCTCCGGCTCTGGGGAAATTAATCACACAAGATAATACAAAGAAAGGTGATGAAGCTCAGTACGGAGGCATTCGTACATTACTAAAAAGTACCCTGTCGGCACTCTGAGAACCTGAGGTACAACTACGCGTAGATGAACATCATTTTCGAAAACAAATGCGAGGACCATGTTTTATTGTGCCGTCTCAGTGCGTTCTCTGCTCGTCCAAAAGGTGTCCATCCCTGTCTTCCCGGTCTGCCCATTGGTGGATCCGGCTTGGAACGTCGTAGTTTGCGCTCGATTGAGCACCTTGCGCGCTTGGAACGCCACCATGATCACTCTAAAATTGTCGATTTGGAAAATTAATTTGATGAAAATGTACCCATCGAGAGCATGAAGCAGAGCCCACGCTAGCGTTGTCGTGCCGAACAGCGCCCAGTCTGTCGTCGCATACCCAGAGAGGAAGCAAAAGGAGAAGTAAACGACGATAGCGAGAGCCATCTGGCAGACGGACTGGGAGATGAGGAGTTGCATAGTGATGATGCAACGATCACGCAATCCTACCTGCACAAAGAAGCCGACCTCAATCTTTCTTTTCATAGCGAAGCCGGCGTCGTAATGCGAGACGGTGTTGAGGGCCTGCCAAAGGAGTTGCAATCTGACGTCCCTTTGCTCGTTCACCTTCCATAACGCGACAACTGCAACACCATCCAGCATAATGATACCGCAACTGATAACGACGGGAAGGATGAAATCGATGTAGCTTAACGATAAGGGGCTGGCAACGAAGACAGGCAATTTAGGATTCACAACGAGTAAAAGTTGCCGCACGGAGTGTCGCCGTACTCCCACACAGCAATGTCCTTGAAGTAAATGAAGTAGCAGTCGTCACCTGGCAAATAATATTTTCGTAGTATTTGAAATCTGAAACAGCCAGTTTACATCTGTACTTACTCCAGAAGAGTGGAGCGACTTGCAGCAGCGCGCATAGCGTCGGAAATACAACGAATAATGACGTCACGACTACGTTTGTCTCCATTGTGTGGTACTGAAATCTTGGATTTCGGTACAATTATTTAATTTTCGAAACCCAGATAGGTCGTAGCAGCGAGATGAGGCGGTTGACCGATACGCCGAGATGCGCGTACACTTTGAGGTTCAGCAGGAGCAGCGAGACCTACAATCATTTTCGAAAATATTTTCGAAAATGAGACTCACGTGCCCGACAATCTTGCCTTCCGTACCGATCAACGTTTCCTCGTCAAACCTGGTTAAAACGTTAATGATATGTGACGTGTAAGGCAGCAGAACTCACAGATACGGTCCGTAGGCGCTCCATGTTATGTGGATGATTGAGTCTCCTAAATTCGCAAATGCAAGCACAGCGCAGAGCACGCCGAACGTGTTGTGAAGATGCCTGCAAATGAAAATATGGATGCTAAAACTGAGCTGTTACACTCACTTAAAGCGATATACTGCATATATCGCCAAGGAATTTGCTATCAGTCCGACGAGTGACACCTACAAGGGAGTGGATAGAAAGAATACTGCGAAGCTATCGCTTACCACAGCCAGAACAGCAGCGACCACTCCTTGATCGAGCATTGGGCTATACTAAATCGTTTTCGATATTTAATCTCGTAACGATAACACGAATGGGCTATTCCTCAGGGAACTATAACATGTTCTATTACTACGCGGACAACATGATGAACTAGAGTGCACAATACGGTATCGGTCTCTTTAGTTCGACATCTCTCGACCGAACGAGTGGCGAAATAGTGTGTAGAATGACGGCACTGTTGCGCATCTAGTTTGAAGGGAGTGAGTCATGTTTTGCCGTGATTTCGTAGGCGGATTAGCTAACATACACCAGCTGAACAACACCGAAGATGAATTCCCCTCCGTAATTACTTACGTTTGAGACTGTAGAAGCAAAACAGTGATTCAAGAAATACAAGAGGGAAGTGTGTAATTGCCGATTCATGTATCGAATACGCATTTAAGAATATATTCATCATCCAACCAGATATGAAAAGAGAGTGATTGCATAATGATGCCGTTAGCAAAATCATGTCAAACCACAACAGGATGCCCAAAAAAGGATATTCTTCGAATCAAACTTTTGTCGTTCTCAAGTCAATAAAGTCTTTTCCGCTACTCGTTTTATTCGTCTGTCTTCGTAGAAACATTCCGATAGCAGAGCGATATTCGGAACTGGAATTGAACATTTTTCAACATTCTGCCAGGCGAAACACTGGCCTTGTCGCGTAGTAAATGAACAGCTTGACAGAGAGGGAGACATGAATGAATATGGCGCCAAATTGCACTCATGCAAACTCTTGGCTTGCTAAAAATGCGTTTTGAAATTTTTTTTTGCAACGGTAAATATTTACAATTCGGTCCGAGAAAGGGCGCCATTTGGATCAGGCAGGGTGAGAGCGTCCATCAACCTACGTCCACGTTCGAAATTATCAGTGGCGAGTTGACGATTCGATTCATGATCTGAACGGGTTAATTGACAATCTTGACGATGTCGGCGCTGCACGTGAGCACGAAGTGGATGATACTGTCGAGGCCGCCGTCGTCCCAGTCGTTGAACTTCAGCCCGTTGTTGTTTTTCATGGTGACCATGTTTCAGGGTGGCAATTGTCAAAACGAAGAGACAGCTGATATGCTGCTGTGCGCGCACCCGACTTGTCACAATCAAGGATGAAAGAAAGGATGGAACGCGATGAGGAAAGGGAAGGCAGAGCAAGCGTGGGAATAGTGCGAGAGAGTCGTCAATCCCTACGACGCCATGAAGCCTTCGTGATAGATACCTGATAGCGTTTCCCACTTTTTGTAACGGATGTTTGTCTCTTTGAAGTTACATAGTGTATTTATGCGTTTACGACAGATGGTGAAGGGAATGCGATGTTTATTTTATTTTATCGATGATTATTAGCAAAAAATCGCGCGGTGCAATCGATTTCGCCGTTCAGGGGCGCGTTTCCGTCTCTCAGCTGTTCGGATCGCAGCCCAGTTTGGTGACCAGACCCTTCGCTGTTGCCCACGCCGTGCCGTCCACGTTGCAGGTAACGGTGATGTGCGCTACCTAGAAAATAATAACAGTAACAATAACAACAACAATAAGAACAAGAAGAACAACAATAACAATAGCAATAACATACCATGTCGGTCTTGCTATCGTCGCCGTCGAAGACCTTGCTGGCGCCGCCGTTGACCTGAAACATCAACATTCGAATATATCGCCTCGGAGTACGGAATGAAGGCACGGTAACTCATAATTTTAGCACAAGTTACCTCGATGTGCGGGTTGTTCACGGTGTTGCTGCAGACGAACGTCCTCGTCGAGCAAGTTCCACTCGAATCGATACCGCCTCCGGTGAATGGCGAAAGGGCTGCAATTGGAGAAACAGGAGATTATGCGAATGCGTGTGTAGGTACGACCGTTCAGTAGACAGCTAATCGGTTAGATCAGCAATAGATCAGCAACCAAAATGGCAGCTTTCTTAAAAGTTACAGTATCTTACCTGGATCAATTGTGATGAGCCCCTCGGCGCACTGCTTGCACTCTAAAATGCAATAATTTGGTGTGAAATGCCGATTTGGGCTAATCATCTAATCGTGACACGCTAGCTCAGTGCCGCCTTATAAAAACATGCAGAAAACGTTGTATAATGTAAAATGCAATGCTAGACTTGATCCCATTTCAACTTCAACTTTCGAAAAAGGAACGAACTGGGCACGGCGATGCCGGGCGTCGTCGACTTCATGGGGATGCAGGCGAGCGACGGAGCAGCACACATCATGAGGAGAAGAGCGCAGCGAGAGATCATTCCTAAATCAAATAAATTGAAAATACGAAACTGGAACGACTTGAATAATTTTCTAAACCGCTCTCATCTCAATATTCTACAGAAGTGTTCGTGAAATGGAGATAGATCAGAACATATGCGAATCAAAGTTACATCGGGAAGTTCAGAAAAAATTATTATTATGGCATTATGATAAGGAATAGTAAGAAAACGAGTGGCGTCCACTCGGCAAGTGGATAAGAAGGGCGCTAGCTCGGAAAAGAATGGCGAGCGAAAGGAGATAAGCGGCTCTTCGCGCACCCGGGTTGTCACAATCAAGGATGGAACAAAGGATGGACAGGGAGGAGGAAAAGGGAAAGGTGAGAGTTGAGCGTGAGAGGAGGAAGATAGGTTGGGAGATGAGATGCCGTTGAATAATGTTGATGCCGAATTATTCCAGATACCGCCGTGGTAACGATTCCTAACCACAACATGGTTAGGGAGCGTATTCTGGTGTTCGGCTTTTTCAACTGCAAATTGTCCGGAAGCGTCTGTGCGTTTGTGACCGATGGCGAACCCTTGCATGCGATGTTACATTTATCGAAAACACATGATAGGTAGGAACAAATTACAAGGTGCAATCGATATTGCCGTGCAGGGGCATGCTGCCCGGCGTTCCATCCTGTGCAAACCCGCCGTTCCACCCGGTGCCGTCGCACGTGACTACGAATGTGATCTGTAAGGTGCGAATTGTCGTCTCTTCATTCCACTCTCGCTCCGCCGAGAGAGTGTGTGAAATTGAGAGACGTCATAATGGAGTAACCTTCCGTCGCCGGGATTCGCGTCGTCAGCGTCGGTGAACGGCAGCCCCTCGTTGAACTGAAATTGCATTTTTTAAATATTTTTTATTATTTATTTTTAGACGAATATCCGATAAGCGGGATCAAAATCTTTAAAAAGAATCTGAATCTGAATCTCTAGCGTAACAGCTGCCTACTTCCGGATCTCATCCGACCTAGCACCCAAAATACTGATTCACTCACGAAGACGACATTTTTCGTGCACACAAGCGTCCGAACGGTGCACGTCGGGTTGTACGTGTCGCTCTCGAACGGGAAGTTGCCGGCTGAAATAACGATTAGGTTATCTCGCACAGACATCATCCTAGGAGCCAGTCAGTGACAGTAGACCGCCGCCTAGTTTCGTATACCAACATCAAAGAACAGATGATTGCAAAAGTACTTGTAAAATAGTTCTTTTAATGATTGTAAAATCTGGCTGAACTCACGTTGGACGTTAGTAGTAATGATGCCTGGCGCGCATGGCTTGCATGCTGAAATGCTCAGAGTTTGCAACCATTTCCGAATAAAATACAGACTGATGGCGCAAAAAAAATTCTGACGCTTTGTTACACACGCTCTCAGCGATTGAGCGGTGGAGAGAGCACGTAAAATGAGGTGACACCAAGTTTCGAAATAATCTTACCCGCAATGCCCGGCGTTGTCGGCTTCATGGGGATGCAGGCGAGCGCAGCGCTAATGAGGAGCAGAAACGCCCACCGACTGGCCATCCTTCAATTATAAAATAAATAACCTTAACGAGAAATGCGAATAACGTGGTAGATCAGCGGCCAGTGGATTAGAAGGGCGCTTGCAGAGGAAATAGAGGGTGAGAGATAAGCGGCTCTCACCGCACCCAACTTGTCACAATCAAGGATGAAACAAAGGATCGGAAGAAGAAATTAAAAGGGAAAGCCGATCGCTGAGCGTGGGAGGGGAAGGTGAAAGAGAGAAGGGTTTCCGCTGTGATTGCCATGCCATATTGTTCGCAAATTGTTTATTTTGACGTTAAAAATCTGCAGCAAATTGCGAAATACAACGCCAACTTCTCGATTCTCACGCCGACGTATTCACACAGAGCAATCGAGGTTGCCGTTGACCGGACGTCCATCCAGAAGCCAGCGCGTGCCGTCGCACGTGAGCACCATCGTGACCTGCAATGAAGGGAAATACGCGCGCGATAGAGAGAAAAGACCGGCAATGTCTTCTACGCCTCACAAAATATCTGGTTTTTTTATTTCGAAAGTTACCTTGCCGTCGTTGGGAGTGCCGTCGTCGGCGTCGCTCCATACCATATCGGTGTTGAACTGAAAGTTTTTGGTGAATATCGGAGATTCTGGAATCTGAGGGGAGAATCTGAACCCAAAATTTCACTTACGAAGATGACATTTTGGGAGCACACGAGCGTGCGCATGGTGCACGACGGGTTGTAGCTGTCGCTGTCGAACGCGAAGTTGCCGGCTGGAAAGAGGTTCTTTCGCCTTTGTTGGCCTAGACTGGCCTACACTCCTCTAAAATGGCCTAAAATAATTGTTGTAATGATTGTAAATTCTGGTTGAACTCACGTTTTAGGATCGTAGTAATGATGCCTGGCGCGCATTGCTTGCATGCTGAAAAAAGATAGATCGGTCACTGTTTTGAGTAGCACCAGCGCCTAATTGAGGATTCTCGCACACCTAACGCTTCTTTTCGAAGTTCTGAGCGGACGAGGGAGCGCGTAAGATGAGGTGACCCCGAGTCTCGTAATAATCTTACCCGCGATGCCCGGCGTCGTCGGTTTCATGGGGATGCAGGCGAGCGCAGCGCTAATTTGGAGCAGCAACGCCCAAAGAGTAACCATCCCTTAAAAAGTATTTTGCCATGTTAACATCATGCGCGATACAGGAAGAGATTCAATGGATCTCAAAATGCTCTCTTATCTCTCTTACCGGCGAGATAATGTGTGAAATAAAGATGCGAATTGCGAATCATCACGTGAACAGAAGTGAAATCGGAAGTAAGTAAAAAAATTTAGTATGTAAACTATAAATTATTGATTTTCCACGATAATAATGAACGGTAGATCTACTCGGTCAGTGGATAGGAAGGGCACTAGCTGAGAAAAGAGAGACAGTGAGAGGAAAAGAAAGAAAGATAAGCGGCTCAGAGTGCACCCGGGATATCACAATCAAAGATGAAACAAAGGATCGAAAGGAGAGATGAAAAGGGAAAGGTGACCGTTGAGAGTGGTGTGGAGGATGTGGGAGAGGATGGATGTCCTCGGCAATTTTTTGCTCCTGATAATGTTGTTTGCGATGCTGTTGCGCATGATGTTCTTTTTTATTTTGAGTTCTCTCTCAATGGTAATAATTGAAGGGATGCACTGACAGAAATTAATATTAATTTTTATTAAAACCAAATTTTATTTATCAAAATTCCTCTTCTTCAAACTTTTGGAGTTTGCAATTCGAAAGTGCTTTGTGATATCTTTGATCGGACGAAGCACCGGAGTAGAAACGTTTTGATAGCGGACCGATACTCGGAACTAAAAAGTGGCAATATCAAGAAAAAAATCGCTAATCGAACCTCGTGGAGTAGTAAATGAAGAGTTTCACTGAGATCGCGAAATGGATGAACATCTTGCCGAATTGGATCCATGCGAACTTTTGCATCTCTGAAAGTGGGGCTTTCTTCTCTCGTCGGTTTTACCGATGTTAGTGCATGCTAAATGATAGAGACTGATCTGTCATTTCGAGAAATCAAACGTAGTCACCGCCAAAGTCGAGATAAAGCGTGGTTTGCACAACAATTGGAGTGAGAATAAATCCACCGAGTTCCACGATCGAGATGATGAACAAGGACTTGATAACGTGTTGCTTTACGGCTGATTCTGAAATGACAAATTCTTTCAAACTTGGTCGACGCTAGCTAGTAAAATGCAAAATGAAGAACCGAGAACATTGCATCAAGATTAGTTACCACTACAAACCTTTCGAGCGCAGGTGTGCCCAAGTGGCATAATAAATCGCAGTGCTAACGCAGTTCACGATGAATATCGAGCAGCCGAACCAAGCGACTCCCGCGCCAGAATACGGCGTCATTACTTCGCACATCACTACACTAAAATAGATGCGATGTGTAGGTAGATGCACACTGAACATACCCCGGGCGATGAAAAACTATCATCAGAATGACGAAATAGATGCAAAATCCGGCAATCAGCGAAGCGAGAAACTGAATAAAAAAAACTAAATTCAGTAGAAAGTAAAAATTACAAACCGTATGGTACCAACGCTTGTTCCACAAACGGAGTGGGAATATTATGGATAGAAATCGATCCAAACCAATACATAAAATGCCGGTACATCCGGTCGCGATGCCCATTTCTGCTGGGAACTGAGATAACAATTGTTGCGCATTTTTCAGATTTTTAAAAACATTACAATTAGAATGACGCAGAGTTTGATGTCGATTTCGAAGAAAACATCGTATAGCACAGGCAGTTTGAAGAGAGCTCCGAACTAAAAACAATGTCAAAACAAAAATAAAAGTAAATAAAGAGGCAAACTTGGTGTAGAATGTCCGCACAAGCACACACCGCAATAAGAATGTTGTAAGTGGCTCGTAGGGCTCTAATGTTATTGAAAAATATCAGAAATATGTTTGATTTTCAGCTCACCTTGTTTGAAGTGTAGTCAAAAGTATGAGCGAGTTGCTCAATATCCCCATTACAACAAATAGGGTTGTTACGCCAGCAAAAACACGGGCGAGATTCCAATAAAAGCGATCCACAGAATTCATTTTAATACAGGTATGATTCTATTCTAAACAAGAATTATCGTTAAAATCATCGGTTCTTAGTCATTCTGACGGTTCTCAAGGGACTATTTGTATAGCTCGTTAACGACTCGAACAAGTTGGCAATCAATCGTTTTCTGTAATAACTTCAGGTGGTTGATTGTGCAGTCTTTGATGTTTTCTGAGCGTGTCTGCGCATGTGCAATAACATTCACGAGAGCACCTCTTACTAGTAAAAATGAGAATAAAGAGCAAAAGTGCATGCAATAAATATATTGAAAACGGAAAATTTAATACATCAATATGCAGAAAGATACAGAAACGATGACAGATGAGAGATTACAGAAAAACTTTTCATAGAACGCAAGCGTAATTAGCGTCGTCTCAACGCAGCTCCTTCTCGATTGCGATGTTTTTCCGAATTTAAACGACCTGAGAGCGGCGCGATACTCGGAACTGAAAAGATTTAATGATTTTTGTAAATTATCTAATTAAATTTCTTCATAGTAGAACACCATATTTTTTTGATTTCTTCATCCTCATTATTTCGTTATTTTTAAATAGGTGAGCACTGAGAAATCAGTGCGCGGTTCCGATATCGCAGCAAGCACGTTTTAATGGCTGATCGATACTCGGAGCTGAAAAAAGTTCCATTCAAATAAGCACTCGACTTAAAATCACCTAGTCGAGTAGTAAATGACGACTTTAACGGAGAGCGCAATATGTATAAATATCTTGCTGAAGTGAATCCACGCGAATTTTTGGCTTGCTGATAAGTACCGCTTTCAATGGATACATGATAATATTACCATTAAAGTTTAGATACGGCGTTATTTCTACGAATCCGGGCGTAAGAACCCACCCGCTAAGGTCCACTAGAGAAATAATGAGCAGAGACTTGACAATGTGTAGCATAACGGGTGTTTCTGCAAAATTGTGACTTAACCGTTCTAGAATAGTTCTTATGATTCTTGTGTTTTCCACTCCCTCGGAGGCCGTTGAATGCACTTATTCCTTTATTGCACCCACACACGGCGTCATGACAACGTTCCAAGGAGCCAGTTTCGCGTGCTCGCTCGCAATACACCCCTATAGACAAAAAGGTTCTCGAGAAAGTACAAAATTATTTTACCCGGCGACTTTTTATGCGATGCCACAACGCTACGTGGCAAACTATGCCTAAAGTTACAGTTAGGAACGCCAACCTAGGCATTACTTCCCTAGAGAAGCGCAGAGAGGAAATTGATCTGAAGACAGCCAGTAATCTTCTGAGAGGCAAATACAAAATATCGA